>OW388300.1:24623421-24721350 GCA_936450465.1 Gibbula magus | reverse complement strand
AAAACAAAAAATTTGAAATGATGACTTATTAACGTCCTCAAATGGGTGATTGTTTCATTCACAATGTAACGAAAAAATGACGTCATTATTATTATTTTTACAGATGTAATGGAATTACATATTCTTTTGTTCTGCAGTGGAGTGACATGTAGAAATGTGAAAAAGGGAAAATCATTATTCAATATCCCTTTTAGCTCATCAGGCCTGACTTCTTCTCCAGAATCAATAACTCTCAAGAGCTGAAATTTTATGTGCAAACTCCTTGGCCAATGGGGATTCGAAATTTTAGATTTTGTGACCCTGTGACCCCTTGACCCCAAATAGGGTCCAAGGGCCCCAACCATAAAAACCTATTTTCATGTTCTTCTCCAGTACCAAAAGGTCTAGAGAGCTGGAATGTTGTATGCAGACTCCTTGTTCAATGAGGATTCTTAATTGTAAATTCGGTGACCTCAAATAGGCTAAGGGTCACAGGGGTCATGGCCTTAAAGACATATTTTCATCTTTTTCTAAAATACTTAAATGCTTGAAATGTCTTATATGTATCTCCTAGAATATTTACATTTTGACATTTATTTAGTTTATTGTTTAAAGCCTGATGAGCTACAGATCCAATGGCTCTATTTTTTAATGGTTTACTTATTAATGCAATCAAGTTTATCATAAGGAAAGACAAATATTGATTTTAAACATAAATATTGAAATACCGGTAAGTAACATTGGAGATGATTATTATCCCAATGTGTGGGTGACGATACGATACTTATTCTGATACCTGTTTTTTGTTTTGAAACACAAGTGAATTCAACTCAAAGGTTAAACCTAACATACTAGAATGGAAAACTGAATTTCGGTAAACTATGATGTGATGTAAACTATTTACAACTCGATATTTTCAGATATTCAACTCTGAAAGAGACATTTAATGGATTAACTTTAATCGAGTCAACTTATGGCTAATTTTAAATATGGGATATATTATCATTGATGGCGGTAACTCCATATATTGTCAATCTTCCTGATACTTGTATCACGATTTATTGCCAAGATTTGTTTGTATCGATGGTCACAATTTGTCAATATCTCGATACCACGATGTATTGTTACACCTCTAATAAGGCTGTGACTGATTAAAGATTTCTTCAAGAAAAAAGGATTGTTCAATATATTTACACTGTTTGAACTTATAGCCTACTCTGCTTGTTTAAATCAAAATGTAAATGGTATACATGTATATTGTTTACTGTCGATTTGTCTCAGTTTATATTTACAGGATTGTTTAAGTCCTTTGAATAAATGAATGCGAATGAAGAGAAAGTATCAACTTTAAAAAAAAGTGAAACAAGCATGTAGTTCATTTAAATTTATCAGAGCTTGAATCAAAAAGTGCATAAAGTATCATTTTCAGTTCATAAATTACATTACAGAATGTTCAGAACTTGGAACCCATGGTCGATCCCACTCATAATGGTCCTTGTTATGTAACACTCACTTCTGGTAATGTTGGGTAGTGTTATAGTTTGATTTTTTTCGCTAAGAATACAAATTCGAATTCAAATGAAAACAGATACGTCTTATAGATGGTATATTGGGCTTTATCTCGACTTGCACAGCAATGTTGGTTACCCATTGGTCAAAACCGGTCACGTGCCGTAGGTATATTTTACTATGTTAAACTGGGTCACGCGCGCCCCTAGCAACAATATACATTCAAGAGTTATCTCCCTTGTTTGCATTGTATGTAAACAAACGCTAGCGCTAGATCAAACGAATGTTTACAGTGAATGAAGCATTTCGCATCTCATAGTACGGAGTAAATTAATGAAAAACGGGGGAAAATACATTCTCAAAGCACGGTCAAGGCAAACGATCAAAATGCACGTCTGTTGACAGAATCCTTTATTAAAAAAATGAGTGAGAATGAAAGTTTCGAGGATTTTAATGAAGCGAGATTGAATGGCGTTCTGTCAGTTTTTACCTTGAATGTCAGTCGGACTGACGGGTCACTTTACACTGTAAATTCCCTTGTGAGCATCAGGCATCGTTACTTGAAGTCTCCCCTTGTAGATCTAAATGTCTAGGCCCCATCGAAGTGTCAATTCGGTGCAGCTGTTACTTGGCACAAGCGCGTTTCATCTCTCTCCGTTTATCAGCGAGTAGATGATTCTGAGAAAGAGCACATTGGTAAAGCCATCCAGAGTATACTTTCTGTAAATCCACTTGCTCGATCTGCCCCCATCTTGTACTAGCTCGACTTTGATGCCAGCGTTTCAAAACGTCATGCTTTCTCGCCCGGTCCCGAAGTCCGCCATTACACTTCCTAGCGTCGGCCTTGAGGCGTTGATTATAGGGGTCAGCATGGAATACCTTGTTGAAAATGCATTGGCAAAACACTGCAACTGCTACACCTGCCACTACTCTACCGGTGTACTATTAACAATCTCCAAGTTCACTTTAACAAGTAGACTGTCTAGGTGTTGATCAACAGTTTCGTTACGCCTCCTCTCTCGAACGTCTCTAAGGTGGAATGTGTATGCAAGGTCACGTGACCGTTGCAACGGATATGAGAAATTCCCGTTTCAGCTACTGTTGTGATTAATTTGTAAAATTCCGTGCTTTCTGTCTAGAACCGTTGCACGGTACTAGACCAAACTTTTTGTGCTGAATACACTGACATCAATAACAAATTTGTAAGTAGAGTAATAAAAAAGTTACACTGGCATGTTCTGTCGCCATTTTGATTCTCTGTATCTTTAACACAAGATTTAAGGCATTTACTGAGGGTGCTCGTCGAGATAAATACGTTACCATGTGTCTACGAGTTTGATATGGAGATTTATCATGTGTCCGAGTTAAATATCAAACTCGAACTTCGTTCTCGTTTGATATTTAACTCGGACACATGATAAATCTCCATATCAAACTCGTAGACACATGGTAACTTATAATAACAATAATTAAAATGAAGTTTGTGCGGCTAAGGCTTATTGAATATGACACTTTGAAAGTTTTTTTCCCCTCAAAGTTCATATTCCACCAAACAATTTCATGCATCTAAAATTCTGCACCCCTCCTTTAGCATTCCTACTTTTCATTGGCTGACTGAAAAAATAGACAAATAGCGAGGGTAATAATGAAAATACGTAGAAAAGTATCCCTCTTTTGGTGCGGTTTTGGGACCAATTTTCAATTTTCATACATGAGTTACCTCCCTTCTGTGGATATACCTACAAGTAGTTGAAATTTGTTACAGCTGATAAATACCTTTTGGAAAATTTACATTTTGAAAGTAATTTATTTTAATATTTAAAGCCTGATGGGCTACAGAACCAAAGACTCTATTTTATATATATATATATATGGGGTAGATTAATATATATTGCTCGACTTGCCTGGAATTACAGGGTGTGATCTATACTATGTAAAAAAAGTAGAGGATATTGGATTTATAAGTGTTATTAAAAGAAAATTATGAATCCAAAGAAGAAACAAATAATGAAAAAAAATTAAGGGAACACATATCAATTTATTCCACATCATTGGTGCTGTAAATGACACACACAATGTCCATACTGAGGACAAAACCATACTCGGGGCGCAACATCAGAATTACCATAACATGAAAGCAAAGTCAGTAACCGGTAAACCCCCCCTCTTTTGGCCAAACAGGCATGGATACGACGTGGCATACTCCTTATACTATATTTTGGCCAAGATTATTCCACTCCTCTTGCACTCCTCGACCACAACCTCCTATGCCTATCCAAAACGTCCACAGTAAACCTAGATTCATCTGAAAACATCACAATGTTCCAACGTAGATTATCCCAATGTTGACGTTCCCTACACCAACGACGTCTTGCCCTGATGTGATGATCTCTCAAACAAGGAATCACGCGAGGACGTCTGGTGTGTAGATGACCCCTGTGCAGGCAATTACGGATCGTCTGGACACTCACTCTCACACCAGTGTCTGTTTGAAGTCGAGCTCTGATCTGATTTGCGGTTATGACACGATTTCTTAAGGCTATGGTACGGATAAATCTATCCTGGGCATGAGTTGTCGCCCTTGGTCGACCAGAGCGTGGTCTATCGTTTACAGAATGTGTATCATGATATCTTAAACATAATCTGCCTATGACAGATTGAGAAATGTTCATTGTCCGTGCCATGGGCACGTAATCTTTCATTTTGGGTTAGTCAAAGCATATCACCGTTTTGTTCCAGGTATCCAAAGCAACTGAACTGATGTTTCCACCTTTAAATTTCATTCCACAGGAGTTGGAACCCTCAAATTCAAAGTCGTGCAAATCTTGGGTTCGACCCCCATGATCATCACGAGCATCACGTGCATACCCTGCAGTTGCCATTGTTGCGTTTTTGTGACAGATGTAACTGAAAACGTTTTTTCTGTAAGGATCTATAGTGACTTGCTTCATATTCAGTTCCATAGGCTAGTGATATGTTCCAAAATTAAATATCCCCTACTTTTTTTGCATAGTGTATTTCCGACATGATCTAGAGGTTTGATGTTTTGACAATAAACTGTTTTCACACGTAGGAACTTTAGCGAAGCCGATGAGATAATGAGAAATCTATTTACAAGATGCTAAATATTTACATTAGCATTTGTCTTGAATGAAATTGTTCTTATGTTTGCCTGCTTCTTTTGAGCAGGGTAGGTTGGAGAGACGGGTTGTCATTGGGATGGACTTAATTATAATTATGTAATACATTTCTTCAGAGATTGGACTGTTTTGTATCATGGAAGTTGTCTGGGGATATAGAAATGAACATTGTCCGTCTGTCTGTCCGTCCGTCCATACGTGCGTCAGCGTAAGTCCAGAGCTTAAAAACTGAGGCCTAGCTCAATGAAACTTGGTATGTGGAACAATCATAATGTGTTGATGAGCCTTTTAGTTTTTTCAATTTTTAGCCGTTAAATTTCCATGGAAACAAATCTCAATGTTTTTTTACACTTTCACTTCCACAACAGATCTTGAAAACTGTTAGGCAGAGATGAATACATATGAATTTATTACTAAGGTGATAAAGGATTTCTTGTAGAATACAGCTCCTTTATCATGGTCTCCCCCTGAAGGGCCAGGAGGCATACTGTTTTGATGGAGTTTCAGTCAGCGTTTGTTGGCGAAGCGTTCCCATGTTTCCAAAGCATTTCTCTAAAACTACTTGACCAATCCTCACCAAATTTGATATACTGCCTCCCAAAATCATATATATAGATGTACCTTTTGGTGGTTTGAACTTTGGATTTAATTATCCCCCGCAACAACAAAGTTGTTGGGGGATATTGAAATGACCGTCCATCCGTCCGTCCATCCGTCCGTCCGTGCATCCGGGTTTAGTTTCCGGGCCAGAACTTAAAAACTGAGGCCTAGCTCAATAAAACTTGGTATGAGGAGCAGTCATCATGTGTAGATGTGTCTTTTGGGCTTTTCAACTTCTTTGGAATTTTATTTTTACCCGTTTCCATGCAGGAAACATAACTTAACATATTGTTAAGGAGGGTGATTGGGCTAGGGGGAGGATCAGGTTTCACTCACTGTTGTCCACAGCACAAAAGCTGCAGAGAGTAAGTGTAATGTTACATAATAGATCAAGTTTCTGTTTATGTAACAGGCCAAGCTCAGTTAAACTAACTGAGGTACTATAGACAACTGCATGTTTTTTTTAGTATTTGAAGGATTGGTACAATGGTTAAGAACATTATTTCTTGCAGTTGATGAGAAAATGCTTTTTAGACTTTGTCTAAGCTATTTCAATTGTAACACATATGAATGAAGAATTATGCTAGACTGTTTCACACAGAATTGTAATGGTTCTCTCTCCCAGTCTCCCCCTCCCCCTTTCCCTCTCTGTAGGGGGATGTTTTGGGCTAATGATTGGAGAAAATAGGAGATGTATGGAAACATGGTAAAAATATTTTACGGTTGCTCCACTGATTTTGTTTATAAAGGTTCTATATAAGGAAACCTGTATTGAAAGCAAAACCTGTTGAACTTTGAAAATTTGTCCAAACTTAAAATTTGGTTTATATTTGAATAGTAGTTATAGTACTTGATGAGCTGCAGAGCCCATGGCTCTATTTTTGTGAGAGTGAGCAAACTATTTATCTCTTATTTCGTTTCCTGAATGAACATTTTTCACGCGTTCCTCATTATTGAGACATTTAAAGGTAGGGTGTGATGCTCCATCACTTTCGGGATTCATTGAAATGGGATTTCAATTTGACAAATACCCGACTATAAATTTCTGAAATCAGCCTATAAATTACTTATAAACAGCTTTTTAATTACACCGCCTAATTACCAGTATTGCCAACAAACTATTCACTGAAGTCATCGAAGAGTATCTGCCAGGACAGGATCTGTGTATATATTTCAACGTCACATGTTTTAGCTCCTTTTAAACTGTCGATTTAACATACTTATATTCATCAAAACAACTCAAGTCTTCAATATATCAAATCCTTATATATCTAACTGGGTAATTTCGCAAATGACAATTGCATGATTATTGTATAAACATATGTGATTTAGTCAATTTCAAATACCCAACGATCTGATGTGATTACATTGACAGTTCATTACAAAGTCATAGCGTGGCACGGCGCACAATTTTCATTTCTGTCTGCGAAACAGGCACACAAGTGGCCAATCAGGAAATCACACTTCAGTGCACTCGCTAGGCTAAATTTGCAGCTATTATCAAACTGGGTTAAGAAAGTTATTATACCCCCGCTACAACGTAGTCAGAGGTATATAGCGGTCAGCACGTCCGTCCGAAAGTTTTTGTTCCACTCATAACTCTGACACTAGTTGTTCAAATTTTACGAAACTTGATATGTACAATCTCCATGATGTGAACATTTGCCTTTTGTATGTTTCATACCCTCATTTGCATGATTTATGCAAATTTTCTCTATTTTCGACTTTTACTTCTAAAGCACTCTTACAAGTGTATCTATGAAGACATACTTACTATGAAAACACACATACTCTGCTTTCATACTACTGCTGTGGTTTGTTTGTACAGAAGACTAAACATTGATGTCTATCTGCTATTTTGAAACTTCTTCTTTGACCAGTGTTAAAACTGGGGGTATATGAGTGAGCTGTGCTCACTAATTCTCTTGTCTTAATAATCAATTGCAAGTGTATATTGTCTCGATTTTATGCTCGCCGCGAATGGCTGTGATACTGCCGAAGCGGCGTTAAACAATAACTAACTCACTCACTCACTTGATTTTATGCTCATTTGATTCTGATGTATAATTTAAATAGAGATAATAATCTGTCATTCTTTACAAAAATGCATTACATTAGACATGATTATTCCAATGTAGCATTCAGCCCAAAAGTGTTATTTTGTCAATTTAAATGGCAAAATTCAAGAAAAAACGTAAAAAGTTACCTACCCAGACCAAAAATTACCAGGTTTCGGGCGACAGCCTTATTTCATTCATTGATTTTTAGCTCATCAGACCTGACAGGCCCGATGGGCTTATGGCATGGGATTCCGTCCGTCCGTCCATCAGTCCCTAAACTTTTCACTTTTTCGACTTCTTCTCCAGAAGCAATGACTCCAGAGAGCTGAAGTTTTTATGTGCCGACTCCTTGGCTGAAGGGGATACTAAATTGTAAATTTGGTGACCCTGTGACCCCAAATGTGGGTCACAGGGGTCATAACCTAAAAAGCTATTTTCATCTTCTCTAGAACCAATGACTGCAGAGAGCTGAAATTTTATGTACAGACTCCTTGGCTGAAGGGGATTCTAAAGTGTAGATTTGGTGACCCTGTGACCCCAAATGTGGCTCAGAGGCAGTGACCTAAAATGCTATTTTCATCTTCTCCAGTCCCAATGGCTCTAGCTAGCTGAAATCTTATGTACAGACTCCTTGGCTGTAAGGGATTCTAAATTGTAAATTTGGTGAGCCTGTGACCCCAAATAATAATAATAAATAACTAGGATTGACGTGTCAATACTTAGGTCTTCAAGACTATGTTAGTTTTAGGACGAAATAAAATGTTGTGCCTCTTTACTTTGTGCTAAGTTCAATTATCTTTAAAATTAGCTATCACACATAGCTGTATGTAAACTATTACAGGTATGTGGTTAAAACTTATTGACCTTAATAAATCATGTTTCTACTTCAAAATGAGCTATAAAACATTTTCCTTTCACCGGTGTTTTTTTATCAAGAATTTTCCAAATGATATACCCCTCAAAAAATGATTAAAGTCACCAAATTTAACTTTTTTGGAAATATGTTCAAATGTCGCCCAATCTATCAACTTTTATATGTTTGAACCATATTCAAGGGCAGATAATGTTAGTTTTAGGACGAAATAATATGTTGTGCCTCTTTACTTTGTGCTAAGTTCAATTATCTTTAAAATTAGCTATCACACATAGCTGTACGTAAACTATTACATGTATGTTGTTAAAACTTATTGACCTTAATAAATCACGTTTCTACTTAAAAATGAGCTATAAAACATCTTCCTTTCTCCGGTGTTTTTTTATCAAGAATTTTCCAAATGATATACCCCTCAAAAATGATTAAAGTCTCCAAATTTAACTTTTTTGGAAATATGTTCAAATTGTGCCCAATCTATCAACTTTTATATGATATTGATGTGTTATGGAATTGCTATGCTGGTTATTACAAAGAGATTGCAATAAATAACTTTGTAATAGGTGTATTCCACACAAAGTTATGTCCCTTTAAAAATTGGGCCGAGAATCATTTAAAAAAGGACCATATTCAAGGGCAGATAATTTTAGTTGTAGGACGAAATTCAAAATTTTGGCTCGTTACTTTGTTGACCATTCATTTAGCTTTAAAATGAGCTATCATACATAGCTGTATGTATTTCGGTGATTTAGTAGAAGATTTTTGAAGACGCGTACCCTCAAAACCGCAAAATTGCACAAAATTTTCAGTCTTTTCGAAATAGCAAAAAATCTATTATTACAGCCGAAAACCACTATATGCCTAATCGATGGGGAATGTTGTTGCCCACATTTTGGTGAAAGTTTTGTGAATTTATCTTGCTTATTTTCCAGCTATTAAAGTTTGAAGTTTTGACTTAAAGGGGAGATAACTCAAGAAAGAAGTCGAAAATCCAAAATCACCCTCGTTATTTTTGAGAGAAGGTCACAGGCTCCCTTCCCTGAAAATTTCATGCAAATCGGACAAAGAATAACTTCAGCATTTTCCGTACAAGAAAAGTACAAAAAATAATAATAAGAAGAAAAACCAGGATAATAACAATAGGTCTTCTGACTTTCGTCTTGAAGACCTAATGAGGATACTTATATCGCGCTGAACTCCACAACACAAAGGGCCATGCTCAAAGCGCTACACACATTATTACCCTGGTGTAAGGACCACCATCGTTCCTTTTTTCATTCTCAACTCCCTTTATAGTATGCAACCTGGGCTGCCAGTTAAGGCGCTCGAAGGTTATCTGTCACATTGCCTGCACTTCCAAACCAGGTACTCAATTGTACTGCTGAGTGAACAGAGGCACATTTCGAATAAAGTCTCTTGCCCAAGGTGACACCACGAGCCTTCCAAATCATGTCTCAGTGTGGGGCAGGGATTCACCCTTCAAACTCTCAGTTTTCATTCAGCAATGAGGCGGGTAACCCACCCATCCAGCAAGCCATGCCCGTTGTTGCTGAACTTAACTGATAGCGGTCGACTGAGCTATGCTCAGAACCACGTGCCACTACATATGGGTCACAGGGATCATAACCTAAAAGCCTATTTCAGTTTACGCCATCTTTCTAAGATTTTATGTTCACTTCAGTCAGTAAGTAAGGGAGGTAATCCCAAAGAAAAGACCTGAGGGAAAGGCATTTCATCTTTCTGATGTGAGAGTTCTATCATATGTTCGGACAAGGTCTCACTTGTTGTAAACCAAACATACAATATTCGTGTTGATGGGCTGTCTAGATATAACGGGGAATTAACTCTAGGCAGATGAAATCCAAAGTCCTTGAAACAGTTGTTCACACTTTTATTTGCAGGAACAATTATAACACCATAGTAACAATGTGGTAGATAACAGTTGAATCCTATCCCCTCCAGAGGCAATAACTATAACATATGTACAAGGCCTCTGGAGAGATGAGTCCTGTTTGGTATCCAGTGGTAGACTGCCTTGGATTTATATAGGCAGTTAGGAGGTTAAGCCTGATGGCTAAATGATTTCATTGGTCGAGGTCAAGTAAAACAGTTTGAACAACATGTAGACAGTTCATTGTTCTAATGGATTGACATGTCTGGATAGCTTAAAGATTAACGAAGTAATATCAATTAACACTCCTAAATGGATTATCTTTATTTAGCCTAAGGGGTTTCTACAACAAGTACTGTCAGTGTCAGGGATTGCAAAAGGGATTAACTATTATAGATGATGAGCCTGGCAGTCAAGATGTCTGTTCATCAATTGGGGATTAAAGAATTTACTGTTACTATCACTTGTCAATGAGATTATTAATTAAAGATTATGCCTTAGGAAGTCTGCATGTTTGCTGATGAGTTGGAGATTGCCTTTGGCATATGTTGTGTATTCAGAATGTGTAATTTTCCTAAACTAAATATTGAAGTAATATGTTTTTGGATTAATGTATATGTATTGTGACATGTATTTTGAGTATGTGATGTGAAATATTTGAATAATGAAGTAATTTATCTAATGAATTAACTTGTATATATGTTCTGAACTGCTAATGTATCTTGGATAATATCTGTGAATGTGTAATAGATTTTCCTTATTTCTATGAAGATAGTTTTAGTATAATTTTGGTAATAGCTAGCCCATGATAGTTCTAACATGTGCTTTGAGAATATATATGTCTGATGAAAAAGATGTTTAGAATTAAAAACTTAGAATTGGCGGTCTAACAAAAATTATAAATCATATTTCATCTTTGTCTCACATTTCACATATGAGTAATTATTTGTATTTTGCAAGTGAATTGCTGATACAGGTACACAAGTCTAAAAGTATTCTAAAGACTTAATACAGAATGTTTTATTAAATCTAATATAATGTTCTTCGAAATTTAAGAGTAAATAATGGAGTTTTTTAATATCTTATGATATTGTGTAATTTGGAGAATTAATTAATTAATGAGAATTTCCAGTACAAGTCAATTTGGCATACCATATTTATATCATAGTTTTATGATACTTTATAACTGATTTAGGTTTCTATTAACTTTGCAGGTGATTTTATTCAATAGGAACAATAAATAAGATAAATGTCTACATTATATGGACATGTTTAATGTGAATCTATTTGAAATGAGAACTACTGAATACCCTTTGAAGGAATAACTTGAAGAGGAAAATTTGTTATTTTACATGAGATATGTGAACTGAATATGACTGGTGATGACTGGTGATAGCAAAGGACTATAAAAGAAGTAGCTACATGAGATTGTGACACCACACCTATTTTCATCTTCTCCAGTACAGAAAAATAATTAATTGTAGGAAAAATCAACATCTAACATATAAATTTTACTGGCTGTGAGTCCAGTGTCTGCATGTTATGTAATTGCATTGTGTTGACCTGGGGGTGACCACTACCTGGCAGAAGGATGAAAACTGATAGTAACAGAGGTTTCAGGTTACTTCAAACTACTGTGCAGCGCTGTGTTATAGACTTAAACTGACTCTAAAAAAAAGAATTTATGTATAGAATATCACCATTTTATCAAATAATTACAGTCATGGTTACACAAGCGATAGGATGCGAGTCCGAATTTGCTGTCCTCAAGTTAAATATTTTTCATTTGAAAAACGTATTTTAAAACGTATTAAAACATTGAAAATTAAGACCATGCCAAAAATAACAATTATTTTCACTGAAAGCATAATTTAGGAGGCGTTATTTTGTGTCATTTTACTGTGAGAATAGCACGCAGTTCATTAGCATATATCAATACGCTTAGTTACAATAAAGTCCAATTTTGACAATGTTATGCTGTTTTGCTCAAAATGAATGAAGAATGACATTGTATGATAAAGAAGTTATCATGCTCATGTGTTTTGGGATGGTAAATATCCTGCATTAGGAATAAACACAATGTATTTAACTCGCCAAGGCTCGCAAAATACAATGTTTATTCCTAATGCAGGATATTGACCATCCCAAAACACACGAGCATGATAACCTCTATTGATTCACCGATAACTGAAGTCAATAACTGTTTTATTATGATACATGAAGGTGTAATTTTTTTCAAAAATTCATTTTAAAATTTTAATTTTTTTCTTATTTTACTTGAGGTTTATGACAATTTACACTTTGAAAACAAAAACTTTATTCTTAAATATCTAAACATGAACAGTAAACATTAATTAAACAGCGCTCCTCGCAGCGGTGATCTATTTTTAGCTCCAGGTCATTGGATTGTTATGTCGACCTCGCGTGACGCTTCCCACGGTCAACATAACGTTAGATCATTGTCGATGACCATCCGTCTCGGCCAATCAGAAAACAGAACACTCGTCCATCATATAATAATAAAAAATAGTATTATCTCTCCACCACATTATTATATGTTTGATACCAGCAATTTATTTCCAAGCTACAAAACAAACACTTGCACATATATTACACGAAAAACATCTTTGGGATTTATTATCTATATCTATATTGTCATATTAACATTTTATAACAAATAACATGTTTCTGTGCAACTTTCAACACATATATAGCAGATTGGCAAAGTTATGGTAACAAAATATTTTTAAACTGCTTTAATCGTTTCACTGGTAACCTAGATTCTTATTACTACATTCCATTATCTGACCATTGCTATATTATAAAGCCCACTCCATAACATACTCCACTTATTATTTCCTGATGAGCTACAGAGGCCATGGCTCTATTTTTTAATTTAATAAAACATGCATCTTCCCAATGCAAGGCATAACTCTTGCCAGTCTCCATTACTGGCTGATTTAGGCCTTGCAGTATTTCCTTAAGAAATCTGTGCTTAGAAATCCAGGCCCGCTATGCATTTCTGGTGCAGCGATTCACTATTTAGATACAACAAAGCGAGGGAAATACTGCAAGACTTAAATCAGCCAGTAATGCAGACTGGCAAGAGTTATGTCTTGGGTACGGAAGTTGTAAAACATGTGGCATTTAAATTTTTCAAACCGGATGTTTTCAGAATGTTTTTAACAAGCAATCACAGGCTGGGTTTTGACGGACTAGACAAGATTTGAGGAACGATGAACCAGATTTTATTGATGCAGCACATTGGCACTGTTGTTCCCAGGAAAAAGATTGTCAAGCTCGTTGTGGACATCAGCAGAAGTGATTGGCCTCATTTCTATCCTGATTTCTATCCATATGTTGTTCAGGTGGGTTTATGTACAAAACCGTTTGATACTGGTAATACAGTTCTGTAATGGTGCATAAATAATGTTTATATCATAAATGTATTATGTTAAAGAAAACTGTTGTAACTGAGTAATGTTTTCTCGTAACAATCAGATTAAGACAGTTTATTGTAATTTTATTATTGAAATAAGCCCAAGTACTTGTAAGAATGTTTGACACCCAAAACTTTATAATTGAAGTAACCACTGAGCCCAAATTCATAAGTACATTGATGTCCTACATTTTATGATTGAAGAGAGCTTAAGTACTTCAGTATGTTTGATTTTCTTGACTTGGACTCATTTAAATCTGTATTTAACTCATCAGGCCTGAAAGGCCCAATGGGCTCATGGCATGGCGTCCGCTTTTTAGACTTCTCCAGAACCACTGACTCTAGAGAGCTGAAATTTTATGTGCAGACTCCTTGGTCAATGGGGATCCTAAATAGTAGATTTTGTGACCCTGTTCTCCAAAACTCCTAAAACAAAACCTATTGAAGCAAACTTTGAACAGTACTATTGAGATTTTGTGCTCTTCACACAGTCAATATAGAGACTAAGGGAGCTAATCCAAAATGTGAGCTATCTTTTGCTTTGAGAAATGTTTGTTGAGAAAGAGAAGTTGAGACTTGAAAATTAAGAATTGAGGCTCTAACAAAAGTTTTATGTAATATTTATTTTGTTAAACCATTTTTAGCTCATCAGGCATGGCGTCCGTCCGTCCATCTGTCCATAAAATTTTCGCTTATAACTACTGGGTCTGGGGAGCTGAAATTTTGTAAACAAACTCCTTGGACAATGGGGATTCAAAATTGTAGATTTGGTGATCCTGTGATCCCAAATAAGGGCCTCACAGGCCATAACCTAAAAACCTATTTTCATCATCTTCACCAGAACGAAAAGACCTAGAAGACTGAAATGTTGTGTACAGACTCTTAGCCAATGGAGATTCTAAATTGTAGATTTGGTGACCCTGGGGCCCCAAATATGGGCCACAGCCTAAAAAAACCGTTGAAATTAAATTTTGTAATGATATTTTACGGCACTTCATTCAGTATTTATTTTTCCCCAATAAAATACCTGAGGGAGAGTCGTCTCCATTATGGACATGTTTGTCAAATTATTTGTAATCAATTAAGAATTGAATGTCAGTTTGTGTGTTTGCACTGGAAAATGAACGATATCAAAGCGGGATTCAAACTCCCGTGAACGAGGCGAGCTTGCGACTTATGTATCGCAAGTATTTCGCATGCGAATAGCAGTCTACAATGCGTCCAAAGATTAGAATAACAAACCTGTTTTCATCATGAGCGAATCATCCATGTACTATAATAATCGTCCTATGTCCTAAGTAATGTTACAACGAGGGACCCTACAGCGATACGTTTTTCTTCAAATGCCTTATCTTCTTTTTGGAAGTTTTTGCCAAAGAACACAGAATACAAAACTCATCCTATTCCTAAATTCCATTGGTGGAATATATGTACCCACCTTTCAGTGAACGTTTCATTGGCTGACAAATATCTAGACTGACAGTCGCATTAATGTTATTTCATGATAGTTTGTATTTCACCAAGACCGGACGTTTGACAATTGACATGCCGGTCACCGAAATGCCGTTTGTTATATAATTGAACCGGTCCAATAAACTTGTTATCTGTAAAAACTTAATTACACTGAAGTCTCTTTCTCACCTACTCAACGTATTTGACTTTGTTCAGCTTAATTGTTTAAACTAATTTGCTGTCAGAACACTTCTCTCCTTTGAAGAAACATCTATATGGTATGTTAAACTGAGAATTTGTATTGGAGCTATCACTGTATTTACCCATCCATTTCGTTTTCATTTACGAGAGTGTATTAGGAGGCATCTGGTTACATAATTCATTCATTCGATCGTGTTCTATAAATGTGTATAATCATAATGTATATGTGTGCGTGTACAATGGTGTGATCTTCATGTAAATTTCACTGAGATTGTTGACCAATCCAGTTCAAGTACTTATACATGGAATATTTTTTTTAATGGTTTGCATTACATTACATCATAAATAAAATATTTTGATGAACATACTTGGAATTATAGTAACCTTTTATATTTGATACACAATGTTACTTAATTACACTTATTGATATACTTTGTCACTGATATCAAACGTTTATACAATAATGAGTAAACGAATATTTCTTTACAAAAGGTTTCAATATAAGATCCATATTGCAGGGAAATGCTTGAATAATAAACCACGAAAATCGTGTAATGCTAAAATCCATCCACACTTTTATCGTTAAATCTAAAAGATTTTCGGATTTTTCATAAATCAATCTTTGTTTCTTAATTATTTCTTATCATCCATTAATTGCCTTGCTGTTATGTTACGTTCAACATCTTTAAATTTAACGCTTTCAATTGTGTCTTGTAATCTCGTACCATATATACATGCCTGTTGGTTTAATATTTTATGATTTTGCAATGTATGCAACTTATTATGTCCCCCAAAATTTTTTTCGGGAGACAATGTTTTCGCCTCCGTCCGTTATTCCGTTATTCCGTTATTCCGAAATGCTTTCTTTTCCGGGCCATATCTCAAAAACCATTCAATATTTTTTCACGAAACTTGGTATGTGGTTAGACCTAGTGGTGGAGTGGTGACTTTTGCTATTTTGGTTATTCTAAAAAAAAATTTTTATGGTTTCCATGGAAACAATTTGAACTTAGTGCAAATTGGGGGTAGGGACCTTTTATCGGCCTCTATTTCAAAATCTATCTAGTATTTCTTTACAAACTTGGTATGTGGTTAGACCTAGTGGTGGAGTGGTGCCTTTTGCCTTTTTTGGTTATTCTGAATTTTTTTTCTTTCTAGTTTCCATGGAAACAATTTGAACTTAGTGCATAGGGGATTCTCAATATTTATGCATGCATACGACCCATGACCTTTCGAAACGAAAACGAGGCTAAGGCCGCTTCTGATTTCCTGGTTCGCGTAATGGCTGCATATCGGCAGTACGTGCCGCTTGTGTTTCGGTTTCTATCGACTGGAACTGAATGAATATGTTTGTTTATATCGTATTTCACCGATGCAAGATTTAAAAAAAAGCGTTTTTGACAATAAAATATGACAAATGGTAATGGTAATTGTTTCAGGTTTAGCGGCAAACAACGTTTGTTTTGGATAGTTTTACTAGTGGCACGTTCAAGAGTTTTAGTTTTGTTTTGGTTTTGTCATCGGCCCGTAAACGGCATGATTTGAATTTCTTTTTTGGCTAATAATGTCCATTTTTCGTAATCATTCGGCAAAATAAACCTCCATTGAATTTATAATAATCCCTAAGTTGGGAACCTGTAATTAGTGGATCAATGACCGACGGCAGTAACTAAACCTCTTGAAGGTGCTGCCCCACTTCCATCCCCAAAATGAACACAGTATTAGGCCTAATTGAAAGCAAAGTGCAACTAGACCTATATATTTAAATTCTTTTCGACCTAATGATCAGAATATTTTCAAGAAAATTAGACATCCAAATAAATCATAAATATTCATTTAAATCAAGAACTAATATATATTATAAAACTAAAAATATATATTTATTAATCTATGATCATAATATTGTCAGTCATTTCCATGCATTTCCATCAGTAGAGTCTACTAAAATTATTTACAAATGTACTGCAGGACACATTAAATCATAACTATCATTTTTTTATGACCAGAAATATCTATTATATATATATCAATTTTAAAAAAAAAAAAAATTGAGTTATAAGCTACAATTAAAAATAAGTTGATCTTTATAATTTATAGGTACTATTTGATTATAGTTATTACCCAACAAAATAGAAATGAAAAATAAATTAATTGAGGTTAATGTTTGGAAGTAACAAGTATATGTCATACTGGAAAATGATTGAAATATATTATGAAATGTACATGGATGTTTCAATACTCAAGCATACATGATAGATTGTGCTTGAGGAGGTGATGGTCAGGTTTGAGAAATATATTTGTATTGTATGGTTAAACTACAAATGATACATGGACATGATTAGAAGTAGAAATGCACATTATTTAATCTTTTGTGTCAGAGATGCAAAAGCCCACCAAGGTCTTAGTTGGAGTAAAATTAAAAGCAGGACAAAACTAATATAAGGAAATTAATTATTTGCTAATTACTAATATTAAACCATATACTTAGATATAGTCATCACCAAACAATAACCAACCAAAAAGAAATTTAAATTAAATGTATTTGAGGTTAATGTTTGAAAGTAATCCTGAATAATGATGAAATGTAATGTGAAATGCACATGTATATGCATGTTTCAGTACACAATATATAAATGATAGATTATGCTCAAGGAGGTGGTGGTCATGTTTGAGAAATATATGTATATCTCTTTTTTAAATACAAATAAAATTTAAATTTATTCAAATGTAAATTATTTTTATTTTATTTATTAACTTTTTAAAAACTTTTAAAAGATACACAATCCCACTGAATGCTTTCTATTCTGATTTATTATTCTAGAATAATTCATAAAGTAAAAAAGGGACCCTGATTGCAAATAGGTAGGTGGGTACATACTACATAGGGTATTCAAATCTTCATGCTATGTATGACATGTGGTATAATATCACATTAGCACTGGGAGATTGTTTCTTTATTTTGAAATGAATAGAATTCAGTAAATAAATTAAATTCATGTAATATAAAGTAAGCATGCAATATTTAAAAAAAATAATTTTCAACTTTGAAGTACAAGGAATATAAAATTACTCTCCTAAATTTTGAATTAGTATGTTTGTAGGTAGAAATCCTTTTCTTATGAAATATTTTTTTAAACATCTGTTTAATTTTCAAAGCTTATTCACATATCTACATGTGTTCACAAATTAGAATCCTCATCACATTGATAACATTGATTACTGACTGATCATTGATAACTTTCCTCAAACCATTAATTAAATAAAGCCATAATAAATTAATTGCTAAATATGTTTATGTATTTCTTACATATAAATAAGAACACTATGTTCATTGTTTAAAATTATTTTGCTCATGTAGACATTCAAATGACTTACTAAAAAAAATATTGTTTAAAACTAGAACAGATTATATATATTTTATTGAATTATAATATATACTTTACTGCTTCAACTTCAAATAACCTGTACTAATTGGACCGTAATTGAACTATATCCAAATGAACAATTTGAATCAATTTACACTCCAAAATCCATTTTTTTTAAAACAAGAATTTTGTTCGTTTACAGTGAGTTGCACTGAATGACCCCTTTGCAGTTCGTAGGCATGTCACAAGAGCTGACCGTTTAGCCGAATGATGGCTAAGATTTGAACAGTTTATTCCCACCCAGTGACTATGTACAATGATTTCTTGGCATGCATGGGTAGGGTGTAAATTTTCATTCGTATTTGTTCAAATTAGAGCACTGAAATAACAACGAGTTTGACAGATTTACAGTTCAAAATGACGGTAAACGCAACGAGGAAATCCTACCGTAAATTATTCGAAAAACATCGCCTTGCATGTAAAATAGTATCCTGGGCGGTGGTAATTGAAGATAATCGACAGATGCATCGATCTTGAAAGTTTTCCCAGTAATTTTATCATTATTTTTAATAAAAATAAGTGTTATTTAGAAGAGCTACCGACTTGCCAATGCTATGTGAATGGTACACTTCCGGGTTTGGAAGCGGCCTTAGCCTCGTTTTCGATTTAGCGCAAGCGGTTCCATATGCCTCATAAATATTCATGAGGCAATATTAAGAATCCCCTATATTGGGGGTAGGGACCTTTTCCGGCCTCTATGTCCAAAACCGTTCAATATTTTTTCACCACACGTTGTATTTGCTTAGACCTAGTGATAGAGTGGTGCCTTTTGCTACTTTGGCTATTCTGAATTTTTTATTTCTCGTTATAAATGCAGTATTGAACTTAGTGTTTAGCATAAGTGAAAAATAAGGGTAATATGATTAGGTTGGATTGAAAGTTGGAGAGGGGTACATCACAGTGCATCACATGCACAAATTTCTAGTTTGTTTGTTGTGTTTGCAGTTTGTAGGGAGAGGCATTTATACAAGCATTGTTTTGCTTGTTTGCCGATTCCGTCACTTTTACTGTGTTTTAATACGTTTAAACTATATAAAACGTTATAGCAACAAATAAGAAACATTAAATGATATGATAGATTAAACCTTGATATTTTCACCAAACACGGACACATCTTTCCAGGAAATCGATATCACACTATTACCTCTTTTGCATTCCATGAAACCATCCAGTAGCGTTTTAATTAGGTCTTAAAGACTACGTCTGGAAGACCTATTGCTATTATTGTGGTTTTTCTGGAAGACCTATTGTTATTATCGTGTTTGTTTAGGTCTTCAAGACTATATCTGAGAGACCTATTCTTATCATGTTTTTTTTCTGTTTTTTTATTATTATTATTATTTGACCTTTTTTGTTCGAAGGATTCCCGCTTAACCACTTGACCGATTTTCACGAAATTTTCAGTGATGATAGTCTATAACCTGAACTAGAACTAGCGATTTTGGATTCACGATTTCGCGAGTTATCTCCCCTTGAAGTTGAAACTTTAAACCTCAATATCTCGAAAACTATTTAAGATATTTTCACAAAACTTTGTGAACTTTCGCGGTTTTGAGGGTATGCGTCTTCAAACATCTTCTTCTACATCATGGCAATACATACAGCTATGTGAGATAGCTCATTTTGAAGATTAATGAATTCCCGAGAGGACTCTGTGGGCAGGATTTTGAATTTCTTCCTAGAATTTTAAAAATGTCCTTGAACATGGTCATTTTTAAAAAGTGTGTTTTTCTACTATATGTTCAAAGGGACATAACTCTGTGACTAATGCATATATTTCGAAGTTACTGATTGCCATCTCTTTCTTATAACTAGTTTAACAATTCATAACATATCATTATGATATAAAAGTTGATAGTTTCGGCACATATTCCCAAAAAAGTAAAATTTTGTGATTTTTAGACTTTTGAGGGCTACTTTGTAGAATTGTTCATAGTAAACCACTGATGATACCATTATGTTTGAAAGCTCATTTTGAATTAGAGATGTCATGTATTAAAGACAATAAATTTAAATCATATGTCCGTCATAGGTCACGTATGACTGATCATAGAATATTGTCATTTTTCGAAAATCGCCATTTTCAGCAAAGTTCAAAGGCTCACAACTGCATAACTAATTTGGATACATAAATTTTATTTACAGCTCCGGATGAACAAATTAAAGAACAACAACTTTTCTGTTGAACCCTTTCATCAAAAAGTTGATAGTCAAGCTCCGAACATCGCAAACGTTCTCAAGGGGTCAAAATTTAAGCAATTTAGAGTATTTTCTTGAATATTCAGAAAAAGATAACGCATTAATTATGTATACAATCAAAATGATGATTGCATCTACTGAAGTGGAATTTAAAGCACACTATTTTGTATGCTTCAACTTAGTATGAAAATATTAACCATTTTGCCGTAATCGTGAGAAAGGTCATGTAGGGGTCCATTTATAAGCGATTTTTCCATTTTCAGAGGGTCATTGTCTTTGCAGAATTTTTGTAAAAAAAATTGAAGATAGAGACATGTTTTAAAACTCGTTTGAAAGCGGAGAAACTGATGCATAACCGAGAGTCAATCATGGAGTTCAAGGTCAAGCAGAAGTCTTGAAGACCTAAGTATTGCCTTGGCAATCCTAGTTTTATTATTGGTATTATTAAGCACCTTGGTAAACTACTGCTTTCTCTGTGAAATATTGTAACAAATTAAAAAACAATCATGGACGAACATCACATGAAGTATGGCAATAATAAATTACATATACACATGTATATGTACTTGTAACCCTGTTTGTCAACCCCTCTTTTCATGTAATATCTTGAAATAAATGCCGTTTAAATAATATAAAAGTACTTACATTTACATTTAATCCTGTATGTGAAGTTGTATTGTGGAAGAAGACTCCTTAAGATTGTATCAACAACCTGTCAATTAATTGCGAGTTGAAAATTGTGATATTAATTTTGTCTCATGATGATATATTATCAGTAATATTAATAAATGTATTAAAAAAACTTACTCTTCAAATACGTCATCTGAAGCATGAACAACTCAGGACAAGGTGTACATATTGGTGTGGTGAGATGTTTTGGGTGTAAATTACTTTGTCCTCGACTTATCTTTTTCTCTTCACGGGCATTTTCTAATCATCACAATTTTGATGATTAGTCAGACACATGATTTTATCGATTTCATATTTTATGATGCTAATACAACCTGTATCCAAACCGTTTTCTTATTGTACCAATTATCTGCAAAGGTAAGAATAATAAATGAATAAATGAAATGAATGAGAGGTTGTCTCGTTTGTTTGAACAACCAATCTTTCAGTGTATATGAAATAATACCTACCAGGCTATTTATCAATACATACAAAGCAAAATATAACCTATATCCAGGCATTTTTAGTAGTTCAGTTTTGATTATTAATCCCAATTGAGAAGAGTTCACTTTGGATACGAAAATGCTGGCGATCGCTCGCCTGCACCTAGTTTGCATCACGTGACCTCGTTACTCGCCTGTACGCATTGCGTAATGGTCTCTATCGCAGTCTCAAGATTGTTTGGACCAGAGCATCTTTAAATGTAGGTAGCCAATAACGGTAAACTTTGGCTTCAAATATATGTGACTTCATCAATAGACGTAAAGTATTATTTTATATTTTACATGTTACAACTGTCAATAACACTGTGTATATTCACAATGTTCTCAAGGTAACAGTGACCTATTCAATTTTTCAGACTTGTTGGAATAAGATAAGATAAGATAAGATAACACTTTATTACCCAAAAGGGAATTCTTCTTACATCCAACAGAGCATGACATGAAATGTATACCAAATTTATATAATACATGATTATTAAACATAGAAATTTTTAAAACAAAAACACATTCACACAACACATATAATTGTACAACTCGATAAGTTCTAAAATTGGTATTGAAATCACCCAGGGCGACTGTGGCTCCATCCGACATTCTTTCTCATGCTCTCCCAATCTATCAGATCCGGTAAACTTTATTAGTGAAGCTAATAATTTCAGTAATTTTTGGATATTGAAATGGGCTCTGTCCGTCCGCCCGTCCGTCAGTCCGTCCGTCCATCCGAACTCGAAAACTATAAGACATATCTCAACAAAAACTTGGTGTGTGGAACAATCATCATGTGTAGATGTGCCTTTTGGGGTTTTCAACTTCTTCAAGTAATTTTTTTTTACTGTTTCCATGGAAATGTAACCTAGAATTTCGTTTCCGGAACAGAACTCGAAAACTATAAGACATATCTCAACTAAAATTGGTGTATGGAACAATCATCATGTGTAGATGTGCCTGAAAGGCCCGATGGGCTTATGGCATTGCACGGTGTCCAGCCGTCTGTAAACTTTTCGCATTTTGTCTTCTTCTCCAGAACCACTTTGTCTAAGGAGCTGAAATTTTGTGTGTTGTGTTTAGTTGAAAAAAGGTTCATAGTCACTGTTATTCAACAACTATTCTTCAATACATTTTCCCAAAGGCGGGGGATATGGCCGACTCTGTCTGCTTGTTCTCTTTAGCCTATTTGTACTATGGTGACAGTAAATTTTCAGATTTCAAATTTGAGTTCAGTTTGTCCTGTTTGAAATAACTCAATAACTTGCTCCCTGAATCCTCAGACACCCTGCTAAGCAGTATGTTCAAGTCCCCAGTACGAGGTACCTGTATGGAAGCTCTGCCACCCTAGACGATGAGTCCCAGCACTCTCCTGCCTGGCCGACTACTTCAGCTGGATCCCTCCCACTGCTACCATCACACCCACGTTCCTCAGCACCATCTTCCACTATGCAGGCTTTGGCTGCAAGATCTGAAACACTTGGGCATCCAGTCCTAACAATTCTTTTTTAACCAGTACCCAAGGACTTTGTGTGCTTGCTATGAACTGTGTGAACGAACTGCTATCCAAGAACTGTGTTTCCCAGAAGTTTGAGGACTTCCTGCTGCAGATGTTCCAGCAGACCTTCTACCTGCTTAAGATGACCAAGGAAAGTACAAATGCTACTGGCAATCGGCTGGCCGAACTTGATGAAAGGTACCTTAACAATTAAGTTATCTTAACAAATGGCGATCTGGTGCTTGTTTTCTCCTGGGCAAATTCTGTGTAAAATTTTCTCATATATGTCTATTCATAGTTTTGCGATGGGATAGTGCAGAAGTTAAAATGCTAGAATTTGTAACAAGAGTCTTGGATGTGTCTACTGTAGAGATCTGACCTTGGATCATGAACAAATCTTATCTTAGCCAGTCAGTATCTTTCTTATTGTGGATTTGAGATAACTAAATGTATTCTACCTTTGTGACACAGAGCTAAAAAAAAAAGTAATGTGTCGATGCAATTCATTCTGATCTTGCAAATGAAAAGAATTTGAATTGTTTATGTTTAGGTACCAGGAAGTACTAACCTCCCTGGTTACCCACATCCTACAGAAGATCCAGTTCGCTACAGTGAATCTCAACAGGAGGAACTGGACGACAACTCTCGACGATGTTAGTATTTATTACTATTTCCTACATATCAAGAGTAATGTACTTTTACAGTGCATGAAATAAACGTGTTATGTCAACAGCCTGAAAGCATGATTTTGTGAATTTTCATATTAAAATTAAATTAAGACCTCAAATTGTCAGGGAAGACTAAAAGTGACATGGTTGAAGGCTGTGGGACCAGTCTTGTTTCATAAACTGACTTTTGCCTCTAATTATTATGTCCCCCGAATTTTTTTTCGGGAGACATAATGTTTTCGCCTCCGTCCGTCATTCCATCATTCTGATATTCCGTTATTCCGTCATTCCGTTATTCCGTTATTCAGTCATTTTTTTTTTTTTATAATTTTTATTTTGTTGCATTTCAAACATGAGACGGTTACATCAATGATATTGTATACAGTAAACAATTCAAATAACAAACAGTAAATGACAAGATGACCAGAACTTGTAGAATCTATCTATTCCTGGACCAATTAGAGCTGCAGCTTTGGTCAAAAGATAATATTTATAGATCTCTTCTTGCAAGAACTGGAAGTTTGGTACTTTTTTGGAAAATCTGTGTTTGAAAATAATGTTTTTGCAGAGAATTATAATAATGTTGATTGGGTCATTATTTCGTTGGTGAAAACCAAGCAGAACATGTTGTTTTGTTAATGAAAGTCTTACATGGATCTTTTCTGATAACCATAGTTCCAGTTTTTGCCAAAGCGTTTTTACTTTGCTACAATCATAAAACACATGAGCAATTGATTCTATGTGATTAGAACAAAAGCTACACATATCCGAGTCTATAAGTTGCAATTTAAGTAATCTCCTGTTAGTCGGTAATATGTGGTGTAGCAATGTATATTGGAACCATTGTAATTGTGTATCGTGAGTACATCTGAAAGGTAGATGGTTGTAGGATCTCCACATCTCTGGTTCTAGGTTGCTTTCAACTATCTGATTCCATTTACAAGCATGCTGGTTAGTAATGTTATATTTAGTAATTAATGTTCTGTAGTAGGTTTGGCTGTTGCCTTTAAGTATCTTGTTCAGGGTAGAAGGTAATATTGGATTCTGCTTCTTCTCGATTTTTATAGACATTGAGGTGCAGTATGTTTTGATGGCGCTTACAATTCCTCCATATGTTAGAAAATTTGTATTCACCTTAAATTTGTTTTCAAACATTTCAAAGGACAAAAAATTTGCGTCGTCGTTCAATAGGTCGTTAACATAATGAATCCCCCGTTTACTCCACTGGTGATAATAGACTGTCTTTTTACCAATAGTGACATTATCATTGTACCAAATACTATCAGTTGCTATGTTACTTGGTTCACAATTGGATTCATTGTGGGCGGTTGTGAGGTCCCACCAAGCACATAGGAGGTCGCTATAAAATTTGTTACGGATCGTTGGGATCAAAATATCTCTCAAGTTTGGACAATTATATTCAAATATGCATCCAGAGCCAAGTTTTGGTAAGTTTGCTGAAAATAGTTCGCACCATTTAGAACTTTGTTTGTAGAAACGACTGATTACAGACAACTTTTGAGATTGTATAATTTGTTTTAATTTCGGTGCGTTTAAACCGCCATCTTTCACTTGGCAGGTGATTTGACTTCTTTTAATTTTGTCTGGTTTATTGCCCCATATGAATTTGAAACATTTGCGTTCAAATAGTTCGATTGCACTGTCTTTCGGATCTGGTAGTGATGAAAATAAGTGGTTAAGTTTTGGGATAATAAGAGATTTTAACACCGAGATTCTCCCAAGTGGAGACAGGTTACGAGAGGACCATATGTGCATAAGCGTCTCACATTGCCTGAGTTTGTCTTTATAGTTAAGGTCAATCATTTTTTCCAGATCAAGGTTAAATTTAACACCAAGAAGCTCAAAATCGCCCTGTTCCCAGTTTAATTTCCAATTATGACATAGTTTCATCCTGCTTCGCTTTTTGGAGCCAAACCAAATGAGTCTTGTCTTATCAACATTAACCTTTAAACCAGAAAATCTTGCGAAAAACGTTAACAAGTGTAACATTGCTTGTAGGCTACGCTCTGATCCGTCTAACGTGCATGTCGTGTCATCAGCAAACTGATTTAAGAGGTATTCAACATTGCCTACTTTGATTCCTTTAATATTGGTATCATTTCGTATCATCATTGCCAGTACCTCGACGCAGAGGATGAATAGATATGGGGACAGAGGGTCACCTTGGCGACAACCTCTGGAGATGTTAAATCTTTGTGATGCAAATCCATTTATCAGTACGCTTGACTTTATGTCATTATAGAAGACTTTAATCCATTTCTTAATGCAATCACCAAAGTTATATAGAGTTAGAGTGTTTTCTAGGAAAGACCATTCTACCGTATCGAATGCTTTTTCAAAGTCTATTGATAACAACAATCCAGGTATTTGAAATGTTCAGTATATTCAATCAAATCATATATCTGTCTTGTTATTTCACCAATGTATCTCCCTGACATGAATCCCTTTTGGTCTTCGTTTATTAACTGGTCTAGAACTGATTTTATACGGCGTGATATACATAAAGACGCAATTTTGTAAAATACAGACAGTAATGATATCGGGCGCCAGTTTTTTAAATATTGTTTCGGTTTATTCCCTTTAGGGATGCATGTAATAAGTCCTAATTTCTGAGATACTGATAGCTCACCTTTATCAAAAGCGCAGTTGAGAGAGCTGACAAGATATTTTCCAATGTCATTCCAGAAGAATTTGATAAATTCGGCTGTAAATCCATCTGCCCCTGGGCTTTTCTCATTTTTAAGACATTTTAAGGCATTGAGTACTTCCTGATCAGTGAGTTTACCTTCCAGTGAATCTGATGTAGTTTGGTTCAATTTAGGAACGTCGTGTTCATGTAGAAGCTTTTCAAGGTCGATTTCTAAAACATCATGTTTACAATAAAGCTTTTGGTAGAATAGTTTCACTTCGTTTGTAATGTCTGTCAGCTCAGTAAGTACACGTCCGTTTGAGTCTTCTATGTGGGTAAATGATTTATTGAGGTAATTGCGTGATTCAAGTTTTAAAAAGAATGAAGTTGGTTTCTCTCCGTATTCTATCCATCTTGCTTTAGCACGAGTCATTTGTCCCTTTGTTTTAATCATAATTATATCTTCTAGTTCATCCTTTAGAGAACTTATTTCATTCAATAGGGTGTGTTTACGAGTTTCGTTTTCAGTTTCATCTAATTCTATTTCTTTACATTGTAGTAAGTCAACAATTTCATTTTCTTGTTTGTCTCTTTCTTTCTTTTTGAAGGAGGAGTATTTTATGGTTTCCCCGCGTATCATAAGCAAAAGGGTTTCAAAGAAAAGTTGATCATCAATAACAAAGAAATTAGAGACATCGTCATTGTGATTTTTATATTGTTCCACAGTGTCAGTTACAATTTTTTTAATGTTATGTTATTCAGTCATTCCGTCATTCCGTCATTCCGTCATTCCGTTATTCCGTTATTCCGAAATGCTTTCTTTTCCGGGCAATATCTCAAAAACTGTTCAATATTTTTTCACGAATCTTGGTATGTGGCTAGACCTAGTGTTGGAGTGGTGCCTTTTGCTATTTTGGTTATTCTGAATTTTTTATTTTTTCTGGTTTCCATGGAAACAATTTGAACTTAGTGCATATTGGGGGTTAGGGACCTTTTCCGGCCTCTATGTCCAAAACCGTTCAATATTTTTTCACCAAACTTTGTATTTGCTTAGACCTAGTGATAGAGTGGTGCCTTTTGCTACTTTGGCTATTCTGAATTTTTTATTTCTCGTTATTAATGCAGTATTGAACTTAGTGTTTAGCATAAGTGAAAAATAAGGGTAATATGACTAGGTTGGATTGATAGTTGGAGCGGGGGACATCACAGTGCATCACATGCACATATTTCTAGTGTATGTATGAGCTAAAAGTAAAATGCCTGTGCTTATCTGACAAGTTAATTGAACTTGTTTGTTCCAGTCTGAGACGAAAAGGCAGCATTTCTTACGGCAGTGTCTGGAGATGATAGCCAAAGTATTGGGACTTCTTACAGCGGAAACTTTTCAATTGATAGTAAGTGTATCTTTAGAATGACATTCAAGATCTAGTTCTTCTTGAGAAGCCAATGATCTTAAGATCCTCGCTGCTGCAGGCTGCGTATCAAGCCCAAGCTGTGTTGACGTATGGATACGTCATTGACGTTTGACCCTTCTTTGACATGCATACGACAAAAGTCTGACAAAGTTCCCTGATTCATGAAAAAGTTCACATGTTCCGAATGAGAAATCAATGGGCTTTCACATGATGTAATTAGTATCCATATACAATTTTATTTTATTGAGAAATGATGAATTAAAAATATTGAACGTATTTTCAATCACAAAACTGCCTGCAGGTACGTGTTTGACATCATAATAAAAATGTTACCTACTGGATTCAATTGGTTGAAATTCTATAGTAAGTGCATGTGCGAAGGAAATGCATAACAATGGCAAGCGCCGAGTGTTTGTTGACTGTCATGTTTCGAGATATCGATGACTGATTGACGTTGGAATATATAAAAACTGTAACATCATATGCTTATATTTGGAACACAGAAAAGTGAATAGATGTGTTAACCATTTGTGTAAATTTTATTACTATTGATGCATTATTTAACAAATATTTCTCACAGAAGTAAATGCATTGTTCATTGAAGAATATCTATTGTTACAAATTACGTCGAAATTTTATAAAAACAACGGAGATCGTTTATGACGGGCTCTTGTTTTCTGAAGGGAAAACACATACCATCAACATAATGTTTTTCTGGTATAAAATTTAATTCTGAACAAAATGGTGTAAAAATTGGGCTGCATAAATAATTATTGACAAAATAATTCGAGTTTGAAAATGTAGTACAATTTTAGAACTACTGTATTATTTCATTTTTTCCATAGACAAGTGTAAAAATAATTGATATTTGAAAAATATTACACTAATTAATAATTTTTCATGACAATAATATAAAGTTAGAAAAAAATGTGACTCAGATATTTATTTTAATTATTTTAAGATTATGTTATTTACGAAGGCGAGAAAAACTTTAAATGAAGGATACCCATGTGACGTAATTGTTCAAATTTACAAATATGACGCTCTCTGCAAAAACCTGAAAACAATCCAGCAGGCTAAAGGTTAAACTGATTGTTACAGTGATTTTCTACTTATTATAAAGAATGTCCTAAAGCAAGGTCAATCCATAACTCCAGGACATCTTATGACCAAGAGCAAATGAAGTGTCTGTGCAGCAGGTCTGCTGGAAATAGCTAATTCTAAACTCAAGTTGCCACTGCTCTCTATCCCAGGGCTGAATGTTCCATACTCGACACAGGGTACCTTTGTTCAAAGTTATGAAACCTTAAGGAAAAGACTTATTATTTACTTGTTTGGCATTAGATGAGGTAAAAGCCAATAGATTGAAAATCCCAAGCTGTAATTTGGTGGGTGTGTACATGACACCTTTGGGGTCTAAGTTTGGTCATCATGAATTCCAACGCCCACAAATATGGCTGCCAGAGGCATTATAAGTAAATCCATAATAAGTAAACGATAAAGGAATGTGAAATTTTGTCATTAACATCTTTTTGAGATAGATACAAGTTTGTAAATTTGGTTAAGATAAATTATGAACTAGGATTGACGCGTCAATACTGTAGGTCTTCAAGATTTCTGCTTTGACCTTTGAGCATGGAACCTTTGTAAACGTTTTTGGACTTTGTACTCCTCAATAATAACTTTGGGAACGGATGTGAAGCAAATTGTAAAAGCAGTAAAATAAAAGTTTTTTATGATCCTTGCGACCATTGAGAAATCAACAAAAAAAAGAAAGTAAAACTGCCTCCATATATATATGGCATTGATCCAAATAGGCAGGCTTTACTTGTTTGTTTTCTTGTGTCTGTTGATTCAATCAGTTCGTCAGCTTTCATATGAGCTATCAAACGTGACTATCTTCAGTAGTTTTCGAAAAGAAAATTTCCAAAGAAAATACCCCTAAAAATTGTCAATTGTGTTCATGTTGGCCTGTTGCTTTAACGGTCAACTTTTACATAACATTCTGAAGGTGAATTGTTAAACCACAAACGATTAACAGATTGCAAAAAAATGAATTCGAATCAGTTTTCCTTAGCAAGTTATGTCCCTTTGAATGCAAGCCCTAAAAGTCGATTTTCAAAAAGTTCAATTTTGAAAATGCTGTACCCTGAAAAACGGTATGACCTGAGGTTGATAGATTCATATAAACAGTGTTTCAGCTTCCAATTGAGCTACACTATGTGTCTGTATGTGTTGCCGCTATTTAGAAGATTTTTGAAGACACTCAAAATCGCGAAAGTCGACAAAACTTTCATTTTTTTTTCGAAAAAGCAAAAAATGTCATTACGGCTGAAAACGGCTATGGGCCTAATCCACATTTTGGTGAAGGTTTTATGAAAATATCTTGATAAGTTTTCGAGCTATTGAGGTTTCAAGTTTTGACTTCAAGGGGAGATAACTCACTATGATTCACTTTTTTTTTTAGAATCCTATTGCGCATCTTTCCAAAAAAGTTTAAAGTCTCTAGATTCATTTGAAAATTTTGCCCATGTTAAAAAATTGAAATTTACAAGGGCCGTAACTCAGAAACTGGAACCGGAAGTCAGGATTCTTTTTCATCTGTATCAATTTCAGCCCAGAGGCTATCATCCCTGTAAATTTCATGAAAATTGGCTCGGCCGTTTTCAGTACAGCCGTCACAAAAATCATCAGTTTCTCTGCTTAAAAATGATCTATCAAACATCTCATATCTTCAGTAGTTCTTTTACAAAAATTCTCCAAAGACAATGACCCTCTGAACGAACATGGAACAATCGCATATTAATGGACCCCTACATGATCTTTCTCACGACAAAATGGTCAATATTTTCACACTAAGGTACAACTTAAAGGGGGACATTGCGGAAGGGTATTTGTGCTGTGGCCACAGCGTGGCGAGGCCCGTGCGAGCCGGGTAGCGAGGTCACGTGACACAAACTGGGTACTGGGCTTGATTGCAGCAGTCAATATGTTTATACTTTTATTTGTAAATATATATGTATCTATGTACACAGGTGAGACGGAAATAAACTTTTTGACTGATTGATTTATTGTCGGTAAACCCTTCCCTTGTCTAATCGGGAATTTGAAACATTCACTCACATTTCATTCAGCGTTTTTTATTTGATCTTGTCACATTTGATATCGGTGGGAAAGTATATTCATACAGTGTAAGTGACATCGTGTCATATAAAACATTGCATATATTTATTTTCCCATTAAAACGTCTTATATATTATGTAATGTAATTTATGCAAACAATATTCACCGCTTCTACATGATTTAAGAATATTTATTTCATGATCAAATAAATGAACTGGAATGATCAACAAACTCCGTGAAAATTATGTGAAGACTATGTGAAGAAATATATAACATATTGTTATAATTGGGGTAACACTACCTTCAAAAGATATATATTGCAGTGTACACGCCCACATATATATGCTCATTACATTTTAATAAACAACAAATAAGATCGAATGCAAGAATTAATAACCAGACGCAAAAGACGATTTAGGACAAGGTGATTTCTTTATGAATGTGGCAATGAAAAACATATATTTCAAAATACAGTCAATGGTAGGTAAAATTCCAATATTGTATTTTTAGCTCGTCAGGCCTGAAAGGCCCGATGGACTTATGGCATGGCATGTGTCCGGCGTCAGTCCGTCCATCCTTAAACTTTTCGCTTTTTCGACTTCTCCAGAACCAATGACTCCACAGAGCTGAAATTTTATGTGCAGACTCCTTGGCCAGTGGGGATTCTAAATTGTAGATTTCGTGACGCCATGACCCCCAAATGGGGTCACAGGTCACATCCTTAAAAACCTACTTTCATCTTCTTTTCCAGTTCCAAATGGTCTAGAGAGCTGAAAAGTTGTGTGCCGACTCCTTGGCCAATGGGGATTCTAAATTGTAGATTTCGTGACCCTGTGACCCCAATCTAGGTCACGGGTCATGACCCAAAAAACTATTTTCATCTTTATCTCAAGTATGTAAAGCTCGAGAAAGGTGAAATAAGTGTAGAGACTCTTTGGTGATTCTTAATTGTAGGATTGGTGACCCTGTGACTCCAAATGTGGGTCACAGGGGTCATGATCTAAAAACCTATTTTTTGCTTATTAACAATGTATTACTTGAGATAACTTAGATATTCAACCTTAGATAATAAATCAATGAAATACTGATGAGCTACAGAGCCCATGGCTCTATTTTTTGGGAATATGTCCAAATTGTGTCAATACTATCAACTTTTACATGATGATATATTATGGAATTGTTTAACTAGTTATATGAAAGAGATAGGAATGAGTAACTTTGACATAACTTCATTTGTAACATGGAGCCGAAAAACGCCCTTTTCAAAAAGGTCCATATTAAAGGGCATATTCCTGAAGCTTGAGGACATAATTCAAAATTCAGGCAAGAACACATTTTTGTACATACATTTAGCTTTCAGATGATCTATCACACATAGTTGTATATGTATTGCCGTGATTTAGAAGATTTTTGAAGACGCGTACCCTTAGAACTGCGAAAGTTGACAAAATTTTAAGTTTTTTTGAAATAGCAGGGGGCAGGATAGCGCAGTGGTTAGCGCGTTCGGCTTCGGATCAAGAGGTCCAGGGTTCGAATCCCGCCAGGGGCACGGCAACTTTGTCTGCAGTAGAGAACTGTTCTACACGCAGTCATGTTTGGGTGCAATGCTACACTGAATTTCAGCGTAGTACCACCCATGGTTCGCCAGTTCCAGCCGATGCTCGCAGGTTTCACCGCAATTCATAGCCACATGGTGTTGCGGGCTTTCTCACTGCTATAATACTAGCAGCCGCGATATAAGTGAAATACTCTTGAAAGCGGAGTTAAACCCCAGCTCACCTCACCTGGAAATAGCAAAAAAATCTTTTATTACGGCCGAAAACAGCTATAGGCCTAATCGATGGGGAATGTTGTTGCCCACAATTTGGTGAAAGTTTTATGAAAATATCTTTATTTGGTTTTGAGTTATTAAAGGAAGGCAGAAATATATTATTTTCTATTGAATTCTTAACTGCAATTGGTTCATTAGACTATTTTGTGAAAAACGAGACCCCCCAAAAATTCATATGTTGTTCCTATATTAAACTACAGCGACTTAAACTTTGCCGAAAACATCGTCTGCTTTTCAGTCACAAGCAACAAACCCAAAATGGGGCGGAGCTTAGAGAGTTGGAAGATACCGGAAGTGACGTACGTGAAGGGACGGGGTGTAAACATTCGCTTACTATTTACAATGGCAAACACTGGGGAATCGGTCAGTTAATCTGTTATATCTATGCTTTGCAATAATGCCACATCGCTGTTCTGCTGTAAATTGTTCGATTATTGTTAGTTATCAAGTTTCACTTTACAAATGTCCCAAATATCGGTTTATATATCAAATATCATTGATATGAATAATGAAAGACGGTGGATTCATAGACGTTCGTAGACATAGGATAAATCAAACCAAGATATGATAATATGAACGAAGTAAAGTTGAGACAACGAAATCAGATATTCGGTGTTGTTGATATTTTTTGTTGGAGAATGATTGTGTATAAAATAAAACAACAAACATGAGATTAGCAGACGCCGGCGAAGTAGGCCCTACGGTAAGCCATCGACAATCAAAGCACATCACAACATCCTGCTTTTTTAACGTCGTTAATCTACCGACAACCTAATTTACTAACAGTAGATTACAACAATCAAAGAAACTCACCACATATTTTAAAACACCTCATCCCAATGTTACATTTTACGATTTAGTTATCACTTATTAACACATTCAGAATCTAATAGATAATAAAATAATGTTTTCAATAAAATTAGCGGTTAATCAAATCAAATCAAATAAACATCGTATTAAATTGACATTTCAGCAAAAGTGTCAATTAATGTAAGAAACTTACCTTATAAACGTATCCAAACGAACAATATGAATATCCAAATGCACATTAGACAGAAATTGTAAACCTATAAATCCATCAATGACAGTACTTGAAAACAGAAGATGGTCAAATACTAACCCTCTTACAGCAAAAGTTTTTTCGCAAATGGCAAGATAGAAAACCAAATAGTTATGATGATTTTACACTGAAATGAATTTCATTGGTACATTATTTAATCCAATGAGACAAAAGGCGTTCATGTTGATACAAGACAGGGACTGGACTGGCGCTGACTAATCACTGCGATAGACAAACAATTGCGTAAGTATCACCTGCTTGTGATTACAGGTGTTTTGACACTGACCTATCTTGCCACGGTCTGACAGTGGCTTAATTGCTTTGTCTTTAGGATCAAAGCAAAAACACAGACCAGTAAAAACTTATCAAAGAGTGAAAATATATTTTGTTAGCGATAGATAGAGCAGTATATGCGAGCAAAACTTCCTGTCTTGGCCATATGTTTTGACAGCAGTCCCGCGGTTATTTGTTACAAACATACTGTAAATTAGCGCAAAATGCATTCTAATCAAGCAGGACCCGGTTAGTGTAACCATATGATATTGCTAGTTGAATAGGTTATCCCTTGAGCGAAAATTTGGGTTGATTTGATGAAGATTTCTCTATATGAGCAGTTAAAAAGTTGCAAAAACGCGTTAAATTATGATGAGCGGCCATAGTGAGAGTCCTCCGAGTACGTCACAGCATGATACGGTTCAGTGACCACTTTCATTCTGCTCGCCGGGGCTTAATTAGGCGGTTTTTTAAAAAGCTGTATATAAGTAATTTATGGGTCGATTTCAGAAATTTAAAATCGAGCAATTGTCAAATTGAATCCCCTTTTCAACGAATCCGAAAGTGACCATATGTCATTTCATCTAACCTTTAAGGTTTAAAGTTTTGACTTCAAGGGAAAGAAAGAAGTCAAATCAAAATTCGGCGGACGTACAAGGTTACTTTTTGATATAGGCTATCATTCCCGAAAAAATTCATGCAAATCAGTTCAGCCATTATTTCAGAATCCGTTTTAAAAAAAACATACAAATAATTTAAAAAAAGGAAAAAAATCTGATAATAACAATAGGTCTTCCAGACATACGTCTTGAAGACCTAACTAGGATTGACGCGTCAATACTTAGTTCTTCAAGACTTATGCTTATGCTCGATTATTCATCAGTTTCTCTGCTTTAAAACGAGCTATAAAACATGTCTAGTAGTTTTTTTTTTTAAATTCTGTAAAGACAATGACCCTCTTAAAATCTTATTAAGGAGAGATGGGACGTAGCATTTTCGACTTCTGCCCATGACAGTTTTAACGTATTTAATGTCGCATAGAATTTCATATATATGTAAAACTAACACAAATTATGCCTTCTTAATTATTCATAATCCCTTATATTTAGTTGTTAAGGCAGTTTCACTAATAAAACTTAAATCAAGGTTTGTTTTGAGTTTTTGTATAAATTTACGACACCCAATCGCTTTACGGCAATGTTTGTAAACAACGCTCAGCTGATTCAATAATGACGATGCACAATGCTCGATCATTACGATCGGGTAAATTCAGGACGTTTCGGTGTGGATATATATTAACACCTTAATATCAAGGAAGTGATGCGCATCATTTGAATAAATATATTTTATTAATATAAGGGCTATTGTTTCTATTCTCCTTTTTCAAATCATATACATATCATTTGCTTGCTAACGATGTTGGAATCTACACTATATCCGTTATCTATCGTCTTCAAAATGCCTTTAAAAAAGGTGATAAACTAGTTTATACCGGTAAACTTAAAATTATTACAAAACTTGTAACCTTCAAAATTGTTTCTGTTGCAGTTTTTAATAAGACATTTTTTTATTCATCTCTTCATCTGATAAAAATATTTCTTACCAAGTACTAAGGATATGTCAAGAACAAAAAATAGAGCCATGGGCTCTGTAGCTCATCAGGATTTCATTGATTTATTATATAAGGTTGAATATCTAAGTTATCTCAAGTAATACATTGTTAACTAGCAAAAATAGGTATTTAGATCATGACCACTGTGACCCACATTTGGAGTCACAGGGTCACAAATACTACAATAAAGAATCACCTTTGACCAAAGAGTCTCTACACAACATTTCACCTTTCAAGAGCTTTACATACTTGAGAAAAAGATGAAAATAGGTTTTTGGGTCATGACTTGTGACCTAGATTCGGGTCTAGGGTCACAAAATCTACAATTTTGAATCCCCATTGGCCAAGGAGTCTGCACATAACTTTTCAGCTTTCTAGACCTTTTTGAGCTGGAGAAGATGAAAATAGTTTTTTAGGGATGTGACCCTATTTGGACGGATGGACGGACGCAGGACACCATGCCATGCCATAAGCTAAAAATGTCCAATGTCAAAAAGGTCGCATTGAGTCATTGTGATACATTACAATGTGAATCTTATGAACAGAAACAAGCAAATTTAAGTTCTTTTCTCACCATATAGCGCATAAACAATCTTATAACCTTTGCATGTCGAGATTTTTCAGTCACATAATAAACATCAAAAACAATTAAACTGATTTACGTGTATACTATATCAGGAAAGCTAGGTCATGACACGTTTTACTTGTCGCCCTTACATATATCTTCCGATGGTAGGACAAAGATGATCTATATTTGAAAACCTGTGCACAGTTACCTCATTCGTAATCTTTTAGTGAGTGCGTTTAAAGGTTAGATGAAACGACATATGGTCACTTTCGGATTCGTTGAAAAGGGATTTCAATTAGACAATTGCTAGATTTTAAATTTTTGAAATCGACCCATAAATAACTTATATACGGCTTTTTTAAAAAGTGCCCAATTAAGCCCCGGCGACCAGAATGAAAATGGGCGGGGGTGGTCACTGAAGCGTATCGGGCTGTGACGTATGTGAAGGAGCCTCTACATGGCCGCTAATCATAATTTAACGCGTTTTCCCCACTTTTAAACTGCTCATATAAGACAGAAAACTTCATCAAAACAACCCCAATTTTCGATAAACGGATTACTAAACTATTCAACTAGCGATTTTATATGGTTACAACAACCGGGGCGTGCTTTATTAGAGTGCATTCTGCGCTTTTGTATAGTATGTTTGTAGCAATTAATCGCGGAACTAGAAGGGAAGGTATGACAGTTCAATCGACACTGAAACAAGGGAAGAAGATTATCGCGGGAATCGGGTGAACAGAGATTAAGTAGCATCAATTGATCAAAGTATGTTGAATAATCGGCATGTTAATTTTGTTTTGTATGTATTAATAAATAAATATAAATGGTAGGTATAACTTAATATACACTGAACGATTGACTGTTCAAACAAGCGAGACAACGTTGCAGATTTATAAATAACATTGTATTTAATATAAAAGATTACTGTATTTTAAGTTTGTCAATTAAAATATTCTATATATGATGTAATGGAATGCAAACCATTTTCACTTCACTTTCATGAATAAATAAATGAACTGTATTGGTCAACAAGCTCAATGAAATTTACATGAAGATTGCTCTATTGTGCACGCTAAACATATACACAGATTGATATAGACAACGAACATTATCGAATAAAAGAATTATGTTACCAGAAGCATTTTAATGAACATATCGTTAATGAAAACGAAATGGTTTAATTAATAGTCTGATAGCTTTTATGTGTCACTTCTGCACATCAACACACAATTCTCAGTTTAGCGGACCATATAGATGTTTCTTCCAGATCAAAGGGGAGAAGTGTTGTTACAGCACATTAGTTTACGCAATTAAGAAGCTGAATATGTGAGAATAAGGAGTGTAATTATGTTTGTACAGATAACAAGTTTACTGGACCGACTCAATTATATAACACAAGTCGGTGACCAGCATGTCATGTTTATTGCCAACGTCCTGTCTTGGTGACACACAATACACTTAACGCGACATTCAGTCTAGGAATTGCCAGCCAATGAACATATCTCTATCAAGTTATCCAATAAAAACTCTTGTTTAAATCTAATGTACCAATGAAATTATTTTTAGTGTAAAATCATAACTATTTGGTTTTCTATCTTGCCATTTGTGAAAAGACTTTTGCTGAAAGAGGGTTATTATTTGACCATCTTCTGTTTCCAAGTACTGTCATTGATGGAATTATAGGTTAACATTTTGTGTCTAATGTGCATTTGGATATTCATATTGTCCTTTTGGATACGTTTATAAGGTATGTTTCTTACATTAATTGACACTCTTGATGAATTGTCAATTTAATACGATGTTTTATTTGATTATATTTGTTTAACCACACATTTTATTGAAAACATTATCTTATAAACTATGAAATTCTGAATGTTTTAATGTGTAATAAGTGATAACTAAATCGTAAAATGTAACATTGGGATGCGATGTTTTCGTAGGTGGATTCGTAGACGTATTATTCTTTTGATGTTTAAAAATATGTGGTGAGTTATTTTGATTTTTGTAATGTACAGTTAGTAAATTAGGTTGTCGGTTGATTAACGATGTTTAAAAACAGGATGTTGTGAAGTGCTTTTATTGTCGATGGCTTACATAGGGTCTACTTCGCCGGCGTGCTTATCTCATGTTTGTTTTTTTTATTTTAAACACAAACAATCTCTAACAAAAAATAACAACAACACCGACTATCTGATTTCGTTGTCTCAACTGTACTTCGTTCATATTATCATATCTTGGTTTCATTTTGTCATCTTATATATCATTAGCATTGATTTATCCTATATCTACGAACGTCTATGAATCCACCGTCTCTCACTAGTTATACCAATTATATTTGATTTGATATATATAACGATATTTTGGTGCATTTGTAAAGTGAAACTTGATAACTAACATTACTCGAACAGATTACACAGCAGAACAGCGATGTGGCATCATTGCAAAGCGTAGATATAACAGATTAACTGACCGATTCCCCAGTGTTTGCCATTGTAAATAGTAAGCGAATGTTTACACCCCGTCCCTTCACGTACGTCACTTCCGGTATCTTCCAACTCTCTAAGCCCCGCCCCATTTTTGGTTTGTTGGTCACGGGTGAAAAGCAGACGATGTTTTTGGGTGTTTTTAAGCCGCTCTAGTTTAATATAGGAACAACATATGGATTTTTTTTTGGTCTCATTTTTCACAAAATAGTCTAATGAACCAATTGCAGTTAAGAATTCAATAGAAAATATTTTATTTCGGCCTTCCTTTAAAGCACATGGCTTTTCAACTCCTTCTTCGAAAGGCACGCTAATCCAGAAGATTTGCACAGCAGGATTTTCGAGGGGATCAAGACAACGTTTCGAGGGAGGCACCATATTGTGCTTATATTGAAAAATGCGAGCACATTTGGAAAATTTCGGATTTTTTATCCGATCCTATGGTCACAAAGCTAAGTTCTAACGATCTACTTTCTCTTCAGAAAACTCCATGAGGATATGAGCCACGGTGAGGATACTGTACACTACCGATCACTGCAATACAAAATTACGATCACTGCAGGCATGTACAGAGGTTGTACAGTCATTACTTTTTTGCTGATGTAATGAATAATATGCACTCAATTGAGCAGAAACTTAACATTTACTTTGAAAAGTGAAACATTAACAATATCTGATTCTTAAAAATCTTTCAGATAAAACAATTGAAAAATTATCTGCAAATGTGTCTCCTTGAAAAAACGTGTTGTGCCGATTATCACCGATAACTTTCCTCCTTTTCATGCTAGCAACTTAAAACTTTCTGGATATAATCACCATAACCTTAACATTCGTAAACTATTAAAATTTAAAGGAAATTGCGCGCATATAGCAAATAATGAACTGTTTTTTAACACCGAATTTCTGTTTACATTCACGACGTGCACCCGATCACTGCAAATTCTCGCGAACAGTCCCCGATCACTGCACCTCTGCAGAACAGGACGTTCCAGGGGGTGTGGTGTGCCTTGTTGGATATTGCATATTGCAGGTGCCATGCTCACTCTGCATGAGATTTTGAAAAAGGGGGAGAAAATTTGGAAGTTTAAGGCCCTCCTTGGCAGCTTTGTCGGCTCTTTCGTTGCCAATTATGCCAACATGTGCTGGTACCCATAGGAGCTTTACTGCCTTGCCTTGATTATTGTCCCCCGCCGCAACGCGGAACGGGGGACTATGTATTCAGCGGCGTCCGTCCGTCCGTACGTCCGTACGTCCGTACGTCACATTTCTTGTTTACGCGATATCTTATGAAGCGTTACATCGAAAGTCTTCAAATTTGGTTTCTGCCTACATTGTGGGAAGACGCAGACACCAGTCACTTTTGGTGACCTTGGTCTTATTTTCAAGGTCACCACGACACTTTCACCACTTTTTGAACTCTTGTTTACGCGATATTGATGAAGCGTTGCATCCAAAGTCTTCAAATTTGGTTTCTGCCTACATTGTGAGAAGACACAGACACCAGTCACTTTTGGTGACCTTGGCCTTATTTTCAAGGTCACCACGACACTTTGACCACTCTTTGAACTCTTGTTAAGGCGATATCTCATGAAGCATTGCATCCAAAGTCTTCAAATTAGTTTTCAGCCTACATTGGGGAAAGACACAGACACCAGTTTATTTTGGTGACCTTGACCTTATTTTCAAGGTCACCGCAACAGTTTGAGCACTTTTCTAACTCTTGTTATCACCATTTATTATGACCGGTTGGACCAAATGTTTTCAAATTTGGTGTCAGTCTACATTGGAGGATGACGCAGACGCCAGTCGATTTGGTGACCTTGACCTTATTTTCAAGGTCACTACAACACTTTGACCACTTTTAGAACTCTTATTAACACGATATATCATGAACCAAAGTAGCTCCAATGATGTGTCTTACTAACTCAATGTCACCGGCGTCGATTTGGTGACCTTGACCTTATTTTCAAGGTCACTACAACACTTTGACCACTTTTAGAACTCTTATTAACACGATATATCATGAACCAAAGTAGTTCCAATGATGTGTCTTACTAACTCAATGTCACCGGCGGGGGACATTGCCATGTTAGTGGCAAACACTTGTTTAGGGTTTGGATTGAATTTAGAATTTTGGAAATTAAATCAGGGCGGTTTTTGGTGGATTTTTTTTGGAGTGCCTGAAGGGCACTGAGAGAATCCGAAAGGATGAAAATTTTGCCCTGATTTTTAATTTATGGGTGAGATAAAGCGAGTGCTATGGCCATAAGCTCAGCAGTGTAGACCGATTGGTCGTTAGGGCGGTGATTGGAGTATGATAAAGGTTGTGGATGTTGCATGTGTATGCCTACATCTATTATGCGTGCTTCGGGTTCCCGGGACCTGTCTGTGATATGCGAATTTGATGTTTATTATCCCACCGGTATGTAATACCGTGGGATATAGTCATCGCCCCGTCCGTCTGTCCGTCCGTCCGTCCGTCCGTCCGTCCGTCTGTCCGTCCGTCTGTCCGTCCGTCCGTAATCATTTCGTTTCCGGAGCAGAACTCGAAAACCCTTCATCATATCTTCCTGAAACTTTGCATGTGTATTACCCACTAACTGAAGTGGTGCCTTTTGATATTTTCAGATTTCTGATAATTTTTTTTTTTTTCGTTTCCATAGACACTTGTTGAAGTTGGACTTTGTTCAGAGACAGGTTCGTTTCCGGAGCACAGCTTCAAAACCGTTCATCATATCTTCCTGAAACTTTGCATGTGTATTACCCATTGACTGAAGTGGTGCCTTTTGATATTATCAGATTTTTTCTGAAAAATTAATTTTGTTCTGTTTCCATAGAAACATGAGAGGGATGTTGGTTGTTGTTGATTTTGACTGCTTCTGGAGCAGAAGTCTAAAACCCTTAACATGCCTGAAACTCAGCATCTGTAATACCCACTAACTGAAGTACGGTAGTAGATACACAAGTATCTGTAAAAGATGTGTTTTACAAATTTTGTGGAACCGGTGGGATATGTCATCTTCTGACTCTTGTTAAAAATTGCTGTGTTTCGTTTAGAGGTACCGCTAGTGAGCAGGTCCCTGATAAGTGGGTCCTCCGAAGATACAGCCCAGAAGTTTAAGGTGAGTTGGTCCCTTCTCAGTGAAAGGGGAATTTCACCAGTTAGGGCTTGGAGAGCTTCGAGTGAGGTTCCCATTTGAGTGCGGGTAGCTACCTTAAGTGCCTGATATTGGATGAATTTAGAGAATTTATTTGGGTTGGATTTAAGGTTTTTATAAATGGGTGCGCCATAGTCCAATTTGGACCTTATAAGGGATGAATAGAGATTGAGAAGGGTTTGCCTATTTGCTCCCCAGCCTGTGCCGGAGATTGCTCTCATGACATTAAGCTCTTTCGAGCATCTAAGTTTAAGGTCTTTGACATGAGCTTCCCATGTGAGATGCTCGTCAAAGATTAGCCCTAGAAATTTAGTTTGTTTTTGGAATTTAATTAGGTTATTTTTTAGATAATGATTAGGGGAGATAGGGCTCAAATTTTTATTTTTGAATACTACCCCTATGGTTTTTTCCGCATTTAGTTTAAAGCCCCATTTATCGGCCCAGCGGGCGATTTTATTTATTGCGGTTAGTAATAAAGAGGTAGCGTTATTTTGGTTTTTACAACTTGCCCATAGGGCACCGTCGTCTGCAAATTTGGAGGTGTTTATTTTGTTGATGATACCTTTGAAAAGATCATTAACCATTATGTTGAATAAGGTGGGGTTAATGATGCTGCTTTGTGGGCTGCCGTTTTCCAAACGATGGTTATCAGATTTTTGGTTTACGACCCCGACAGTTATTTGACTATTGTGTAGGAAGTCCTGGATGTAATTAATTATGTTGCCTGAAAGGTCCTTTTTAGTTAATTTTTGGATGAGGCCGTTATGCCACACCATATCAAAAGCTTTGGAAAAATCCAGGAATATTGCTTTTGGATTTGTGATTTTTATACCCCCGACCAACGGTTGGGGCTATATAGTAATACCAACGATTCCGTCCGTCCGTCCTTCCGTCCGTCCTTCCGTCCGTCCTTCCGTCCGAAGACAATTTTTGTCCGATCGATTACAGAAAAACTATTCATCTCATCCTTTTCAAATTTGTCACATGTCTTCTTCACCACTAGGAGAGGTGCAGTGCGAAGTTTAAACCGAATTGGTGAAATTTTGAATTTTTGGCGAATTTTTGTATTTTTAGCTCATCTGGCCTGAAAGGCCCGATGGGCTTATGGCATGGGATGGCGTCCGTCCATCCGTCCGTCCCTCGTCCGTCCGTCCGTCCGTCCGTAAACTTTTCGCTTTTTCGACTTCTTCTCCAGAACCAATGACTCCAGAAAGCTGAAATTTAATGTACAGACTCCTTGGCTGAAGGGGATACTAAATTGTAAATTTGGTGACCCTGTGACCCCAAATGTGGGTCACAGGGGTCATAACCTTAAAAGCTATTTTCATCTTCTTCTCCAGAACCAATGACTCCAGAGAGCTGAAATTTTATGTACAGACTCCTTGGCTGAAAGGGATTCTAAATTGTAGATTTGGTGACCCTGTGACCCCAAGTGTGGCTCACAGGGGTCATTACCTAAAAAAAACTATTTTCATCATCTTCTCCAGTCCCAATGAACGTAGAGAGCTGAAATTTTATGTACATACTCCTTGACTGAAGGGGATTCTAAATTGTAAATTTGGTGACAGTGAGACTCCAAATATTGGGTCACAGAGGCAATGACCTAAAATGCTATTTTCATCTTCATCTCAAGTCCCAATGGCTCAAGCGAGCTGAAATTTTATGTACAGACTCCTTGGCTGTAAGGGATTCTAAATTGTAAATTTGGTGAGTCTGTGACCCCAAATATGGGTCACATAGATCATAACCTAAAAGCCTATTTCAGTTTACAGCATCTTTCTGAGATTATATGTGCACTTCAATCAGTAATTAGGTAAGGGAGGTAATTTTAAAGAAAACAGCTGAGTTAAAGGCATTTCATCTTTCTGATGTGAGAGTTCTAACATGTGCTTTGAGGATATAATATGTCTGATGAAAAAGAGATATTTAGAATTAAAAACTTAGAATTGGAGGTCTAACAAAAATTATAAGTCATATTTTATCTTTGTCTCACATTTCACATATGAGTAATTATTTGTATTTTGCAAGTGAATTTGCTTATAAAGATACACAAGTCTAAAAGTATTCTAAAGACTTAACACAGAATCTTTTATTAAATCTAATATTATGTTCTTTGTAATTTAAGAGTAAATAATGGAGTTTTTTAATATCTCATGATATTGTGTAATTATTTGGAGAATTAATTAATTAATTATTTAGAATTTCCAGTACGAGTCAATTTGGTATACCTTATTTATATCATATTTTATACTTTATAACTGATTTAGTTTTCTATTAACTTTGCAGTTAATTTTATTCAATAGGAACAAGAAATGAGATAGATGTCTACATCATGGACATGTTTAATGTGAATCTATTTGAAATGACAACTATTGAATACCCTTTGAAGGAATAACTTGAAGAGGAATTAAATTTTTTCATTTTACATGAGATATGTGAACTGAATATGACTAGTGATGACTGGTGATAACGTAGGACTATAAAAGAAGTAGCTATATGGGATTGTGACATCACACCTATTTTCATCATCTTCTCCAGTACAGAAAAATAATTAATTGTAGGAAAAACTGCATCTACCATATAAATTTTACTGGCTGTGAGTCCAGTGTCTGCATGTTATGTAATTGCATTGTGTTGACCTCTTCCTGGCAGAAGAATGAAAACTGATAGTTACACAGAGGTTTCAGGTTACTTCAAACTACTGTGCAGCACTGTGTTATCATAGACTGTGCGTGAGACTGCTTTAGTCTTCCACTGACTCTAAAAAAGAATTTATTCATAGAATATCACCATTTTATCAAATATTGAAAAGGAGCCTATAAGAAATGGTGAAAAAGAATTTACTAAACAAAATTCACCAATTTATTAAGTATTGAAATGGAGCCTATGAGAAATGGGATTTTCAAAAACTGAGGCTCCTATTCATTATGTAATAAATGTTGGTATTGCCATAATGCAATTAAGAATTAAAACAATATAATGCAAAGGTGTATGATATTCATAACGAATGTTGATTTATGTGTAACCAATTTTGATAATAATTAACAGGGGTCATGACCTAAAAAGGTTTTTTTCATTTTCTTCTACAGCCCCAGGCCATTATTGCAATAGCTTACAGTGTTGAATTGTATGCAAAGAATTGTACCCGGTATATTCATTATTATATAATGTGTGTACGATCTTAAAAAATAGTATGATCTCTCCACCACATTATTATATGTTTGATACCAGCAATTTATTTCCAAGCTTTGTGTTGCTCTTTCAACACATATATATAGCAGATTGGCAAAGTTATGGTAACAAAATATTTTTAAACTGCTTTAATCGTTTCACTACCTAGATTCTTATTACTACATTCCATTATCTGACCATTGCTATAAAGTCCACTCCATAACATACCCCACTTATTATCTCCTGATGAGCTACAGAGGCCATGGCTCTATTTTTTAATTTAGTCAAATTCTGAACATTTTTTGTCCGATCGATTACAGAAAAACTATTCATCTCATCCTTTTCAAATTTGGCACATGTCTTCTTCATCACTAGGAGAGGTGCATTGCAAAATGTAACACAATGTGATGAATTTTTGAATTTTTTGCAATTTTATATATTTTTTTACTTTATCATAGCTAGAATGAATGAAGCTTATTCTGTGTTGTGATTTGTTGACTTCATCATTTTCTTTTTCATGTAACCTTCATCAAAAGCTACTTCTGTGTTCTTGTTGATTTTACTATTTTATATTTCTACTGGTTATATTTTGGGAAAAGTTAAATTTTCTTTCCTTTCAGCCATAAACTGCTGTATATATCTCTCACTGTGCCTTCAGAGGTGTGCTTCCATGTACCTGTTGTTTAAAGTCACTCGAACGAATCATTATGATTGATTAATTTCCAAAATAAAGTTGAAATCAGTGGTAATAGCAGTAGTGTATTATGTTACCCATACCTTTTCAAGTTACTATTATTCCTATTTTGACTTAAACCACCTTTTTTACATGAAGATCGAGACTTATCCTACCATTTTCACAAACAGTTTAATCTTAGCAATTACATTTCATAGCTTATCAATCCTTAGGTGTGCAGACACTTCTCTCTTTAAGTAAAATAAAAATGTCAAACTTTAACAGTCGGGGGTATTAGTGAGCCACGCTCACTTTTTTGCTTGTTTAATATCTTGCTCTAAGCGAGCAAGATTGTTTAGAGTAGAACGACCAGGAGTGAAACCACTCTGGTCGTTATTTAGTGGATTTATGTTTAGATGAGCTTGGAGGCGATGTTTTACCATTGCCTCCATTACTTTACATAAGTTTGAGGTAAGGGAGATGGGCCTGTAGGAGTTTGGGTCCCCGAGGGGTTTATTGGGTTTAGGTATTGGCATTACTAAAGCTTCCTTCCAGTTGGAGGGGAGCTTTCCTACTTGCCAAATGGTATTATATAAGTTTAAGAGGATAGTGAGGGTGGAGGTGGGTAGCTTGTTTGGTAGGAGGTCAGGTGAAGCCCTGGGGCTGTTCCCTTTTTCCTATTATTTAATACAAATTGAAGCTCCTCCATTGTGAATGCTTTGTTGATTGGTTTGTTATCTGTAATATCTGTTGATTGCAAAGTGCATTAAATGTATCCCAGTCAGCCTTGTTGTAATGAAATTTAAGGTTTGGGGGGGAATTTGGAATATTTGAGTGATTTGTTGGTAGGAAATTATTTAGAGTAATGAAAATGGGAAAATGGTCACTTACCCACGGATCATCAGATACCTGCCACTCGGTATTTATAGCGATGTCCGGGGTAGTGATAGTTAAATTGATAGCTGACATAAGGTCCCTGTAGCTATCGTACCTAGTTGGAGAATTATTGTTATGGATTACAAGATTGTTATTTATGACCCAATCGCCAACTATTATGCCGTTGGAATCGAGCTTATCTTTTACTCCCCAAATCGGGCGGTGGCTATTGAAATCGCCCAAGTACATGGAACGAACAGGAGAATAATTTTGAAGGGCCTGAAGGTCCTCTGGTTGAATTGCCAAAGCTGGTTAATTGTAGATATTGTAAATATTTACCCTATCCGTTTGGTGGATAATAGTTACGGCATGACCCTCTAAGGAATTTAAAGTTATATTTAGTTTTTGGTAATTTAATTGTTCCTGGATAAAAATAGCTAGGCCTCCTCTGGGGGGACCGGGATTGGTTTTGGGCCGGTCTAGCCTTACTAAATTATACCCAGGAATTTTAAAGTTGGACCTACAGTGCCGGACAAAAGTCATGGGAGTAAAATTGCAGTATTGCCGCGATCGTGTCGGAGCACAGTTGGGTCGTGATTGCATTATTCCTGCGGTAGGGTCGCGACTCTCTCGCGCTGATTTAGCGTTTCCCTCGCAAGAATTACAATCTCATTGCGTTAATGTAGGCGGGGCTATTCCTATGCTGGCAGGTCGCAAATTAAGCCGTTAACAGCTGATTGGTTTACTACTGTAATGGGCGGGAGTAAATGTTTAGAAATGCACATTTACCGGCAAATGATTGATGATTCCCGTCAAATAGATACCATACTGTTATGTTGTTAAATTAACCGGCAGTAACCTTACTTACTTTTTAGCTCATCAGGCCTGAAAGGGGATTCTAAATTGTAGATTTTGTGACCCCGTGACCCCAAATGGGGTCACAGGGGTCACATGTTTAAAAACCTATTTTCATCTTCTTCTCCAGTTCCAAAATGTCTAGAGGGCTGAAAAGTTGTGTGCAGACTCCTTGGCCAATGGGGATTCTAAATTGTCGATTTCGTGACCCCGTGACCCCAAATGGGGTCACAGAGGTCACATCCTTTAAAACCTATTTTCATCTTCTTCTCCAGTTCCAAAAGGTCTAGAGAGCTGAAAAGATGTGTGCAGACTCCTTGGCCAATGGGGATTCTAAATTGTAGATTTCGTGACCCCGTGACCCCAAATGGGGTCACAGGGGTCACATGTTTAAAAACCTATTTTCATCTTCTGCTCCAGTACCAAAAGGTCTAGAGAGCTGAAAAGTTGTGTGCAGACTCCTTGGCCAATGGGGATTCTAAATTGTAGATTTTGTGACCCCCTGACCCCAAATGGGGTCACCGGGGTCACATCCTTAAGAACCTATTTTCATCTTCTTCTCCAGTTCCAAAAGGTCTAGAGAGCTGAAAAGTTGTGTGCAGACTCCTTGGCCAATGGGGATTCTAAATTGTAGATTTCGTGACCCCATGGCCCCAAATGGGGTCAAAGGGGTCACATCCTTAAAAACCTATTATCATCTTCTTCTCCAGTTCCAAAAGGTCTAGAGGGCTGAAAAGTTGTGTGCAGACTCCTTGGCCAATGGGGATTCTAAATTGTAGATTTTGTGACCCCCTGACCCCAAATGGGGTCACCGGGGTCACATCCTTAAGAACCTATTTTCATCTTCTTCTCCAGTTCCAAAAGGTCTAGAGAGCTGAAAAGTTGTGTGCAGACTCCTTGGCCAATGGGGATTTTAAATTGTAGATTTCGTGACCCTGTCACCTAAAATGGGGTCATAGGGGTCATATCCTTAAAAATCTATATTGTACCTAAAAGGCTATAATATCGGTGCAGACTCTGTCAATGGGGATTCTAAATTTTAGATTTGGAGACCCTGTGGTGCCTCAAATAAGGGCCTCAAGCCATGACCTTAAAATCTATTTCAGTCTTCATCATTAAACAATATAAACCCTGATGAGCTACAGAGCCCATGGCTCTATTTTTTTCAGTTTGTATGAGATAATCAGTTTATCAAAGTGCCGAAATTAAACTTAGATGTATACAAGATTTAAAAAGCGTCATAAAAGAACTAATACGTGTTTATTAGTTGTCATTCTTTGGCTTATGAGACAATGTTAAAAACTTATCACATATATACTTAATATAAAGTGCTAAGTAACGGTAAGAAGTAGAAGGTTAAAGCGATATAAGAGTAAACTGTATTATGGTAGATTAATAAATAAAGTAACATATTGACGTCTTAAAAAATATTTCTTTTAGTTAATTTTGCAACATCATGTATAGAAAATTGAGTATTAAGTATATTAGTGAAGTCGTGCGTTTGAGAATCTAAATAATTAAAACGAAGATCTAAATAAAACTACATTCTAACAGGAATTGGTGTAAACATATTTTTATTCAAGAAATGAATATGGATCGGTAAACAAGCTACAATGGCTTATATAATACCTCTCCATTACAAAATAAATACAACAAATATTATTAATAAACATATGACACATGAAGAGCGAACAACCTGCGTATTGAACAAAGTAAGGACAGTAAATTATTTTTCAAACCTATGCGAGTTGATAACGAAGGCATGGACAGATTTAAGAATCATAGAATTTATTAATTTGCTTTGGTTGGGAATTCCATTTAAAACAGAATTTAAGTTATAGCCGTGAATATAGAAATACATTTGATATCTTATGGTGGAATAGTTTGGACAAATGAAAAAATAGTGTAAGGCGTCTTCATAAGGGTGACCACAGGAGCAGGAAGAATCAAGCGATATATGCCGTTCAAACATATGTGCATTCAAGTCACTGCACCCAAGTCTGAGGCGTGCATGGACTATTTGGCAAAAGCGTGTTCAAAAGTTAAGGTCAAATCTAATGTGATTTTTCGTTGATTTCAGTAAGTTTTTGAAGTTGCCGATTGTTGTAGCACCAGAAATGTTCTCAGGTAAATTATTCCATAGTTTTAGTGTATCAGGTAGAAAAGAATTACTGTATAAATTACTGCGGCAGCGTAAATTCTGTATATTATTACGGTTTCTAAGTCTATGGTCACTCAACTGCGATACTCTTTCTGGTAAAAGATTACATAAATATTCTGGTGCCAAACCGTTTGCCATTTTGTATAATAATGATAATTAAATTGCTTTTCTACGGTCAGCTAGTGGCATGGAGTTAGTTTCTCCGTAGATTAAAGCATGACTTGTTCCTCTAACTGCCCCGCAAATAGTCCGTAAAGCATCTAAATGTAAATTTTCAACAATTTTTTCTTGTTCTTTAGTGCAATTATCCCAAATGTGTGAACAGTAATCAAACATTGGTAATATGTAAGACTTGTACATTTGCTCTAATGATTTTCTTGATAATCTATATTTAAGGCTACGGAGGCAATTTACTAATGGACTTATCTTTTTAACTAATTCAGAAATATGAGAATTCCATCTACAGTCTGACTGTAATGTAAGTCCTAAATGCTTATGTTGATCAACTTCAGTGATATCTACTCCTTGCATTAAAAGTCTTGGCATCGGTCCATGATTACGTCTACGCGAGAATAAAATTGCTTCAGTTTTACCAGGATTGAAGTCAACTTGCCATATTTCAGCCCAGTGCGAAATCTTATTTAAGTCATTATTTAAGGAAGCGGAAGTAAAATCATGGTTATCAACAATGACATAAACTGATGTGTCATCTGCGAAAAGACGAATATTATTATGAATACCATCGATGATATCATTGATGTAAACTAGAAACAATAATGGCCCCAAAACAGATCCTTGCGGTACCCCTGCAGTGATAATTTTGGTATCTGATTGGTAATTATCAATGGACACTCTCTGAGTTCTACTTTCGAGATAACTGGAAAACCAATCAAGTAACTTGCCCTTAATGCCACATGCTTCTAATTTCACTATGATCCCCTTATGCCAAACTTTGTCAAATGCCTTACTTATATCACAGAAAACTGCCCTGACCTCTTTGCCGTTGTCTAATGCACGAGATATAAAATCGTACAAGTATGTCAGCTGATATACAGTAGCATCCCCGGGCATAAAGCCAGATTGCAATTTGGTCAATACATCATTATCTCTAAAAAAGTTAAACACGTGTTTAAAAATACATTTTTCAAATACCTTAGACAAGCAGCTGGTGAGAGCTACGGGTCTGTAATTTTTGCATTCATTTAAACTACCCTTTTTATGAATAGGAATAACAGAAGCTTCCTTCCATATTTTTGGAAATTTACAGTTAATTAGTGATGAATTGAATAATTTAGTAAGAGGGATAAATATGGATGAAGCAATCATTTTGATAAATCTGTTGCCTATTTTGTCTGGTCCATTAGCTTTAGAAGTGTCTACTGATACTAATATGTCTCTGACTTCTTGCTCAGTCAGTTTAATTGTCTCAAGTGAATTGTCTACTTTACATTCAAGTAAAGGAGTCTCCTTATCAGGATCATCAACCTTTGCATGGTTAGCAAAATATTCATTGAACACATTGGCTTTGGCTATTGCATCATTAATCAAATTATCATTATGAACAATCGGAGGAAAATTCTTATGATCACTTTTTATTTTCATGTACTTATTCACTAAAGCCCACCAACATTTAGAATTTTCCCCCTTGATTGATCTCATCATCTAATTCTGAAATATACTTCGCTTTGGCTGCTCTCACAGCTGTTGTAACTTTATTTCTTGGGAATCTAAAGGTTTGCCAATCTGAATCGAAATTACGAGTCTTAGCTTTTCTATGCTGTCTATTTCTTTTTCTAATTAGCTTTCGTATAGAGCTATTCATCCATGGGTTGTCTCGAGGTCTAATTGTAACCACATTGTTTGGGACATAAACATCACATACATTTCTCAGGATGTCAACAAATTTGTCTGTTAGATTATCAACATCATTACATTCAAAGACAGTGTCCCAGTCTATGTTGCTGAGGCCTCGATTAATTCCATCAATATCAGCTCGATCATAATAGTAAACTTTTCTTTTGAATGATAAAGGAATTCGATCGATGCCCCCAACACACACAAAAACTGGACAGTGATCACTGCAAAAAGGATCAAGCACACCTGAAGTACGAATTAAATTGGAATTTGAAACAAAGATTAAATCGATTAATGTACTGGAGGTTTGAGTGATCCTTGTTGGTTCTGTAATAATTTGATGTAAGTCAAATGTATCAAGAAGACTATCAATCAAATGGCTCGTCTGATTATGTATATTGATATTTAAGTCACCAACAAAAATAGTGTCCATGTTCATTTCAATTCCATTGCCTATTGATTGGAGAACTAGTTCCCAGTAATGATTGCTTTTGTCAGCTCTATGAAAATTCCCAATTAAATAACTCTTACTTTTACACACAACTTTAACCCAAATTGCCTCTAGCCCTAAGGGAGTCAACTTATCGATAGGTTTAACAAAAAGGTTCTCTCTTACATAGATAGCAACGCCACCACCTCTCATTGGTCTATCCTTTCTAAAGGGGGCGTGGTAACCGGGTATAAGGATGTTATTATTACCTATTGTGCTATTCAACCAGGTCTCTGTCAAACAAATAACATCATAATCAGCTAATTCTGCCTGGATCAGAGCTACCTTTTCTCTTAAACTACGCACATTCAAATGAACAATTTTAAGATCAGTCTCACCAACTGGGCCCGGGTTTGGGTGTACATCACCACAACAAAATAGTAATAACATTATCATCAAGATAGACTGGAAAAGTGGTATCAACAATGGTAAAGGGCGTTAAGATAAGAAATTTAAGATCTATTTGAAAGATAAGGTCTTTTACAAGAACAAAACAAAACAGAAATATATAATAAAAAATCTATAAAAAATTCTCACTTCTCAAATCAAACAAGAAATGAAATCAAAATCAAGCGTGAGATCATCAGAAAACAAATACAAATGGTTTAGGAACACGTACAGATCATGATGTCAGGCGATCTAACTGTAATTGTTACATAACGGATTCACGCTCATGATGAGAACTGCAAGATGCACGGACTTCTGGTGCTAACAGTAGCTGAACCGCTAAACAGATCATACTGTTATATCATGTGACATGACATCAGAGTCAGTTAAGGTCACGCTGGGTTACACTGTGAAATGAAAATTTCACATAAACGTCAATAGTAAGTGATTTTGTGATGTATATAGATAATATTTTGGCAGTTGATATTTTATGGTGAATACTTTACCAGTTTGGATTGTCCATCTTAGTGTCATTGAAATAAACAACTTCCAAGAAAACAATAGTGATTAATCCATACTGAAAACGCAGAAAGTGCTTCCACTGTTTCCATGCAGCTCATTTTCAGAATAAAATGTCTTTCAGGGGTTCTAATTTGTATAGTTCACTGAAACAAACAAAAAACAAAAACAAAAAAAACTTGTGGAAAATAAGTGTTCTGTCATAAAAACAAAAGTAAACAATGTTGTCTTCATCTTAAGAGACACACACCAGTCCTGATGTACTTAGTTTGATTTATATATATAGTTTATAGGTACATGCTTAGTCGTTATCACTATCATCAGCGTCGGTATACTCCATAGTGTCCCTGGGACCCTGGTTGAGTTTGAACTTGATCCTTAGCTTGAGTGATTCCGTGAGTTTAGTAAATTGTGATCTTTTGGTGATCAGGACCACAGAACCATCTAACTTCTTCTAACAGGAATTGTATTTCAGACTCCACTTTATCACAAAAGGGAATGAAGACGAGTTCGACCATTTATATGCAGGATACTGGCAGCGTGTGCCTATGGAGAATGCGCATAATTAACGTTTTCATGACTAGTATTTCCCCACGATAACACAATATTTAGTGTCACATGTAAATGGATTAATGTTAAAATATTGTTTCTCCAAGTACATACATGTGTATAGTGTGTGTACTAGTATGTTTGTAAATAATACATTTCATTCAAGTAGATATCTTACAAAATATGATGTAAAATAATTATGTGTTCAATTACTTTCATATTTCGGCAGAACCGATTTATAATACTATTAGGTACACGGTGTTTTGATAGGTTGTACGGGACTGTAAGACCCTTGTACATTCCGTATCATGAGGCACCCCTATGCCCATTGCATCACCGTGTCTACCACATCCCATTCCATCTATAAACGATGGCAATTAGCTTTAATTACATCAAAGGATACCGCTGCGTATGGCACGCGTACCAACACACTTGCGGATCTCGTGATCTACTTCAGGTTCGTCTGGAGTTAATATCACGTCTCTCATAACCCTGTAGTGGGTTGCTCGATGTCTTACCTGTTTAGTTTTGTCAATATATGTACATGTTTATTATGATGAAATCGGGGTGTGACTTGAATAAAATAATCAGACAAATCATGATGTACATGCTCGTTGACTACGTATCTGTTATCTGTCTCATCTATGTTACCACCTTCTGCCAAAGTGTTTGTATGCTTTTTGTTGCAAACTAATTTGTATATGTAATGTGTGTGTTCATGTACCGCAAAAAGAAAAAGAAAAAAACCAACAAAAAAAAAAAAAAAACGTATCTGTTACGTTATGTTTCTGCAGTGTATGCTACGTTTTCTGTAAGTAATTGTCGCTCATTTGTTTCACTATGACATTGTGTTTGTAGAGAGGCTGTCTTCCTTGTTTGCCGATCCCGTCATAATAAATACAGTACCTGGCCAAAAGTGATTCATCAAAAGTGAAATTCCCAGAGACTTTCATGTTAATTAACCTTTGCAAAATAATTGTCATTAATTAATTGTTAGTTGGATTGCTTACAAAAGGTATCTATAAGTATATATCTCCGCTATATATCAATTATTTCCATTATAATTCGGATGACAATAAAGAAAATTGCAGCTATTTACACACACAAAAGTCAGAAAATAACGGCAAATTTATCATGTTCAACATGCCGGTCTAAGGAGCAGCGGTATTAAAAGCTGTACATATGTAGCTTAATCAGTTCTCATTCAAAGACTAATCGACGGAAAGATAAAAGGTAATTATGTTTGTATAGCAGAGATGATTTCCTTGCTGTGTACAATAAGTAAAAATTAAAAGGAAAATTATTCTTGCAAAGGTTAAGTCTATGGGATTACAGCTTTGATGGCTCACTTTTGGCTAGGTACTGTACCTTTAAATCAAAAGTTAAGTAAATTACATGTACATGAGATCAATCCTGTGAAGAATGTGGGAAGGGTGGGATTTGTTATATCATGCATTACCTAGTGCAATATATACAATTATGATGAAATACAAAATATATACACAAAACTTTAACTTTAAAAAGTAAGTTTTAAAAACGTAAGTTTGTTAATGTTAATTTCACTTACACTTGTTAATACTGTGTTAACCATCTGATTCCTTTATCTCTTTTTATGTGATACGTGATTAACAATGTCTCATTAGCTTAAAATGTCATAAACTCACGTGCAAAAGAAACGTCCCCATACAAAATACAAGATATTTCAATCGGGCGATAAATGCGACTGAAACAGCGTTACATCATGTCTTCAGAACCCAACAATACTAAATATGATTTTTCAAAACATTATCTATTCATAACTCTGAGAAACACAAGTTTTAAGAAATGGTCGTTTTGGAATCTCCTTAACTAGACGAGATAGAAGCCTCAAAAAGCAAGTTTTGGCTTGTTTTATGACGTCCTACAGTAATGACGCGTCAACAAATTTAAATCAAAGAAGGTTATTTAAGCCGAGGATATCTTTTAAAAGCGATTTTAGCACCCCATCGGCCATGTGTATTTGAACAGATGTAAAAATATAAGAAGCATACTCTGATGTGTGAAATTGTGAATACTTCTATACAAAACATGTGGCTACCAAATACATTCAAAATCTACTTTCTTCGACATCAATATTTCATTTTATACTGTTTTCAAAATGTGGGGACGTTTCTTTTGCACGTGAGTTTATTAATAATCATGTACATGTAGTTTTTCTGTCGGTCTGCATGCCTGTCTATGGCGAAAAGAAATCGTGTTATCTTTCTCTCTGTGTGTATTACGATAGAGGCACCGTTCTCTCACACACGTTAGGTAATACAAAGAGACCATGCAGGTGGCGAATTCACTCAGGCGTAGATTACCGTTACGCGAGCTCAAATAACTAACCCTGCTACCCCATTGTCAGACACACAATCAGACAAACAGACAGACAGATTGTTTATTAGAGTCTCATTGCAATATGTTTACAAAAAATAAAAAGTGAGCCACCCATAAAAAAGGTTATGAGAGACTAAAATTGTCGCAAGTTAAAACAATTGACCATAAATACCTTGTTTTTTTTACATTTCGAAATGTTTCTCATATACAACCTGTACTCATATCGTCTTGATAGTTTACCAAATAAATACATTGTACATATATAAGTGATACACGCATCGAACGAAACATTTTATGTGTCTTAATGTTTATGTGTATATACATCAATGTTAGTGTGTCTCAATGGATGGCTCGTCAATATCTTAAATGTATATATCTATGTATGTATTTGTGTAATATTGTTCGAGGTGAGACCTAAATAAATTATCTGTCTGTCTTACAAATATATACAATTTACATATATAAGTGCATCGAACGAAACATTTCAAATCCATAGCTTGGATGTAGCGAAAAACGAACACGGTAGGTTCGCTAGATCGGTGATTTATTTCGGGACGAGTCCCTTCCGAGATTTGAACCTACATCGTCAAAATAAGGCACCAACCGGCATCACTGACTGTACCAACAGTTTACATATTCGGCCACCGTGACATCGATGAATGACAAAAATCAAAACTGTAGATAGAATAACTAGTATAGGTGTCTGAACGAATGTCCCTTAGTTTGTATCACACACTATTTGAAAATCAAATTAACTCTAATTCATTACTTGTTACAAAGTGTAACGCATAAACTCACTGTACAATATAAAACACAATGTAAAAGTAAATGCTTATGCGACACATATTACAGGTTTTAAATATATGGCTAGTATCCACAAAAACAGATGGAGCGAGACTTTTTACCCGGCGAGACACAATGAAGGCGAATATGCAAACTGCTTGAAACAAGCGACTGGTTGTGTATTGAAAACGTGCATTCAGTCGTTAGCGATAAATGATATACCGGATGGATTATGCAACATAGGCCCGGGTTTAGAAAAGTACGCGTCACCCGCTGATCGGTTTATGATATCGGTTTATTCACTGCAATGGAGACAAATTTACATATACATGTATATGGACGGATGGGGTGTCGTAAGGGTGCTAGTGTATGTATGACTGACAATGTGAGTGACTGAATGAGTATGTAACGTTTGGTGAGGATGTTATACCATTTTAATACTTTCAATTACTTAATAACTTTTTTTATGTCATTTTAGTTTATTCGGCTTGTCTAGTCCTTTGGCGGCTCATACATTATTTACTGTTGAATCATGTGCCAACTCTCTCTATATATATATATACTATAGACATGCATACATGTACTTGTCGATACACATGTGAGCCTTGAGTGTATAAGCGTGTCTTTAACATATATCAACTGTTATATTTTCCTCAAACCAAAATCCAGTATATTGAACAATGTTTTGTTCTAAAGTACATTTCTTATCATTGAAAGATTAGTATATATTATGTTCACTATTTTGATGTATTCACATGTATGTCACGTTACTTAAACACGTCATGTACGGGAGCGACAGTTTGATAAGTTTGATAGTTTAATAAAATCCACTTATATACAGAAAAACATCCTCCGAAAGAAGTCCTAATTATTTTTTTTATGACAAATGATAACAAAAATAGGCCTGTGGGTGTTTAATACTTTACTCTCATATAACGATGTAAATGTAACGACGCCCTTAAAAAATATGTTATTGTTAATGTTAATTGAAATAAAAAGAATTGCATTTCAATCAATATTATTGTATACTATTCTTCACTGGAGGATGGTAATGGTTTCTAGGATGCTTTGCGATTATATCATCGACAGTGAGTACAGTTGAACACACTAATTGATAAAGCCCATCCATCCGTCGGTTGTATATGTTTATACAATGTTAAATTAACACAATAAAGTATAATTCAGTTTTCAGCATACAACACCATCTTGTAAATCAATCATCATTTAGTTTCCTGATTATCAAAATGAACTAAGTTCTGAATTTACCAACTTTTTATCCCTTATACAAGCAATGTTAAAACAATATACATCATACAAGGATTTTATCTGTGTTACAAGCCCGGCTTCGGGGGAATACGAAACATGCACATGTACGTTTCTCCGCTCGTATACATAAACACAACATGTCATTGCTCAGATCGACCGACCCACAACACCATAACACACAAACACCAAAATATAACCATAATCATTATCAAGTAGTTAACTTTTACAACAACAATAAAGAACACTACACAATGTATACACACTATAAATATTTGAATATAATTCTAAGTACAGTATTATGCGGACGACAACATTCAGACTTTTATGAAGTAAATTCCCAAGTACAATTACTGGAGGATGCACAGGACTGCTATTCTCTCCAAGCACGTTCATCCTAACATTAACGAGGAATAAGAAACTTAGTTTATTACAAACTGTCTCACCCTGTTACAGAATCGGACACGCGTACATGTAGGACTGTTTAGTTCCGCAATTAAATAACAATAATTTCGTTATTAAAATAAATACCATTACATGTATATCTGTAGTTTAGTACAGCAATCTTCATTACGGCACAGATAACACATCAATTATGGTCGCAATATAATTGATCGCAGCAATCACGAGGGCGTACATGTAAGCCCCGCCCTCCCGGTAGCCACTGAACCGTTCAGTCGACCCGTATTGCAACTCTCCAACTCTTTTACTGCGATAGTAGCGCAGAAAACATGGGCCAGTCCCGCGATTTGACTGCATTCTCGTTGCGATAATGGTGCAGTATTTTCGCTATCACGCTGCAACACAAGGGAAGTGACTTTTGTCCGGCACTGTAGGGTCGAAATGGGTTTCCTGAATGGTGATAATATTGGGGTTTAGTTGTTTAAGTTTAATTTTGGCTTTAAGCTCATGGCCGTGTGCCGAAAGGCAATTAGCATTCCATTGTATAATTTGCATGAATGAAAAAATAAGGAAAAATAAACAATGGAATATAAAGTAGAAATTTAGTTTGTGCTGCATTATTGGTTTAGGGAAAAATTACTTAGGGTGGTGGGTTTATTTATTTATTATCCCCCGCCACAACGAAGTTGGCGGGGGATATAGAAATGAGCTCCGTCCGTCTGTCCGTCTGTGCGTCCGGGCTTTTCCATTCCGGCCTCAAACTTCAAAACTATTCAATATATTTTGCTGAAACTTTGTACAGGTATCAACCAAGTAGTTTAGATGTGCCTTTTGCTATATAGAAATTTGAGAACAATTTTTTTTTTTTACGAATGCAAACAGTCTGGACTTAGAACCAAGAAGAGGGAAACTATATTCTGGCCTCAAACTTCAAAACTATTCAATATATTTTGCTGCAACTTTGAACAGGTATCAACCAAGTAGTCTAAATGTGCCTTTTGCTATATAAAAATTTGAGAATTTCTTCATTTTTTTTTTACGAATGCAAACAGTCTGGACTTAGAACCAAGAAGAGGGAAACTATATTCTGGCCTCAAACTTCAAAACTATTCAATATATTTTGCTGCAACTTTGAACAGGTATCAACCAAGTAGTCTAAATGTGCCTTTTGCTATATAAAAATTTGAGAATTTCTTCATTTTTTTTTTACGAATGCAAACAGTCTGGACTTAGAACCAAGAAGAGGGAAAACTGTATTCCAGCCTCAAACTTCAAAACTATTCAATATATTTTGCTGAAACTTTGTACAGGTATCAACACAGTAGTCTAGATGTGCCTTTTGCTATATAGAATGTAAATGCATTATATATTCAAAATGCATATATATATTCAAAATTCCTACATGGCAGGGGATATGGCCGACTCTGTCTGCTTGTTTAAAATTGTTTTAAGAATTGGTTGAATTGATTAAAGGAGAAGTTTATGAGTTTTGCTTTGCGGAGCAAGCCGTGCATTTGTTTGATAGTGAAATTGCGCATGGTGGTAGCGATGGTAAAATACGCGATGATCGGGTTTGTGGGGGGGTGGATGAGGAGGAGGGTTTGGGTTTGCGGAGGATATTAGCAAGGTGGGCGGGAGAGTTAGTGGTTGTTTTAGGTGGGTTTTGGTTGTTGTTTGGAAGAGGTTGGGTGTGGGTTGAAAATTGTTTGGTTTGGAATTGATTATTTTTAGGTTTTTAGATTCGGACCAGGAGGTCCGATTCCTTGATCGGTCCCTAATGCTTGAAAGGTGCTTAGGTTATTTTTTTTATTTAATATTAGATAGATGTTGTGTAGAGGGATGTTGTTGGCCCTGAGAGTTTGGTGAAGTATTTGGCGGGAGGCTGCCTACTGTGGGCATTCTGTGAGAATGTGTTGGATTGTTTCTGCTTGTGGGCAGTGTACATGTGGGCATGCGGGAGATGCTTTTATTTTTGTTTTGTGGAGACGAGAGTTTAATTTGGTATGCCCCGTTTGGAGCTTAATTATGGCCCTATCAGTGTTTTTATTTTTGGAGTAGATTTTTTGTTTGCCTAGGGGTTTGGAGAGAATTTGTTTGGTGTGTTGCGCCTTGCTTGATTTTGTGTGTTGCTGATGCCATACATGCTTTGTATAAGAGTTTGAAAGACTTTTTGCCTCTTGTTTTGAATGATGGATAGGTAAGAAATTTGGAATTTTAAGGCCCTCCTTTGCTGTTCTGTCGGCTTTTTGTTGTCAAATATGCTGACGTGGCCTGGTACCCATAGGAGCTTTACTGCCTTGCCTTGGTTGTTAAGTGAATGGATGCTGTGGAGAATTTTAGAGATTAAACCAGGACGGTTTTTGGTGGATTTGTTTTTGAGTGCTTCTAAAGCACTGAGGGAGTCCGAAAGGTTGAGAATTTTGTCCTGGTTTTGTAAGTTAGGGTGGTTTAGAGCAATTTGGATGGCCATAAGCTCTGCCGTGTAGACCGATTGGTCGTTAGGTAGCCTATTCGAGTAAGAGGGTTGTGGATGCTGGAAGTGGATGCCTACACCTGTTGTGCGTACGCCCGGGTCCTTAGACCCGTCCTTGTAGATATGACACCAGTCGGACCAGTGTTCCTGGATGTATAGTAGTACGGTTGCTTGCGCGAGTTTAGGGTTTGGAAGTTATTTTGCTATGATGGAGATTTATATTTGGTTCCGGCAGCGGTGGGATAGGATGATGCACCATATTTTTGGTAGGGAGTTGAATGTGCTCCATCTTGGCTTGAGAGATAACTTGTTTTATCCGGTGTGTTATGGGTGCACGGAGAGGGTATTTATTGAATATAGCTGTTTTGAATTTAGAGGAATTGCTGCTAAGCATATTCCTGATTAGGGGGTACTCTGAAGTTGCTACCCAGAAGTTTAAGGTGAGTTGGTCCCGTCTCAGTTCGAGGGGAATTTCACCAGTTAGGGCTTGCAGAGCTTCGAGGGAGGTGCCATGTTGTGTACGGGTTGCCGTTTTTTATCCCACCAGTATGTAATACCGTGGGATATAGTCATCGACCCGTCCGTCTGTCTGTCCGTAATCATTCGTTTCCGGAGCAGAACTCGAAATCCGTTCATGATATCTTTCTGAAACTTTCCATGTGTATTACCCACCAACTGAAGTGGTGCCTTTTGATATTTTCAGATTTTAAAAAAAAAAAAAAAATTCGTTTCCATAGACACTTGTTGAATTTGGACTTCGTCAGAGACAGGTTCGTTTCCGGAGCACAGCTCCAAAACCGTTCATCATATCTTCCTGAAACTTTGCATGTGTATTACCCACTAACTGAAGTGATGCCTTTTGATATTTTCAGATTTTTTCTGAATTTTTTTTTTTTTCTGTTTCGATAGAAACATGAGAGGGATGTTGGTTGTTGTTGATTTTGACTGCTTGAGCAGAAGTCTAAAACCCTTAACATACCTGAAACTCAGCATCTGTAATACCCACTAACTGAAGTACGGTAGTAGATACACAAGTATCTGTCAAAGATGTGTTTTACAAATTTTGTGGAACTGGTGGGATATGTCATCTTCTGATGACTCTTGTTTAATTGCCTAGCAATAGGTAATTGAGATGTTGCGCTCTGCCTTCTTAAATGCCGCTTTAACACTGTTTGCGCGCAACTTTTATTTCCTCAGTTCACCAAGGAACTGTAGGTTTAGAAATTTTGGATGCTGAGAAAGGGATGGATTGTTTAGCAGCATTTATAATAGCTTTAGTAAAATTATTGGAAAAAGCCGGTTTCGGGGTTTTTATTTTCCAAGGTCTGCTGGGTTTAACTGGTTGCAAAGTGTTTGGAATTTATCCCAGTCAGCCTTATTGTAATGAAATTAAGTGTTTTGGGGACAATTTTCAATGTTTGAATTATTTGGTGGTAAGAAATTATTAAGGGTAATAAGTATGGGAAAGTGGTCACTTCCCCATGGATCATCATATACCTGCCACTCGGTATTACTAGCGATGTAGCGGGGTAGTGATAGTTAAATTGATAGCGGACATAGTGTCCCTGTAGCTATCGTACCTAGTTGGAATGTTAGAGTTGTGGATTACATACCGTAATTCTTCCTTAATTTCGCCCCCTCTATAAGTTCGCCCACGTAAGATCATCTGACAGCCTTTTTTCAAAATACCTTTCCAAATTTCGACAGTGTACCAGAAGTTCAGTACTGACTAATTAAAAATTCGACCACATTCCAAATTTTGAAAACAAATTATTTACAGCCATGTTATACAATCGTCTTGTGATTTCTTTTCAGTGAGTTTTATGAGAAAAACACGTATTTGTTATTACACAAATTTTGGGAAATGTTTTAACTTGATCACGCTTGTCACAAGACATTCTAATCTATAGGTGTATTTTCACACTTCGCAATTTATTCACTTACTGTACTTATGACATACCTTTATTAAGAATAATGTTACATCTTATCATATTATCCATTATCAATGATTTCATTTTTCGTAAATAAAAAGGCAGCAATCACTTCCGTGTGAGGCTATAAATATATATCACTTAGACTGTCAACACGGTAATGCTACACTATGAATTGAGTTTGTATTGAATTTTCTGATTGGCTAAGAAAAGGGAAGTCCCAAAGTTAACCAATGATAAGGTTTATAACATCTGGATGTTTGCTGGGGAGACTTGAAACAGTCACATGACTAATGATAAGTTTTGTAACATCTGGATATTTTCTGGGGAGACTTGAAACAGTCAATTGACCTAGTTCATTAAAGTCTGCAGTGAAGTCACTGGAATAGTCTATTTTGAGTAGGGATGACTGCATGGTATTTTTTTTGCCTTTCCATTTTGGTAAGTCAATTTACTTATCAAATGATTAATTACTGTTGGAATATGATGACAGATGTTAGCTCATACTTAAAAATTTATTTCAGTTTTAAAAATGTAATAAATTGTTTCAAAGTTTTGTGACTTGTTAATCCCTACATACAAATAGACTCCACCAAACACCCAGAGAGACGACTGTCCACTGTCGTAGATAATCAGAACCATATATGTTGAGGCATATGTTTCAAAATATTACTAATAATTACTTTGCATGAATAAAGCCTTTCAAAAGTAATATAATTATTCAGCTGTCATTGTTTATTTTCGTAATTTCTTGCAAAGCAAGCTTGTTGATATATTCTACTTGATGTCACACAATGCCGTTTCAAAAAAAGTTGACTGAGAAAATATGCTTCCTAACTTGACTTGTATAGCAACAGACAATGGTTCATATTATAATTTATTGATGAATTTTACACATAGGACTCTGAACTAATGCAACAATAGTTAGGATTGGTGTATTGTTTTTTCTCAGTTCTAGGTGATACGCTTGCTAGAAGGGAATTCCGTAATGACGATAGTCTGCTGTGATTGGTTTATACTAATATAGCAACCAATCAGATACACATGTACTTCCTTTGAAAACATGTGGACAGCCAGCGATGTGAGACATGCACGCTAAAGCTAAATTACGATTCATATCATTTCAAATTTCCTGATTTATTTTGTCAAGTCTAAGAACATAACAATTCAACTCCAAATTATTATTGTTTTATTTCCTGGTACACAATTTAAAATCCAAATGACATTCAAATTTCACAGAAACAATAAATTGAGAATTGTGGCTTCGCCGATCGTAACTTGTCTTCTGAAGAAAAAAAATGGTGTGTTAGTGCATTATATGAATATAATTACCATATACAAACATAATTAAAAGTTTTTGCTAACTAATATTGACGAAGTGTGTAACCTTCTTTTTCAAATTGGTTTTAAACATTTATATGAAAATCTAAAATTTCGACAAAGATGGCGCACAAACGAAGGTGAGTGGTGATAATTTCAACCGTGAACATGTCGTTAAAATATTTGGAAAATTTGAGGGTCGAAATTATGGAAGAATTATGGTAGTCGTTATTTATGACCCAATCGGCAATTAGTTTGCAGTTGGTATCGACCTTATCATTTACTCCCCAATTTGGATGGTGGCTATTGAAATCGCCCAAGTACATGGAATGATCGGGGGCTGAATTTTGTAGGACCTGAAGGTCCTCTTTTTGGAAAGGTAAACCTGGTTTATTGTATAAGTTAAATATATTTAAGTTTTGGTTGTTATATTTAATAGTTACGGCATGCGCCTCTAATGAATTTAAATCTAGGTTTAGAGTAGAGAATTTTAGTTGTTCCTGTATAAACATAGCTAGGCCTCCTGAGGTGCGACCAGGATTGGGTTTGGGCCGGTCGTGCCTGAGCGATTTATATCCTGGAATATTAAAATTTGACCTAGGGCCGAAATAGGTTTCCTGAATGGTAATTATATGGGGGTTTAATTGGTTTAGTTTGATTTAAGCTTTAAGGGGAGAAGGGTTGTGCTTGGATGGGTTGAGGGAGAGGTGAGGTTTTTAGGGAGGATGGAGGGTTTTCATGCGTGGATTCAGAGGTGGGAGTGGGAGAGAGGGGTTGGTTAGGAGAGATTGTGCATGGACTCGGTTTGGTTAAGGAGAGGGGTTGGGGAGGAGTTGTTAGGTTGGGATGTGCCGTTGTCCATGAAAGAAACATCGGTGAGAGGTTTGAGGTTAAGGGAGAGAGCGGTGGGAGCGGAGAGAGGGCAGCGGGAGGTGTTTTGTTGGCAAGAGGACAGGGAGGTGCGACGGGGGGTAGAGATGGAATGGGTAGGTGCTTGGGGTTGGGCAGTGGGAGCAGGTGGGTGTTGTGCTGGAGGTTGTGGTTGGGCCAGAGGGGGGGGGGGGGGGGCCTAGGGGCGGGGCCTAGGGGCTGGGCGAAAGGTGGGTGGGATGAGTGTGGTGGATGCGTGCCTGCGGTGTTGTTGTTTTGTTTGTATTTCTGAGGGTTGGCTGCTATTTTGTGTTTTCATTACGTCGGGCAGGAGTTGTGAAGAGTCACCCCTACAAAAATAATATCCTGAAAATATGTTTAGGCAATATATCCACAGGAGCACCACAGCATCTTTTCAAGCAGTTAGAGCAAAATTTTACCATTGCCGCTAGCGGATAAGATCCGGACATGGTGTGGATGGGTCATGTGGATTGGTTTCAGCAATGTATCCGTTGGCTGTAAGACCCTCAAAAGTTTCCGAATATGTTACGGTAACATATCCAATACAGAGTCCCTGTTGTCCACAGTATAGCCACAAAAGAGCACAAGATAGCTGCCTTTGCGGATTTGTTTCAACGATGTATCCGTTGGCTGTAAGACCATGAAACATTTCCGAAAATGTTACGGTAACATATCATCTACCGAGTCCCTGTTGTCCTCAGAAAACAGATTAAATTGATGTTAGCACTTAAGATATGGTAAAGAAAGATAATGATTTGAGTTTAGACTTAGGCTGAGTGAAACAGGGCCGTGTCCATAACAGCGAGCGCTTTATAGTCGCTCATTGATTGCTCAATGTAGCGCTCAAGTAGCGCTTATTCTCTCCTGAACGACGCGGTGAAAAACCTCAAAGTTCGCTCACTTTGCTACTCAGCGCTACATTGAGCAATCGCATTCAAGAGAGGTTTAAAAGTAATCGCTCATTGAGCGATTTCTTTGAAACCTCTCTTGAACACGGCCCAGAAGTCTATAAGATGGTTAAAATAACAAGTTCTTTAACTTTGTTGATCACCATCATCCTTCTGGTTTAAACAATATTTATGGATACAATGGATTGGTAAATATGCATTATGCCTATGTAAATACCTCTCCGGTACAAAATAATACATAACACAATATTCATTCAATGCAATACTGAGAAAAGCAAAACATACAAAAATATGTTTATAACAGTATGAATGGGCAAGGAAATAAGGTTTAAACATTTAGTTTTGATAAGATCTATGTTTATCTTAAGGTATGTCAAATATGATTGCAAAATTAATATCATCTTTCAAATTATTGTTATTTCAAATCGTGTTAAATGACTGTGGTGTTACCTGTATAACTTTAAACAGAGACAGCAGGTTCCAATATAAATATATATATCAGAGACCATAATTTGATACCTTACACAATACATATTACATTAGTACATTTTACTTACTATCTTCAAAGAAACAATTTAATACATTTGGTGTAAGATTCAACATTATTTTTTAAAAAGATAAATGTCAGGTTAATTTTCATTAATTAACAGTTTTATGTTTTTTTGAATATTGTGAGTCTTATGTCAACAAAGTTTTTGCATATCTTCACATGACTGAAAATCTAGAGCTTAGGGTTTTGTACGTATTGTCTAAATATATAAAAAAAATAGCCCATTTTTATCTTTTAAAGAAATTGTGAGGGTTCTGAAAGTTAGAATTACTTTTGGCGTGTTTATTTTCCTACCACTTGGAAGCGTTTTGGTGATGCGCCGAGAAGATTTAATTTTGACAGGGTTTTCCCGAACGGTTTGCTTCCCCCTGGTAGGCTTGTAGATCTTCTTCCAATGAGAAGTTGATTACGCCACGTGATTCCTTAAGCCAAATTGGAATCTCTAATTTAATGTTTTGCCCTGCAATTTTGGTGAGTTTAAGGGCTTTATGGGCAATTTCGGAATTTTAAAATTTAAGTAAATAGCCCTTACCTAGGGGGGAGGGGGTGGGTTCCATCTCGTTATCTCCCCCACCCTTCCGCCTGTGTCTCTCTCCTCTAATAATCTTGTTACCATTGGTGGGGGGAGAGGCTCAGTGTGTAAAGGGCTATGGTTCATTGGGTTTTGGTCAAGCCTTCTCCATTTATAAGTAGGATTCATTAATACAGTATACTCACTTGAAAATTGATTTGTATTGTTTACCATTTTGTTTGATGATTTGGGGAATATATATATATTCTTTTTTAATTTAAAACATTATAGTAATTTACCATTTTTACTCAACTTTCATTATATTTGTATCATAGATATTAACCAAGATAGAACTTAGTTTATTTTTTGCAATTTTTAGTCTACAACATAAATCACTATCAAGTTCTGAAATCGCTAACTTGAAAAATATTTGTACTATCAGGCTCTTATTTGGTGTATGGAGAAAGGCCAAGATTTGAAAAGGTTTTCGCTAACATCGTCAAAGGTCAAGGTCACAGCGAGGGCACGACTTAAGCATGCTTTTCCGAAAATGTCTTATTTCAACTATTACAGTTTGAATCATTACATGATTGTTATATACAATGAAAAGTGATCACTGATTGTGTGACCTTGAATTTAAAAGGTCAAGGTCACGAAATATGGTCAAGGTCACCAGTTCTGAAATCCCTAAATAACTTTTTTCGATGAAGGTATCAACACCTCATATATATATATATATATATAGCTTCTTTCTTGTACACCTGGGGAAATATTTTGACATGCTCACATTCAATGTCAAGGTCATGAGTTCTGAAATGACTACAAAAATCCTTGTTAACACGATAACTTCAACAACTTCTGTGCTAACAGGCCCTTACCTGGTATATATCAACTATGGAGAAAGACTGAAATTTGGAAAGGTTTTCGCTAAAATCTGTCCAAGGTCAAGGTCACAGCGAGGTCACAACTTAAGCATGCAGTTGCGAACATTCCTTATTTTAACTATTAACACTTTGAATCATTACATGATTGTTATACACAATGAAAAGTGATCATGATCATTGACTGTGTGACCTTGAAGATCAAAGGTCAAGGTCACAAGATATGGTAATGGTGACCAGTTCTGAAATCTTTAAGTAACTTTCTTTCCATAAAGATATTAACCTCACATACATAGCTTCTTTCTTATAAATCTGGTGAATGATTTTGACATGTTCACATTCAAGGTCAAAGGTCAAGGTCAATTATCCTTGTAAACACGATAACTTCAAACATTTTTGTGATGTCAGGCTCTTATTTGGTATATATCAACTATGGAGAAAGACCAAGATTTGAAAATGTTTTTGCTAAAATCTGTCAAAGGTCAAGGTCACAGCAAGGTCACAACTTAAGCGTGCTATTGTGAATATGCCTTATGTTAAAAATGAACTCTTTGAGTCATTGCATGATTGTTATACACAATGAAAAGTAATCATTGATGGTGTGACCTTGAAGGTCAAAGTTCAAGGTCATCAGATATTGGTTAAGGCCATGTTAATCTTTTGATCCAATTTTGAAATCAGAAATAGGTTTTAAGAACAAAGTTGTGAAAAGTGACCCCAGTGATGATTCAACTTGTTAGTATAACTTGAATAATGAACAAATTTTTGTCCAAAAAAATTACCATTTTATTTATGCTGAGGAGAAGGCGGAACAGGGAAAGGCGAGACCCAAAGGTTCGGAGCTGCTCTGCTTTTGCGGTGTCCCGCAAACACTCTTCTAGTTACTTTAGAGGTTAAAACATCTTATTACACAAGCCAATTATCCGTAGTGGTAATAACAGTGTTGCGTATAAAGCAAAAATTGCATGGGGGCCATTTTAATGTGAACACATTTTATTATTTAGAATTGCAAAAAATGATTCCCATGGCTTAACCGAACCATGTACACTAATTTTTTAACTTGATTTTCCGAAGGGCATGTTGTTTGATACTTGAAAGATAAATTAATACTCGTTGATAATGATGCTATGATGTCATAAACATGATGACATCACAATGCTATGACCTCACCGCACTGGAAGTCAAAATGCAGAAATGTGCTCAGAGATGTACACTATTTTCACTTAAACGTAATAAGAATGTTTTTGGATGATAAATAGAATCTCACCCTCGTGTCTTCTGATATCAAATATATCAACACTCGTTGATAAAAGTCAAAATATCCTCGGCAAGCCTCGGATATTTGTAACTTTTATCAACTCGTGTTGATATATTTGATATCAGAAGACACTTGGGTGAGATTCTCTATGTATGTTATTGTGTGAGCACAATCCAAACATTAGTATGAGTCTTGTTAGGGTAATACTACCATGGAGATGAGTACTTAGGAAATATTCTACATTATGCCAGAGCAATTTTCTGATGTGCTGCAGAATCCATGGCTCTATTTTGATTAGTTCCTTTTCATGCTGTCGACCATGACAAATAATGTGTCCCTCTCTGTGACAGGCTTCTCAATAATTACAAGTCTACACAACATTTGTAAATGAACACATGTCAGTGAGAAATAGGATTATTTAAGATGTTTATGTAACGTGTTCTTTTGTGTTCACTGTCAGCAGTAGATATAAATAAAACACGCTTTAATCACATTCATAAACGTTGTTGCATTATTTAAGTGTTTTGACAGGATGAGAAGACTGGATTGTGCCACTTTTCGAGGCTTACATACAAATTATCTATTAACGTTAGGGGCTCAATGACTATGATATGTACAAAACACTTACAGTTAGAAGGGGTTGAGGGGGCGGGATAGCGCAGTGGTTAGCGCGTTCGGCTTCGGATCAAGAGGTCCGGGGTTCGAATCCCGCCAGGGGCACGGCAACTTTGTCTGCAGTAGAGAACTGTTCTACACGCAGTCAGGTTTGGGTGCAATGCTGCACTGAATTTCAGTGCAGTACCACCCATGGTTCGCTAGTTCCAGCCGTTGCTCGCAGGTTTCACCGCAATGCATAGCCTCATGGCGTTGCGGGCTTTCTCCCTGCCATAATACTAGCAGCCGTGATATAAGTGAAATACTCTTGAAAGCGGCGTTAAACCCTAATTCACTCACTCACTCACTAGAAGGGGTTGAAAAGAACACAAATTCAGTTTGCTTTGTTATTCAGTTAGCTTGTTTGTTCTCAGGTCTTTGAAGTGGTATACATAAGAACAGGAAGATTTTCTGAAGATATCCAGAAAATCTTCCTGTTCTTTGTTTGTTCTCAATTTTCAATATCTCGGACAGTCAACTGAATAGCCAACAGAAAAATAACGAAATAACTTGCCAAATTGTCTATTCATGCCAAATTGTGCGTTTTTATTAGTTAATGTAACACACTTTGCATCAACAATAAACAAAACTGTGTATCTCTGTACAAGCTGGTATTTTTATACCCCCGCTACGAAGTAGTCGGGGGTATATAGCGGTCAGCACGTCCGTCCGTCTGTCCGTCAGGTTTTTTATCCGCTCATAATTCTGAAACCAGTTGCTCAAATTTTACGAAACTTGATATGTACAATCACCATGATGTGTACATCTGCCTTTTGTATGTTTCATACCCTTATTTGCATAATTTGTGCAAATTTTCTCCGTTTTTCGACTTTACCATTCACAGTTTTTGTTCCACTCATAACTCAAATACTAACTGTTCAAATGTCTTGTAACTTGATACATATAATCATCACAATGTGTACATCTGCCTTTTGTATGTTTCATACCCTCATTTGCATAATTTGTGCAAATTTTCTCCATTTTCGACATAACCATTCACACTTTTTGTTCCACTCATAACTCTGACACTAATTGTTCAAATGTTACGAAACCACTGTGTACATCTGTCATTTTTATATTTCATACCCTCATTTGCATATTTGTATGTTTCATACCCTCATTTGCATATTTAATGCCATTTTTCAAATTTTTCAACTTTTACTTCTAAAACATGCTTACAAGTGTAATACTTACTCTGCTATAGTAATACTTATATATTATGGTCTGTTCATACAAAAGTTTAAACATTGATGCCCTTTTGCTATTTTCAAACATTTCTCTTTGACCAATGTTAAAGGATGGATGAAATGACATATGGTCCAAATCGGATTCATTAAAATGGGATGTCAATTTGACAATTGCTCGATTTTAAATTTCTGAAATCGGTCCATAAATTACTTATATACGGCTTTTTAAAAAACCGCCTGATTTAGCCCCGGCGACCAGAATGAAAGTTTGCGGGGGTGTGACCCGTGAAGGGATGACTTCTGTGACGTATGTGGAGGAATTTGATTTTCAGCGATAGTCACAATTCAACGTAATTTCGCAACATTTTGATTGTTAATTTCACAAAGATATCTTCAATAAACCAACTTAAATTTCTCATATATCGAATGTTTAGATATCCAATTAGGTAATTCCGCAGATGACAATTACACAATTATTACATAAACATGTCTTTTTGGCGATGTAATGCACCTCATAAATTCATTTAGCGGCAGTGATAATTATCATTAATTAATTAACGAGACATCGGCGTGGAAGCTATCTAGCCGCCCTGTCTATCGCTTATCACAGTCACGCCTCAGTGAGCATTTTCAAAAGGTTTCGCCGAACAAATTGCGATAGTGTTAAAATGGGTGAATTAAAATCGTCTTAAGTATCAATTGCAAGTGTATATTGTCTCGATTTTATGCTCAATTGATTCCGATATACAATATACGTAGAGGTAATCATCTGTCATTCTTGAGAAAAATGCATTTCATCTATCCTTTAAAAGCGGGGGTATCATGAGTGAGCTGTGCTCACTAATTCTCTTGTACCTCCTGTGCTTCGAAATTTTAGGCCACGCCCCATAATATGTCAATCTTTATTACAAGTATCTCACGATTGGTCATCATGCATATGAACAAGATACTATTGGACTGTTACACTGTTACAATAAAAGTCTCATCTAGGACATACAAATTATCCAAATTTTAAAAACATGTACTAAGTGCCAAACAGTTACAGTGCCAAACAGTTACAGGCGATACAGACCAAGCATAAATATTAATTTAGGTAAATAAAGCACAATACACCTTTGCACAATGATTAAATAGATTTCTTACAGGATTTTAAGTTTGGCAAACCTATCTTATCACAGCACTGTACATATAATAATTGTTCATCTGTAAGAACTGACAATATATCACTAACAAGCAGCACATAAATTAAATATCTGATATCTTAATGTTACATAATTTACAATAGTTCCGTACCACCCATTTCCTGTCTACTTTTGATCGTTCTGCAAGACAAACAAAAAATCAGTAATGTATAAGGTATACTCACTTGAGAAGGGATTTGTATTGTTTCTCTCCAAATTTTAAACCATTTTGTTTGATTTGGGGAATATGTTTATTCTATTTTAATTTGTAGGATCACTTTTTCTTCAATATCTTTGCAGGAATTGTGATACCTGGACAACCCATTTTATCCAAATTTAGTGTCGAGTTCAATTTCAAGACTGCAATTTCTCAGGGCTAGGAGTTGTGCATTATATTTATTACTTTAAATGAACAAAAAGCACTAGAATTCTGAAATCTTTTGTAGACATATCTTTTGATATCTTTAGTTATAATTACATTATATTAATATCTTATTCTGATTTAAGCTCGCCGTTAATGACTGTGATACTTTATACGTTAAACAATAACCCACTGATTTAAGCAGTTGTTAAACAATTCACTCACTAAGTCATCAACCTGAGATATTAAATCATGCAATTTCTATTGAGCTACAGAACCCATGGCTCTATTTTTACAGGACGGGACTTGTCCTACCCTTTTCACTAACACTTGAATCTTAGCAATTACATTTCATAGCTTATCAATCCTTAGGTTTGCAGACACCTTTCTATAAGTAAAATAAAAATGTCAAACTCAAACAGTCGGGGGTATTAGTGAGCCACGCTCACTATTTTGCTTGTTATCTATTGCATTTTAATGTAAATAATTAATAACTCATCTACGGCATTAGTAGAAAGTTAAAAGCTGTGCACAAGGCATATTAAGCCCTTGACTCTCCAAAATATTGTCCAGAATTGAGCAATAATGCCTTTGATATCCTTGTAAATACTGTATAGGAAACAACTGCTTGTGTGAAAATATTTCTTGTTGAAATTAACACCCTTTTGTAATATTTATATAGTTAAAAACATAAAATTTGTTTTAATCTTTAAAGAAAATCAAGTTACAACAACAGTATGTATGTATGTACTCTCATGATCCACAACGGTTGCGCTCTCATGATTCACAATGGTTGCACTCTCATGATCCACAACGGTTGCGCTCTCATGATTCACAATGGTTGCACTCCCATGATCCACAACGGTTGCGCTCTCATGATTCACAATGGTTGCACTCCCATGATCCACAACGGTTGCGCTCTCATGATTCACAATTGTTGCACTCCCATGATCCACAATGGTTGTACTCATTAACAGCAATGGTTGCACAGCAAATTTACAGAAATCACAACTCCTTTACAGAATGGCTACATATCGAATGTTGAGATAAATAAAAAGTACTACTAGCTAATGATGGAAAAGTGTAACTATGTAAAGGCAAAACTATTTTGAATAGCCAGTTTACAGGAATCATAAGGCATTTACAGATAATATCACTAAACAATGACAGATGATTGGAGAAGCAGCTTATTCTGAGGCTCTTCTATTGGTCTTGTGCACAGCTTCTGTAACGAGAATACAAGAATAAACTTATGTCAAAGTTATAATTACATTATATTAATCTCTTATTCTGATATAAGCTCGCCGTTAACAGCTGTGATACTTTATACGTTAAACAATAACTCACTGATTTAAGCAATTTACAAACAATTCACTCACCAAGTCATCAACCTGAGATATTAAATCATGCAATTTCTATTGAGCTACAGAGCCCATGGCTCTATTTTTACATGAAGCGACTTGTCCTCTATTTTTAGCTCATCAGGCCTGAAAGACCCGATGGGCTCATGGCATCCATCTGTCCACTGTCCTTCCGTAAACTTTTCGCTTTTTTGATATTTTTTACATGTTTCTAAATACCAATTGAATTAATGAGTGTGATAAGTAAACAGAATAGGCATATTTCTAAATCAAAATGCAAATTGACAACTTGAAAAACAGTGAACTCAAGTTAGTGTTTAGGGCTATTTCTAAGCTAAGCTAAGCTCTGCAATTTTAAGTCATGTGAAGATATGCAAAAAGTTTGTTGACACAAGACTCGCTATATTAAAAAAACATAACATTGTTAATTAAATTAATGAAAAACAAACTGATGTGAATCTTACACCAAATGTATTAATTTTTTTTATTTGAAGATAGTAAGTAAAATGTATGAACGTAATATTCATTGTGTAAGGGATCAAATTATGGTCTCTGATATATATATATAGAATAAGAAAGAAAAAGAAGAAAAATGATTTATTAAAGTGTCAAGCGATACAAGTATAAGATACAATATAAAATGCAGAGTAAAACATTGCCCGGCCAACTTTGGCCTATTTGACACTAAATGACTAAAATATACATTCAAATCATATTCTTTCTTTATCATATCTTTATTGCTGACATCAATTTGATCTGTTTTCACAATAGGACTTGTTACCGGAGGGCTCTTTTACTGATGACTTTTTAGCTCATCAGGCTTGAAAGGCCGGATGGGCTTATGGCATGGGATGGTGACGTCCATCCGTCCGTCGGTCCGTAAACTTTTCGCTTTTTCAACTCCTTCTCCAGAACCACTGGGTCTAGGGAGCTGAAATTTTGTATGCAGACTCCTTGGATAATGGGGATTCTAAATTGTAGATTTGGTGATCCAGTGACCTTAAATATGGGCCTCACAGGCCATGACCTAAAATACTGTTTTCATCTTTTTCTCCGGCACAAAAAGACCTATAAGGCTGTGATATTGTGTGCAAACTCTTTAGCCAATTGGGATTCTTAATTGTAAATTTGGTGACCCTGTGACCCCAAATATGGGCCACAGCCTAAAAAACCTGTTGAAATTGAATTTTGAACTGATATTTTATGTGCACTTCATTCACTATTTAGTGGTTTCTTAATAAAAATACCTGAGGGAGAGTCATCTCATCTTTTAGATATGTGAGTTCTAACTTGGGTTTGAGAAATGCAGAATTGAGAAAAACTTTGCAGTTAATCTTATATAGTAGGAATGAGAAATATATATATGTCGAAGATCAAGTCTCTCGTATAATGGACATGTTTGTCAAATTGATGTAATCAAAGTGAAATAAGAACTGTTAAATAGCCTATGAACTGAATATTGTGGATATTATAAAAAAGGCCCTCACAGGTCAAAACATAAAAATATAATTTCATCTTCTTCTCCAGAACAAACTAGAAGGAATATTGCGTTCAGAATGTTTAGATATTTAGATGAAAAGGCTTAGAAGTTCTAAAAAATCTTTGCACAATTTTAACGGTTCTAAGTTAGAACCGTTAAAATTGTGCAAAGATTATTTAGTACAATTTAGAATTACCTTGGCTATGTACCATGAGATTCATCACTTTGCCTGTTCTCTCTAAGCCATATACAGTTAGATCAGTGCTGCCAGTGTTTAGTGCAAGACAGAGGCTATTACATAATTTGGCTGTAAAAGCACAGCTGGCTCGTAAACAGAGCCAAGGGGTCAGCATGTTGCATATAATCTCTTGTGTGTTGACCTTGCTGAGTGCTCTCTCTCAATTTCAAGACTAAGATTTTTCAGGGCTAGGGATTGTGCATTATATTGAGACAATATAATCTGTCTTCATCATCAAACAATATAAACCCTGATGAGCTACAGAGCTATATCTAACAGTCTCTAAACTCAGTTTAAATTAACCACAAAACTTAGATTCTCAGGAAAAGAACGCATCACTTCATTTTATGCAACAATGTTTTTAAGAGAATCTGCTGATCAATTTTCCTGACATTTATATTGCAAGTAAGTTTTGGGGGGAAATAATATTTAAATAACATCGATAAATATATGGAATATGTATCTTTCCCAATTTCAAATGAATGAATTGGAACTATAGAAATTTGATCAACTCACCATGTCTGTGTGTTCGTGTTAACATCGGTACATTTCCGAATGTGAAAGAGGGGCGTGCTGACAGGATGTGTGTGATAAAGGATGTTACATAACAGTCAGACGGGGCCTAAGGTTTAACGAGATGACAATCCTTTGTCATGAGAGGTGAGGTGAGGTGAGTTCGGTTTTAACGCCGCTTTCAAGAGTATTTCAATTATATCGCGGCTGCTAGTATTATGGCAGGGAGAAAGCCCGCAACGCAACATGGCTATGCATTGCGGTGAAACCTGCAAGCATCGGCTGGAACTAGCAAACCATGGGTGGTACTGCACTGAAATTCAGTGTAGCATTGCACCCAAACCTGACTGTGTGTAGAACAGTTCTCTACTGCAGACAAAGTTGCCGTGCCCCTGGCGTTTGTCATGAGAACGGTGACACGAGTGATGTTGTAACAAATAGTAAATTAGTAGTTTATTGCTTGCTATGTGTCAAACATGGGCTCAGTATGTATTGGTCAAAGCAAACAGCCAATGATATTTCCAGAAAAAGAAAAAGTGCAGAAAATCCATAGAATTAAGAAACAGATACATAATGATTAATGACAACGGATTACCATGGAATGTGAAAGTAACCTAACAGTATGTTTTTTTGTATTTCTCTTTCTTAAAATTGTTAAGTTATTTTCATTATGTACATTATTATCCAGTACTTGATGAGAGTTAAACAATTCCCATAGTTATACATCGTAAGTTTCACTTTCTAGAATCAAAATACTTTGAGATAATATCATACATATATGTATCCATTTCATTTCAAATGTTAAATAATGGAATAGATAAACGTGAGACATAGAAACGAGAAGTGTTGGTGCTAGCAAGACTATCCCGAATGTACATCCGCTAGTTCTTCTATACAAATCTTCGTTATCACTAGACTTAACTTTTTTTAAAGCGAGATCTTATTGCTGGAATCATAGTCTGACATAGCCGAAAATGGTCAGTAATAGACAATCACACGATGTAACGTTATAGAATTGACACCTCAAAATAACACAAAAAAGACAATGGCAGTAGATTTACGCTGGGATCCACTCGGCATTATCGGAGATTCAACAATCTAAACACATGTGTACAACAACCAAAGTTAAGGACTGAACAGAATATGCCGACATTGTTTCTAATAGCTTTGATCACTTTGACGCTGTTTTGACAAGTGAAATCAGCGAAAAATAGTGACTGCTATATGAATGTTTAGTGTAAACAATAATGTAAGCCAGATACTCGTTAGGGCACTCCTGAGTAACATGTCACACCTCCGCTAGCAGCTGATTGGCTAATGAAACGTTTGGCGGCTGTGTTAATGAAGTATTTTCTAAAAACGTTTTTTCTATTATTTTGGGGTGGATTTGTAATCCAATACTTTTGTGTCGTTATTCTTTACTGTTGTCAGAATCATTTCCGCGAAACCTACCCCCCTGAGGTTAGAATATCTTTAATAATCCACGTACTATAATAATCGTCCTATGTCAGCGATACGTTTTTCTTCAAATGCCAAATCTGCTTGTTGGAGGTTTTTTCGCCAAAGAACACAGAATACAAAACTCATCCTATTCCTAAATTCCATTGGTGGAATATATGTTCCCACCTTTCAGTGAACGTTTCATTGGCTGACAAATATCTAGACTGACAGTCGCATTAATGTTATTTAAGATAAATCTTTATTGCCCTTGGAAGGGAATTTGAATTGTCATGAATTGAGCACATTTGAAATACAAAAATATATAACAGGATATAAAAAGGCTAAAATATACAATAATGACAAATTAACAATAATCACATGGCACATGGATATGACAGGCTGGAGGAGTATAATTTAGATATTTAAATGAGTAATGCTTAATGGAATAAATGACATTTTGGTGCGTCTTAATTTTACACTCGGAACTCGGTAGCGTCGTCCGGATGGAAGGAGTTCGTAACAACCATGCAGGTAGTGATCACCGTCTGATATTATCTTTTTTTTTCATGATAGTTTGTATTTCACCAAGACCAGACTTTTGACAATTAACATGACAATTGAAATGCTGGTCACCGACATGCCATTTGTTATATAATTGAACCGGTCCAATAAACTTGTTGTCTGTAAAAACTTAATTACACTGAAGTCTCCTTCTCACCTACTCAACGTATTTGACTTTGTTCAGCTTAATTGTTTAAACTAATTTGCTGTCAGAACACTTCGTTCTCTCCTTTGAAGAAACATGTATATGGTATGTTAAACTGAGAATTTGTATTGGAGCTATGACCATATTTACCCATCCATTTCGTTTTCATTTACGAGAGTGTATTAGGATGCATCTGGTAACATAATTCATTCATTCGATCGTGTTCTATAAATGTGTATAATCATAATGTATATGTGTTCGTGTACAATGGTGTGATCTTCATGTAAATTTCACTGAGACTGTTGACCAATCCAGTTCAAGTACTTATACATGGAATATTTTTTTTAATGGTTTGCATTACATTACATCATATATAAAATATTTTGATGGACATACTTGGAATTATAGTAACCTTTTATATTTGATACACAATGTTACTTAATTACACTTATTGATATACTTTGTCACTGATATCAAACGTTTATACAATAATGAGTAAACAAATATTTCTTTACAAAAGGTTTCAATATAAGATCCATATTGCAGGGAAATGCTTGAATAATGAACCACGAAAATCGTGTAATGCTAAAATCCATCCACACTTTTATCGTTAAATCTAAAAGATTTTCGGATTTTTCATAAATCAATCTTTGTTTCTTAATTATTTCTTATCATCCATTAATTGCCTTGCTGTTATGTTACGTTCAACATCTTTCAATTTAACGCTTTCAATTGTGTCTTGTAATCTCGTACCATATATACATGCCTGTTGGTTTAACATTTTATGATTTTGCAATGTATGCAACTTATTTGATTGTTGTGTTTGCAGTTTGTAGGGAGAGGCATTTATACAAGCATTGTTTTGCTTTTTTGCCGATTCCGTCACTTTTACAGTGTTTTAATATGTTTAAACTATATCAAACGTTATAGCAACAAATAAGAAACATTAAATGTTATGATAGATTAAACCTTGATATTTTCACCAAACACGGACACATCTTTCCAGGAAATCGATATCACACTATTACCTCTTATGCATTCCATGAAACCATCCAGTAGCATTTTATTTTATTATTGGTATTATTAAGCACCTTTGTAAACTACGCCTTTTTTCTGTGAAATATCGTAACAAATTTGTTGAAACACAATCATGGACGAACATCACATGAAGTATGGTAATAATAAATTACATATACACGTGTATATGTACTTGTAATCCTGTTTGTCAACCCCTCTTTCCATGTAACATCTTAAATGAATGCCGTTTAAATAATATACAAGTACTTACATTTACATTTAATCCTGTATGTGAAGTTGTATTGTGGAAGAAGACTCCGTAAGATTGGATCAACAACCTGTCAATTAATTGCGAGTTGAAAATTGTGATATTAATTTTGTCTCATGATATAGAGGATATCTGTCTTTTCTTGACTAATACCATGTTTATCTCATCGAGTGAGGTAGAAAGGTTATATTTTAACGAGTGGCGCAGCCACGAGTGAAAATATATAACTTTTTTACCTCACGAGATGAAACAAACATGGTATTTGTCAAGAATTGACGGATATTCTATTTATTATATGATATTATCCATGTAATTACGTCCGAAAAGGGTCGTTTTCACGCCAAGCGGCCGCAAGGAACAGCCCGTCACCACAGTAACACTGTGACGTCATAAGCTAAATTGCCGCGCGAGACCATTGTTTAATGACGTCAAATTATATCAGTCACCGTTCGCAGTGAAAATATAAGTTATTTTCACTGTAGCTTGATAGACAGTTTATTTCACTGATAAATCCCAGTATTTCACTGCTCGTCATATAATAAATTATATTATCAGTAATAATAATGTTAATAAATGTATAAAAACTTACTCTTCAAATACGTCATCTGAAGCTTGACAAGGTGTATACATATTGGTGTGGTGAGATGTTTTGGGTGTAAATTACTTTGTCCGCGACTTATCTTTTTCTCTTCACGGGCATTTTCTAATCATCACAATTTTGCTGATTAGTCAGACACATGATTTTATCGGTTTCATATTTTATGATGCTAATACAACCTGTATCCAAACCGTTTTCTTATTGTACCAATTATCTGCAAAGGTAAGAATAATAAATGAATCTAAATCTGAGAGGTTGTCTCGTTTGTTTGAAAAACCAATCTTTCAGTGTATATGAAATAATACCTACCAGGCTATTTATCAATACATACAAAGCAAAATATAACCTATATCCAGGCATTTTAGTACGAGTTCCGTTTTGATTATGAATCCCAATTGAGACGAGTTCACTTTGGATATGCTCACCTGCACCTAGTTTGCGTCACGTGACCTCGTTACTCGCCTGTACACATTGTGTAACGGTTCATTTTGACTTGACCTCCCATCAAATATAGGCATGGCAGGGGGTCCACCCTAAAATCTTTAAACAACTTCTCAAGAACCAGCAATGCTATGCAGTTCAAATTTTGGAAATATGATCTTTGATAGATGACTCAGATTTGTAAATTTCATAAGCCAACTCTGGGGGGAAAAAAAGGGCTTGGCAGGGGTGCAATTTAAACTTGTTTGTCACCTCAAGAACCAATAATGCTAGAGTTCTCAATTTTATTTACAATATATTCTTAGATGAATGGAGATTGAGATCTGTAAATTTCATTAAATTACTCCCAAAAGTAAGCGAGTGGCTAGGCTTTTGGATGAAAAGTAAGAAAGTTATAAATGAAAACATTTTAATTGTTTACCATTTTGCTCAAATTAACGCTACAATAACATGTTAGCAATGTTTATATTTGAATGAAAGTTTTTTTCGAGAGCTTTCTAACGCAACTTTCATTTTATTTGCATCATAGAAATTAAGCAAGATAGAACTTATTTTATTTTTTGCATTTAACTCTATTATTGTCCAGATGGCAGATATGATAATGTGAGCATTGTGTTTACTTCTTCTCTTATGTGATTCAACTGAGTGTTTAGTTCAGTTTTTGTGTAAAGTTCAGATAATATATTCACATAAATACACTCATTTGTCTCAATCATCAATCCACAGGTTAATAGTAATTTACATAATTATACCCCCGCTACGAAGTAGTCGGGGGTATATAGCGGTCAGCACGTCCGTGCGTCCGTTTTTTGTATGTTTCATACCCTCATTTGCATAATTTATGCACATTTTCTCCATTTTTCATCTTCCCCATTCACACTTTTTGTTCCACTCATAACTCAGACACTAATTGTTCAAATGTTACGAAACCACTGATGTGTACATCTGTCATTTTTATATTTCATTCCTCATTTGCATATTTAATGCCTTTTTTCAATTTTTTTTTACTTTTACTTCTTAAACATGCTTACAAGTGTAATACTTACTCTGCTTTAATAATACTTATATATAATGGTCTGTTCATACAAAAGTTTAAACAGTGATGCCCTTTTGCTATTTTCAAACATTTCACTTTGACCAATGTTAAAAGCGGGGGTATCATGAGTGAGCTGTGCTCACTAATCCTCTTGTTTTTAAAAATTGCTTCTGTCAGCGACTGTACATTCAAGATTGTTCTTATAGAATACAAAGGTATCGCAGGTTGTTGCAGGTACAGCTTATCTAATTCCATGTGATGCTTACAAATTTACTGGGCTATAAAGGTTTATAATTCACTTTTCTAATAAATCTTCAAATAATGTATTGAGAGATGACCAAAAAGCAAGGAGTTTAGGCTAGGGATTGTTTGTAAAGGTAATCTTTCAATATTTCATTTTGAATACACCCAAAATAAGGGCTTTTCCCCTTTCTACTCACACTATATATGTTTTGTTTCACCAATAAAGTGGATTATTCTACCAACCAGTCACGTGAGAGGAGGTCCCATGAGATAGCGAGCTGCGCATGCGTCGAATCAGTGTGAGCTCAAAGCCATGCGTTCAGGCTGCTTCGAATTTGCTCTGTGAAAAAATTGTTCTTTTTCCTGCAAATTCAAGCATTTCAACAATATTATTGGTCCTGCGGTGATCAATAGTGATAAACTATTTATTTAGTCAACCTGAGGAGTTGAAAATATCAATTTATTGAGAAATTGAAGCAAATTTCAGAACCGCGTGTACGGGTCTGAGTCGGCCATCTGCAATTCTTGGTGGCAATGGCAGACGATAAATGCCCTCTCCCTGCGGAAGAGAGTGGAGAGACTATTATCCCAAACAAACATGACAAATTGAGAAAAGGGAAATCTAACTCTAAAACCAAACATGTATCCTCAAACACGTCGAGTACGCCAATTGCCAGTACTAGTACTGGATACACGGGGACTGATTTCAGTGTTATGGTTAATGAACTGAAGAAAATTAATGCTGGACTTACTGACGGGTTCACGCAACTTGTCAAAAAACTTGACACCGTTGGGTACAATGAACAGGGCGAAGAATTTATTTCTGAATATGAAAATGAGTATGATGAAGATTTTATTCAGCCTTCACAAAGTCACGCAGACCCTTTTGAAAATTTCTTTGACAACATTAATTTCAACATTGAAACACAAAACCAAACGGCTCCCGTTGAAACGGAAAACCCGCCTACCGTCAATGCTGAGGACGGCTACAAGTTTTTCAGAACAAATCTGGGACTCGGTGAGAATTTGGGTCGTCCCATGGATAACAATCTTGCTGAAATTATGTCGGGACTATTCGAACTGACCAACAATAAAAACACTGCAATACCGGGCAATGCAGAACGCATAAAAGCTTACAAGAAACCAGAAAACTGCAACGTGCTCAATGTGCCGGAAGTGAACAAAATAATTTGGAACACCATGTCTGGTTATGCTAAAAACACTGACAAATCGTTTCAGAAAATTCAGAATGGAATAATTAAGAGTGCCACGGCAATTTCGCAAGTTTTGGAAACTATCATTCAGAAGAAAACTGACAACGAAAGTATCGAGCAAATGCAGCAGTTGCTAGGCGACGCGGTCGCCATGTTGGGATGCGCGAACTGTGAACTTGCACAAAAACGAAAAGATAACTTGATCTCAAATGAGACCGGAGTACCGTCCCCTTTGTGCGCCATCTTCCATATCTACACCCGAACTTCTCTTCGGCGAGGATGTTGTGAAAAGTCTGAGAGATCTTGGAACAGTGAATCGCATCGGTCAGAAAACAGTACGTCGAGGCTACTACAGTCAATACAGACCTCATCCATATCGGGGAAGAGGACGAGGCCGATACGTGGATCAGAACACTTTTTTAGACAACCGATCAGGGTACAGAGGGCACCCGAGAAGAGAGAGAAGAGGAAGAATGAAGTAGAAACTCCAACGCCTGTCACAGAGGTTGGTGAGTACGATTGTAGATCTAGTAATGTGTCTAACAATTACCAAGCAGGTAAACTGAAAACATGTTTTGCCATATGGAAAAATATCACGTCTGACAAATTTATCCTGGAAAGTATACAGGGAATGAAAATTAAATTTGTAGATGTTGTTCCTACACAAATTTCCGAACCAAAACCAATCCAATTTTCAAATGCTGAAAGCACAATTATTGATGAATTAATTAACAAATTTCTAGCACATGGGATTATCGAAAGTGCCACTGAATCAGAGGGCCAATTTGTGTCAAATATATTTATAAGACAAAAGAAAGACAATTCCTACAGACTGATACTTAATCTAGAAAATTTGAACAAAGAAGTAGAGTATATCCATTTCAAAATGGAAACTTTGTCGTCAGCTATTGCATTGATAAGGAAAGACTGTTTCATGACAAGTATTGATTTGCAAGACGCATATTACGCTATTAATGTAGCGGAAGAACACAGAAAATATTTAAGATTCCGATGGCAAAACACTCTTTATCAGTTTACATGTTTACCAAATGGACTTAGTTCTGGACCAAGAGTGTTCACAAAAATCCTCAAACCAGTATTTGCCACTCTTAGAACAGAAGGAATTGCATGTTTAGGTTACATTGATGACAGTTTTCTCACTCATATGTGTACAGAAACACTTGCAAAACAAACCCAAAGGGGTATTGAACTTTTTCAATCTTTAGGATATACAGTGAAATACATTAAATCACAATTGGAGCCAACCAAATGTTTAAAATTTCTGGGGTTTTGGTTAGATTCAAAAGAAATGTGTGTCAGAATGGACAATGAAAAGGCTTGTGTTATCAGAGAGTTAGCTGAGGACATTTTGTCAGTGAAATCAATCACAATTAGGAAAGTTGCTCAATTTATCGGCATGTGCATAGCTTCTCTGCCCGCTGTCAAATTTGGCAAACTGTTTTACAGAAATTTGGAAAGAGATAAAATTAAATCTCTCAGAACTTGTGATTGGAATTTTGACAAGAAAATGATATTGTCTGTATTGGTGGATCAAAAATATTCAGGGCAGTTATGTTTATATCATGCAGACCAAGCCAGATATTGTAATCCAAACAGATGCCAGCAATAAAGGCTGGGGAGCATGTCTGGGAATTCTTAAAGCCAACGGACGTTGGGACCGATCAGAACAGGGCCAACATATTAACATCCTGGAAATGTTGGCAATTGAGTTGGGTTTAAAATCCTTTGCAGATGAGGTTAAAGGAAAGACAGTTCATTTACAATGTGACAATTCTACTGCTGTAAGTTACATCAAAGAAATGGGTGGTATGCACTCTTTAGATTGTGACAAAATTGCTAAACGTTTATGGATGTGGTGTATAGAAAACCAGATAGACATTGTCATATCACATATTGCAGGCATTAGCAATATTTCTGCTGACAAAGCCTCCAGACATTTCTCAGATAGAACAGAATGGAGTCTACAGGATTCGGTATTTCAAAATATGAAGGCAATGATACCAGAACCTTTAGTCATAGATTTATTTGCATCAAGACTCAATAACAAACTGCCAAAATACTGTAGTTGGAAACCAGATCCCGGGGCATACTGTGTTGATGCCTTTTCCTTAGATTGGCAAAAGGAGATATTTTATGCTTTCCCACCTTTCTGTTTGATAGGCAGATGTATTCAGAAAATTGAAAATGAACAGGCAACAGGTTTACTTATTGCTCCCATATGGCCAACACAATATTGGTTTAATCACTTGCTGAATATTCTTGTTGACAGGCCAAGGGAGATAACCAGGGCCAGGAGGATGATCAGTCTTCCCTGGGACCTGAAGACACTCACCCGAAGATTCCGGGACTGAGGATGGCGGTCTTTCCGGTATCCGGGGAATATGGAAGAAGAAAGGATTTTCTTCTGGGGTTACCAATGTGTTGTGGAATTCGTGGAAACCCGCAACAAGACGACAGTACAGAACGTACTGGAGCAGATGGTTTGACTTTTCAAATAGAAGACAGACTGATTCACTTTGTCCCACTTTAGATGTGGTCCTTGACTTTATGTTTCACTTGTATTCAGAGAAACTTGGATAGAGTGCGTTGAACACTGCACGGAGTGCACTTTCAACTTTTATTATGATAGATGGAAGACCAGTTGGTGAACATCCTTTAGTTATCAGATTTCTAAAAGGAGTTTTCCTTTCTAAACCTCCTACTGTTAAATATGCAGAGATTTGGGATGTGAGACCAGTGTTGAATTCACTAAGAAAACTTTCACCAGTTAAATCTTTGTCTTTGAAACAGTTATCAGTTAAATTAGTCGTCTTATTGTCTCTTGTGACAGCTCAAAGAGGACAAACTCTTTGGTTTTTTTATATCGATCAAATGGACATATCAGATTCTTGCACCAAAGTATATTTCCATTTAAAAGAACATGTAAAACAATCTAGACCAGGCAAAGAATTCAGCTGTGTCAAAGTTAAAGCTTATCCTCCAGATAGGAGGCTCTGTCCAATTACTGTATTGAATGAATATTTGTCACGAACAAATCTACTCCGAGGAGAGGAGACAAAATTGTTCATTTCTTGGATTAAACCACATAAGAGAATTTCTAGGGACACCCTAAGTAGAAGGGTCCGTACAGGACTTCAATGGGCTGGTATAGATACAAGTAAATTTTCCCCGCATAGCACACGGGCGGCTGCTACATCGGCAGCTCATGACAGGAAAGTTCCAGTATTTGACATTATGGCTAAGGCAGGTTGGGCCTCTGACCGAACGTTTGCTACTTTCTATAAGAAACCCATAGAACCCCCAGTAGACTTCTCAACTTCAGTGCTTAGTGCCAGTTGAGGGGGAAAAAGGGGGGGGGGGAGAGAGGAAGTAGTATGGGGCCAGTACAGCGTGTGTGAGCCCTCAATGACTTAAAGGACGTATTGTTTACTAAGTGGCTTTAATTTTAACAACTTAAGGGAAAAGTTGTTTAGCTATTGAGTTCTTTTCAAACAGCCTAACTTATGATTGTTGAACTATTAAAACAATTGTATTTGATGAATTTATTGTGACGTTCTTTTTTATAATGGGCATAATCTCCAATTATGCCCATGATTGCTGCTGCATGGTCAATGAAGACATGTTCAGCAGATTTTACTTTGAAGTCTCATGGGACCTCCTCTCACGTGACTGGTTGGTAGAATTGAATAATTAAACGAGACTTACCTGTAAGGTGAAGTTTGATTATAATTCTACCAACCAGTCTTAGTGATGAGGAGGTAACATGCCCTCCCTGTTACTTTTACCCACCCTTTTACTGGATTTGCATATTATAAAACTGCTTCACATCTTTAAAAGCCTGATTCGACGCATGCGCAGCTCGCTATCTCATGTTACCTCCTCATCACTAAGACTGGTTGGTAGAATTATAATCAAACTTCACCTTACAGGTAAGTCTCGTTTAATTATTCAATTATCCCCCGCCACGAAGTGGAAGGGGGATATAGGTTTGGGCTCCGTCCGTCCGTCCGAGATAAAGGGGACAGCTTTTCTCAGAAACCTTTTAAGATAGGGTTACCAAATTTGGTGTGTGGCTTGAGGGCATTAATACCTTGATGGAGTTCGAAAATGAAGTTTGCAATTATTTTTTCTGTAGTTTTTGCCCTTGATCCCTATTTTTGGACTTTGTTCATAGTATCTTCAAAGGGGACAGCTTTTCTCAGAAACTATTAAAGATAGGATAACCAATTTTGGTGTATGGCCTGATGGCATAAATACCTTGATGGAGTTCAAAAATGGGAAGCATGCAATTATTTTTTCCGGAGTTATTGCCCTTGTTCCGTATTTTTGGACTCTGTTCATGGTTATCTTCAAAGGGGACAGCTTTTCTCAGAAACTATTTAAGATAGGATAACCAATTTTGGTGTATGGACTGAGGGCATAAATACCTTGATGGAGTATGAAAATAAGAAGCGTGTGATTATATTTTCTGGAGTTATTCCCCTTGTTCTGTTTTTTCGACCCTGTTCCAGGTATCTTCAAAGGGAATAGCTTTTCCCAGAAACTGTTTAAAATCAGATCAGTTGTCTGGCTTGAGGGTATCAATACTTTGATGGAATGAAATGAGAATTGCAAAATTATTTCTTCTCAAATTATTGCCCTTGTTCCTATTTTTTATGTCTGGCGGGGATGTTGATGACTATGTCTGCTTGTTATTCCTTCTTTTAAAACTCAATCTAATATTTTTTTGTTAGGTCAATATTTCCTTCTGCCAACTTTTACCCACCCTTTTACTGGATTTGCATATTATAAAACTGCTTCACATCTTTAAAAGCCTGATTCGACGCATGCGCAACTCGCTATCTCATGTTACCTCCTCATCACTAAGACTGGTTGGTAGAATTATAATCAAACTTCACCTTACAGGTAAGTCTCGTTTAATTATTCAATTGTCCCCCGCCACGAAGTGGAAGGGGGATATAGGTTTGGGCTCCGTCCGTCCGTCCGAGATAAAGGGGACAGCTTTTCTCAGAAACCTTTTAAGATAGGGTTACCAAATTTGGTGTGTGGCTTGAGGGCATTAATACCTTGATGGAGTTCGAAAATGAAGTTTGCAATTATTTTTTCTGTAGTTTTTGCCCTTGATCCCTATTTTTGGACTTTGTTCATGGTATCTTCAAAGGGGACAGCTTTTCTCAGAAACTATTTAAGATAGGATAACCAATTTTGGTGTGTGGCCTGATGGCATAAATACCTTGATGGAGTTCAAAAATGGGAAGCATGCAATTATTTTTTCCGGAGTTATTGCCCTTGTTCCGTATTTTTGGACTCTGTTCATGGTTATCTTCAAAGGGGACAGCTTTTCTCAGAAACTATTTAAGATAGGATAACCAATTTTGGTGTATGGACTGAGGGCATAAATACCTTGATGGAGTATGAAAATAAGAAGCGTGTGATTATATTTTCTGGAGTTATTCCCCTTGTTCTGTTTTTTCGACCCTGTTCCAGGTATCTTCAAAGGGAATAGCTTTTCCCAGAAACTGTTTAAAATCAGATCAGTTGTCTGGCTTGAGGGTATCAATACTTTGATGGAATGAAATGAGAATTGCAAAATTATTTCTTCTCAAATTATTGCCCTTGTTCCTATTTTTTATGTCTGGCGGGGATGTTGATGACTATGTCTGCTTGTTATTCCTTCTTTTAAAACTCAAACTAATATTTTTTTGTTAGGTCAATATTTCCTTCTGCCAACTTTTACCCACCCTTTTACTGGATTTGCATATTATAAAACTGCTTCACATCTTTAAAAGCCTGATTCGACGCATGCGCAGCTCGCTATCTCATGTTACCTCCTCATCACTAAGACTGGTTGGTAGAATTATAATCAAACTTCACCTTACAGGTAAGTCTCGTTTAATTATTCAATTGTCCCCCGCCACGAAGTGGAAGGGGGATATAGGTTTGGGTTCCGTCCGTCCGTCCGAGATAAAGGGGACAGCTTTTCTCAGAAACCTTTTAAGATAGGGTTACCAAATTTGGTGTGTGGCTTGAGGGCATTAATACCTTGATGGAGTTCGAAAATGAAGTTTGCAATTATTTTTTCTGTAGTTTTTGCCCTTGATCCCTATTTTTGGACTTTGTTCATGGTATCTTCAAAGGGGACAGCTTTTCTCAGAAACTATTTAAGATAGGATAACCAATTTTGGTGTGTGGCCTGATGGCATAAATACCTTGATGGAGTTCAAAAATGGGAAGCATGCAATTATTTTTTCCGGAGTTATTGCCCTTGTTCCGTATTTTTGGACTCTGTTCATGGTTATCTTCAAAGGGGACAGCTTTTCTCAGAAACTATTTAAGATAGGATAACCAATTTTGGTGTATGGACTGAGGGCATAAATACCTTGATGGAGTATGAAAATAAGAAGCGTGTGATTATATTTTCTGGAGTTATTCCCCTTGTTCTGTTTTTTCGACCCTGTTCCAGGTATCTTCAAAGGGAATAGCTTTTCCCAGAAACTGTTTAAAATCAGATCAGTTGTCTGGCTTGAGGGTATCAATACTTTGATGGAATGAAATGAGAATTGCAAAATTATTTCTTCTCAAATTATTGCCCTTGTTCCTATTTTTTATGTCTGGCGGGGATGTTGATGACTATGTCTGCTTGTTATTCCTTCTTTTAAAACTCAAACTAATATTTTTTTGTTAGGTCAATATTTCCTTCTGCCAACTTTTACCCACCCTTTTACTGGATTTGCATATTATAAAACTGCTTCACATCTTTAAAAGCCTGATTCGACGCATGCGCAGCTCGCTATCTCATGTTACCTCCTCATCACTAAGACTGGTTGGTAGAATTATAATCAAACTTCACCTTACAGGTAAGTCTCGTTTAATTATTCAATTATCCCCCGCCACGAAGTGGAAGGGGGATATAGGTTTGGGCTCCGTCCGTCCGTCCGAGATAAAGGGGACAGCTTTTCTCAGAAACCTTTTAAGATAGGGTTACCAAATTTGGTGTGTGGCTTGAGGGCATTAATACCTTGATGGAGTTCGAAAATGAAGTTTGCAATTATTTTTTCTGTAGTTTTTGCCCTTGATCCCTATTTTTGGACTTTGTTCATAGTATCTTCAAAGGGGACAGCTTTTCTCAGAAACTATTAAAGATAGGATAACCAATTTTGGTGTGTGGCCTGATGGCATAAATACCTTGATGGAGTTCAAAAATGGGAAGCATGCAATTATTTTTTCCGGAGTTATTGCCCTTGTTCCGTATTTTTGGACTCTGTTCATGGTTATCTTCAAAGGGGACAGCTTTTCTCAGAAACTATTTAAGATAGGATAACCAATTTTGGTGTATGGACTGAGGGCATAAATACCTTGATGGAGTATGAAAATAAGAAGCGTGTGATTATATTTTCTGGAGTTATTCCCCTTGTTCTGTTTTTTCGACCCTGTTCCAGGTATCTTCAAAGGGAATAGCTTTTCCCAGAAACTGTTTAAAATCAGATCAGTTGTCTGGCTTGAGGGTATCAATACTTTGATGGAATGAAATGAGAATTGCAAAATTATTTCTTCTCAAATTATTGCCCTTGTTCCTATTTTTTATGTCTGGCGGGGATGTTGATGACTATGTCTGCTTGTTATTCCTTCTTTTAAAACTCAAACTAATATTTTTTTGTTAGGTCAATATTTCCTTCTGCCAACTTTTCCAGCCATTTCTCCAACTTTTTCCACATTTTCTTGAATGGTTACAATCACATAATAAACGGACAATACTCTCAGATACCAAGTTACAAAAGACACACATGTAAACAATATTTATTTTATGTAAATAGTTATTTGTTGTCAAGATGTTATGAATTGTACTGTACTGTAACCATTTCAAATTGACACTTTGAGTACATCAGTTGGCATATAATATTTTATAGTACTTTACAAAAAATATTTACTGTATGTTATTCTAGAAACATTGTATGGTAAGATAATATATGCATATGATTTTTCCAAATGATTGTTTTCTTAATAAAACACATGCTTACTCTATTAACTGCATCTTCTCAAAGCACCCCCTTTCGCAGGTTGTGTTTTGACAAGTAAATACCCTTTGTCCAGATCCCGCCAGGGGCACAGCAACTTTGTCTGCAGTAGAGAACTGTTCTACACGCAGTTAGGTTTGGGTGCAATGCTACACTGAATTTCAGAGTAGTACCACCCATGGTTCGCTAGTACCAGCCGTTGCTCGCAGGTTTCACCGCAATGCATAGCCACATGGCGTTGCAGGCTTTCTCCCTGCCGTAATACTAACAACCGCAATGTAAGTGAAATACTCTTGAAAACGGCGTTAAACCCCAACTCACCTCACCTCACCCCTTTGTCCAGCTACTATTACACTAAACGATACTTTGTCCAGCAGTGATTATACTAAACGGCACTTTGCCCCAAACTGAAATTATATTTGGAGGGACTTCTGTACCTTGTTAAGTCTGCCTTTTGCTTGACCTCTCTCCCCCTCTCTCTCTCTCTCTCTCTCTCTGATCAAAATATATATATAGTTGTAAAAACATTTAACATGGCCATCTATGGGAACTGTTTATATTTTAATGTACATATATAGGTAATTTGGATAACACTTGTTGGATTGTCGTCAGAAAATATAATCTAAATTATGTACGTCAAGCTCACATGATTTCATATGAAGCTGAAAATTTGTCACTGTCCGAATACTTTTTGCATCACTCTGTAGGATTCATTAATAAGGTATACTCACTTGAGAAGGGATTTGTATTGTTTCTTTCCAAATTTTAAACCATATTGTTTGATACGGGGAATATGTTTATTCTATTTTAATTTGGAGGATCACCTTTTCTTCAATATCTTTGCAGGAATTGTGATACCTGGACAACCCATTTTATCAAAATTTAATGTCGAGTTCAATTTCAAGACTGCAATTTCTCAGGGCTAGGAGTTGTGCATTATATTTATTACTTTAAATGAGCAAAAAGCACTAGAATGCTGAAATCTTGTGTAGACATATTTTTTGAAGCAGTTATAATGACATTATATTAAGCTCTTATTCTGATTTAAGCTTGCCGCTAACGGCTGTGATACTTTATACATTAAACAATAACCCACTGATTTAAGCAGTTGTTAAACAATTCACTCAACCTGAGATATTAAATCATGCAATTTCTGATGAGCTACAGAGCTCATGGCTCTATTTTTTACTTTAAATATAAAAGACATACTTTATTTTATGATTAAACAATCTTGTTTATTGCGATTTGGATAGTTACAATAAAATGATAAAATGATTCTATTCCAATAGGTGTATTTAAAATTACAAAATACATGTATGACACTGTAACTGAAAATGGACACAGAAGCTACAAGGCTATGTACGTCTCTATCTGACAATTGAGTGTGCAGAAACAGGTGTGTTCAACCTCTTTAACGTGGACTTTTTGTATTGTAAAAAGGGGAGGCTACTCTCATTGGACACACTTTGGGATTAAATAGAAGCCCATGGGCTACTATTTCTCTGTAACACAACCGTTGCTGCAATGTTTGACTTGCTCATTAAAGTCGCACCATTCTCATTAATGACTATAAAATGATGGACAATTGTTTTACAGAGAATCTCAACATACCGAAAAGGAGAGGTTCTGCAATGTTATAGTGAGTGCAGTAGCTGCTTTCATGAACAAACAGGTATGTCAACTGTCAGTGATCGTACATGAATTTTAAGTGGCATGACCTGATGTCCTGCAGTTTAGTTCACCAGGCTTAAGGCTTGGTGGGCTTATGGCATGGCGTCCTAAACCTTCCGTCTGCAAACTTTTAGCTTTTTAGCTCATCAGGCCTGAAAGGCCCGATGGGCTTATGGCATGGCATGGCGTCCGGCGTCTGTCCATCCGTCCATCTGTCAGTCCGTAAACATTGCGCATTTTCGACTTCTTCTCCAGAACCAATGACTCCACAGAGCTAAAATTTTATGTGCAGACTCCTTGGCCAATGGGGATTCTAAATTGTAGATTTCGTGACCCCATGACCCCAAATGGGTCCACAGGGGTCACATCCTTAAAAACCTATTTTCATCTTCTTCTCCAGTTCCAAAAGGTCAAGAGAGCTGAAAAGTTGTGTACAGACTCCTTGGCCAATGGGGATTCTAAATTGTAGATTTCGTCACATCCTTAAAAACCTATTTTTATCTTCTCAAGTTCCAAAAGGTCTAGAGAGCCACCCCTACCATCTCCCTCACCCCTCCCCCGATATTTATGGTATGTCCCGAATCACCATCCACTACCCCCTACCACCTCCCCCCCCCCTCCCCCCTAATAACATTTTAGGCACTTTTACCATACTAGATTACTTTGATGTCCCAAACCACCATCCACTAGCCCCTAGCACCTCCCACCCTTTCCCCAACAAACAGCCCAAACCCCTATCACCTCCCCCATCCCTCCCCCCCCTCCCCCCAGTTTAATTATATGTCCCCAACCACCATCCACGACCCCTACCACCCCCCACCCCCTTCCCCCTCATACCATTTTAGCCTATTCTACCATACTAGATTAATTACATTTCCTCAACCACCATTCATTACCCCTACCAACACCCCCTCCTCCCCCGATACCATTTTAGTCACTTCTACCATACTAGATTACTTTTATGTCCCCAACCACCATCCCCTACCACCCTCCACCCCCCCCCCCCCCCCCCCCCCCCCACAAGATTAATTGTATGTCCCCAACCACCATACACTACCCCCTACCGCCTCTCCCCCATCCTCCCCCCCTCATACCATTTTTATTTTATCCACTTCTACCATACAACATTACTTTTATGTCCCCAACTACCCCCCCCCCCCCCCCCCCCCCAATACCATTTGAGCCACTTTTATTCAATTGTATGTCCCCAACCACCATCCACTACCCCCTACCACCTCTCCCCCATCCTCCCCCGTCAAACCATTTTAGCCACTTCTACCATACTAGATTACTTGTATATCTCAAACTACCATCCACTACCTCCTACCACCTCCCACCCTTTCCCCAACAAACAGCCCCACCCCCTTCCACCTCTCCCTCCCTCCCCCCAGATAAATTGCATGTCCCAAACCACCATCCCCTACCACCTCCCCCCTCCCCCCTCCCTCCCCTCTCATACAATTCTAGCCACTTTTACAATACTAGATTTCTTGTATATCCCCAAACACTACCCCCTACCCCCCCCCCCCCCCCCCCCCCCCCCCCACCTACTCCACTCCTCAAACCATTTTAGCCACTTCTGCAATACTAGATTACTTTTATGTCCCCAACTACGATCCCCTTCCACCTCTCCCTCCCCCCCCCCCCCCCCCCCCCCCAGATAAATTGTATGTAGGTCCCCAACCACCATCCGATGCCCCTTACCACCTCCCCTCCTCACCCTCATACCATTTTAGCCACTTCTACCATACTAGATTACTTGTATATCCCCAACCACAATCCAATACCCCCTACCACCATCCCCTCCCCCCTCCTCCCCTACCCCTCATACCATTTTAGCAACTTCTACATTACTAGATTACTTGTATATACCCAACCACCATCAACTGCCCCATACTAGATTACTTCTATGTCCCCAACCACCGACCACTACCCCCTACCACATCCCCCCCCCCCCCCCCCCCCCCCCCCCACCCACCTCCTCCCCTACCCCTCATAACATTTTAGCCACTTCTACCATACAAGATTACTTGTATGTCCCCAACCACCATCCACTACCCCCCCTACCACCTCTCCCCCTCCTCCCCTACCCCTTCATACCATTTTAGCCACTTCTGCCATACTAGATTACTTTTATGTCCCCAACTACGACCCCCTTCCACCTCTCCCTCCCTCCCCCCAGATAAATTATTGTATATCCCCAACCACCTCCCCTACCAACTCCCCCTCCCCCAGATTAATTGTATGTCCACAAGCAACCATCAACTGCCCCCTACCATCTCCCCCCTCCCCCCTCTCCTACCCCTCATACCATTTTTGCCACTTCTACCATACTAGATTACTTGTATATCCCCAACCATCATCCACTGCACCCTACCATCTCCCCCCCTCCCCCCATATTAATTGTATGTCCACAAGCAACCATCAACTGCCTACTACCATCTCCCATCCCCCCCCTCCCCCCTCCCCCTCATACCATTTTAGCCACTTCTACCATACTAGATTACTTCTATGTCCCCAACCACCAACCACTACCCCCTACCACCTCCCCCCCCCCCACACCCCCTTACCTCCTCCCTACCCCTCATTACATTTTAGCCACTTCTACCATACTAGATTACTTGTATGTCCCCACCTACGATCCCCTTCCACCTCTCCCTCCCTCCCCCCAGATAAATTGTATGTCCCCAATAACCATCCGTTGACCCCCCCCCCCCCCCCTCCCCCAGATTAATTGTATGTCCCAAAGCAACATTCACTGCCCCCTACCTACCTCCCCCACCCCCTCCCCCCCCCCCCCCTCCTTCGCCCCCCTCATACCAATTTAGCCACTTCTACAATACTAGATTACTTGTATATACCCAACCACCATCAACTGCCCCATACTAGATTACTTCTATGTCCCCAACCACCGACCACTACCAACCCCACTCAACCCCTCAGCCCCTCCCAACGATTACGTGTATGTCCCTAAGAACAATCCACTGCCCCCTATCCATCTTCCCCCCCCCCCCTCACCCTAGATAACTTCTATGTCCCCTCCCACCTCCCCCCTCCCCAGTCCCCCTCACAACATTTAGCTACTTCTACCATACTAGATTACTTGAATGTCCCCAACCACCATCCACTGCACCTTACCATCTCCCCCCCCCCCCCCCCCCACCCCCGCCTCCCCCCTACCCTTTCCCGCCTCATAACATTTAGCCCCTTCTACCATACTAGATTACTTGTATGTTCCCAACTACTATCCCCAATCACCTCCCCTACCAACTCCCCCTCCCCCATATTAATTGTATGTCCACAAGCAACCATCAACTGCCCCCTACCATCTCCCCCCTCCCCTCTCCCCTACCCCTCATACCATTTTTGCCACTTCTACCATACTAGATTACTTGTATATCCCCAACCACAATCCACTACCCCCTACCACCATCCCCTCCCCCTCCTCCCCTACCCCTCATACCATTTTAGCAACTTCTACCATACTAGATTACTTGTATATCCCCAACCATCATCCACTGCACCCTACCACACACCACCCTCCCCTCTCCCCCGTACATCCTCCCGCCTCATAATATTTAGCCATTTCTACCATACTAGATTACTTGTATGTCCCCAGCCACCATCCCCTACCACCTATACCAGCTCCCCCCTCCCCCTTCCCCCTTCATACCTTTTTAGCCACTTCTTCCATACTAGATTACTTGTATATCCCCAACTACGATGCCCTACCACCTCTCCCCCCCCCCTCCCCTAGATAAATTATATGTCCCCAACCACCATCCGGTGCCCCCCTACCACCTCCCCTCCTCCCCCTCATACCATTTTAGCCACTTCTTCCATACTAGATTACTTGTATGTCCCCAACTACAATGCCCTACCACCTCTCCCCCCCCCCCCCCCCCCCCTCCCCCCAGATGAATTGTATGTCCCCAACCACCATCCGGTGCCCCCTACCACCTCCCCTCCCCCCCCTCATACCATTTTAACCACATCTACCATACTAGATTACTTGTATGTCAACAACCACCATCCCCTACCACCTCCCCCCTCCCCCCTCCCCCCTCCCCCCTCATGCCAATTTCACCTGTTTGTCCCCTACAACCTCCCCCCCCCCCCCCCCCCCTTCATCGCAGATAAAGTATGTCCCCAACCACAATCCACTGTCCCATCCCCCCCCTCACTCCTACCCCCTACCCCCTATCTCCCCCCCCCCCCCTCCCCTCATACCAGATTAAGTATGTCCCCTCCCAACATTCCCTACCATCCCCCCCCCATACCTTAGCCACTTCTTCAATACTAGATTACCTTTATGTCCTACTATACTCGACTACTTTTATGTCCCCAACCACCATCCCCTACCACCTACCTCCCCCCTCCCCCAGATTAAATGTATATCCCCAACCACAATCCACTACCTCCTACCACCTCCCACCCTTTCTCCAACAAACAGCCCGAACCCCTACCACCTCCCCCCCCCCCATACCATTTTAGTCACTTCTACCATACTATACTTCTTTTATGTCCCCAACCACCATCCCCCCTCTCCCCAGATTAATTATATGTCCCCAAACACCATCCACTGCCCCATACCACCTTCCCCCCCCCCCCCCCCCCCCCCCCCCCCCCTAGGTAATTTGGATAACACTTGTTAAATTGTCGTCAGAAAATATAATCTAAATTATGTAAGTCAAGCTCACATGATTTCATATGAAGCTGAAAATTTGTCACCGTCCGAATACTTTTTGCATCACTCTGTAGGATTCATTAATAAGGTATACTCACTTGAGAAGGGATTTGTATTGTTTCTTTCCAAATTTTAAACCATATTGTTTGATACGGGGAATATGTTTATTCTATTTTAATTTGGAGGATCACCTTTTCTTCAATATCTTTGCAGGAATTGTGATACCTGGACAACCCATTTTATCAAAATTTAATGTCGAGTTCAATTT
>OW388300.1:24404016-24623221 GCA_936450465.1 Gibbula magus | reverse complement strand
CCCATGGCTCTATTTTTTACTTTAAATATAAAAGACATACTTTATTTTATGATTAAACAATCTTGTTTATTGCGATTTGGATAGTTACAATAAAATGATAAAATGATTCTATTCCAATAGGTGTATTTAAAATTACAAAATACATGTATGACACTGTAACTGAAAATGGACACAGAAGCTACAAGGCTATGTAAGTCTCCATCTGACAATTGAGTGTGCAGAAACAGGTGTGTTCAACCTCTTTAACGTGGACTTTTTGTATTGTAAAAAGGGGAGGCTACTCTCATTGGACACACTTTGGGATTAAATAGAAGCCCATGGGCTACTATTTCTCTGTAACACAACCGTTGCTGCAATGTTTGACTTGCTCATTAAAGTCGCACCATTCTCGTTAATGACTATAAAATGATGGACAATTGTTTTAAAGAGAATCTCAACATACCGAAAAGGAGAGGTTCTGCAATGTTATAGTGAGTGCAGTAGCTGCTTTCATGAACAAACAGGTATGTCAACTGTCAGTGATCGAACATGAATTTTAAGTGGCATGACCTGATGTCCTGCAGTTTAGTTCACCGGGCTTAACCCTTACGATGCGTATATATATTTTACCAATTTTAGCTCCTGTGGCGGAATTTACAGGCTCGCAGCTCGCAGCAGTAGTTTGGGCTTTGGCACTAACTAGCTCTGCTGGCGGAATTTCCAGGCGGCGATTCCGGTTCTGTTTTTACAAAATATACCCCATCTTCATGGCGAATAAGGAATATATACGGGCGTTCAATACAAATTCAAGTAGCGACACCCGTACACAAATGGCTAATTCACACCCGAAACTTTGAATGAATTTTCTATGTTTTTTCGTTTTTATTCTATTACTTTCGAAATATTGTCTTTAATTCGGGCCTCGTAACATCATAAATTCGAAACGAAAAAAATTCCATTTATATACTGAATTGAAGACAAGATGTCTAGCTACACAATGATATAAAAATTATTAGAATGCGACCTTTGGTTATAATTCTATAACTATGTTAAGTTTGTCTTTATTTCCACCAATAAAATCGTAAATACTTACAACATGTATGCGGCATTGCGAACGGTCATTCATCGCACTTTTCCAAGAAATCATAATCTCCAACCAGTTGACAAATAAGCACATGTCAACCCTAATATGGTTATGTTGTTTTACCTTTCAAATAAAAGCTAACCTCGAACCATAACTGATGAAAATATGTTGATTAGTTTGTGTGCCGTTTGGTTTCACATGCCTCTCAGAAAGGTAAAATTGTATCTTTATTTCTGTGAATAAATATGCGCATTTTATATAGAATAAAAGATTATTCTTTTTGGTTTATTGTGATATAAAAATCGTGAAAATGCATTCAGTATTTTAGCCGTGATAAATGTGCAGACAAGTTGTGAAAATCGCCGATTGTTAAAGGGATTGTCGGTGTAAACGTGCCCTTTTCCACGGCGCTTGCTGTGTCTTTATTATTTTTTTGACATTTGCTAATTTTATATGTAAATGTAGTCCATTGTTTCCCCTTTATTTTGCCGTATTTTTTTTTGAAAACAAACAATTCGCTCACATGATATGAAGTGCGGGAGTAAGGCGAGTTAGCGATTTTTTTCCCCGTCTCGCGAGATGCGAGGCAGATAGCAGTCTCGGGCGAGGCAAACCCGACGCAATACAAACACGTGGGTGAAAATAGTCTCAAGCGAATTAATGCTTCGGGGGCTAAGCCCGACAAAATTGGCCTTTTGTAAAGCTAATTATCGATGCGTTACGGGTCAACAATGCACACGCAAATTGGTGTGAATTTTGCTTGATATTCCGACCACACACTGAACAAAGCTTCATTCTCATGTCGGGTCGCAGAGCGTAAATACAGCCATTCTCATGGGTCGGGTCGCGGACAATCGACTCGGGACCCGTTGACAGGGCTAGTAAAGTAGTGAGACAGCCGTGATCCGTATACAGACACCTCGGAATCGCTTATAGCCCGCCCGGATAATTCCGGGATTCGCAAGTTAAGGGTTAAGGCTCGGTGGGCTTATGGCATGGCGTCCTTCCTCCCGTCTGCAAACTTTTAGCTTTTTCGACTTCCTCTCCAGAACCACTGCCTCTAGGGAGCTGAAATTATTCCCAACCCGTTCCCACCTATTGGCTACTATGACCCTACTGCCGCCCTACCAGATGGGTTGCACCCCCTCTCCCCCCACAAACAATTTTAGCCACTTCTACCATACTAGCTTACTTGTTTGTCCCAAATCACGATCTCCTACAACCTCCCCCTCCTCCCCCCAATTTAATTATCTGTCCCCAAACACCATCCACTGCCCCCCCCTCACACTGTCCAATACCACATCCCTCCCCCTGCATACCATTTTAGCCACTTTAACTTTTACCATGATAGATTACTACAGTGGTCCCTCGCTATAACGCGAGGTATGGACTCCAAAAATCTGACCCCGCGCTTTAGAGAATCCGCGGTACAAACGAGAACCGGAGAAGGAGATTTGATCAGATACTCACTCACTTGCAGTCACGGAAAACTTTTAGCAGTCGTTTTGTATTAATAAAATATATCAATATTTGTGTGTTGTTTTGTTTTTCAAATAAAGATATTGTTCAATAAAAATGCCAAGCTTAAAAAAGTTTTAAACTCGTACAAAGAAAACGAAAGTTAGAAAGATCTTATGGTGCCATATTGCTTGCACGAACATACAGTAAAATCGTACACAAAACAATTTCGTATTTTTTAAATTTCGATCCCTCACGTGTTTGATTAAAAGTAAATTGTTAAAGTGAGTAATGCTGAATAACATAATCTCTTTTGAAATAAAAGTTTTGGTAGCCAAACATACAGTTGAAAACGAATAAGTTCTGGGCTACGAATCTACTTTCAGCTCTTGCTCGATCTCTCAGCCAATCAGATTTGTTGTAACATATTTCATACGAGTAATCGGGGTGAAGGTCACATTTCCGCCAATGAAATAATTTGTTGTAAATAGAAATATTGAAATCGGATAGAAAACAAATGCGAATAATGTTAATGAAATTGATAGAGAATATTTATGTAGTTTTAAAAGTTTATTTTACAAACTTCCATCAGTTTTCAGTCGTAATAAAATAAGTAACAAAATAGCTTTTTATAAATTTCATGGTTTTTTTTCAATTTTGAGCAAATCATTATAATTAAGCGATTTACGATCGTTGTTTATTTGTGTAACCATTGAGGCCATTTTACCATTGAATGAGAGTAAACGTATTTTGATAAAATGTAATAACATCGTTATTTAGACATACACTTGCTACTTTATTACATTATTTCAATTATGAACAATTACGTTGGAATTCTACAGCCACGCTTACAGACAGGAAATTGTTGGGTTATATATGCTGGTTTCAGGCCGTTTTTAGTATATGCTAGCCCTAAACGTGTGTTGAAAAACAATGACCAGTTGACAGTTTGACAAAGGAAATCATTTTTATTTATGCTGCTACAGGGCTCGCACGTAAAACAAGGCAAGCCACAGAATGAATAACAAAATTGTCTGCAAAGCTCCTCACACTGACGCAAGCCTTTAGTGGAATTGATGCGATATCATAATGATGTTCGGAGTATCCAATAGCCAATCGGATTATCAGCCAACATGGCTGAAACAGAAAGTTTATCGTCAACAAAAGTTTTATCGAAGATACAAATTTTACGATTTTTTCTTAGAATCCACTTGATTTAAATATTGTAGCTCCATTTAACGACTAAATGTCAACAAACGAATACTTTTTTTTCAAATTCAAACGTATATATTGACTTCATGCTGGAATGACAACAAACACGTGTGTGAATCAAAATGATTATAAAAATATTACAAGCCTACAAAAGTGATTTTTAAATAAGCGTGAATGTTTCAATGATTTTATAACAATACTAGTTATAAATTTAAGTAAAATCTTTGAGTTGTCTGTAGAAAATCAGAAATTGAATTTAAAGTTTGGGATCCATTGTTTACCCCGCGTTTCAAGCGAGTCCGCGGTACATTGAACCGTGTTATAGCGAGGGACCGCTGTACTTCTATGTCCCCTACTACCATCCACCTCCCCCTCCTCCCCCCAGATTAATAAAGTCCCCAAACATCATCCTCTGGCCCATACCATCTCCCATCCCCCCCCCCCCCCCCCCAATACCGTAATCGATTACTTGTATGTCCCCTACCACCATCCCCTACCACCCCCCTCATCTCAGATTAAGCATGTCCCCAACCACCATCCCCTCCCCCCTCCCCCTCCCTCCCCAGTCCCCCTCACAACATTTAGCTACTTCTACCATACTAGATTACTTGAATGTCCCCAACAACCATCCACTGCACCCTACCATCTCCCCCCTCCCCCCTACCCTTTCCCGCCGCATAACATTTAGCCATTTCTACCATACTAGATTACTTGTATATCCCCAACCACCATCCCCAACCACCTCCCCTACCAACTCCCCCTCCCCCATATTAATTGTATGTCCACAAGCAACCATCAACAGCCCCCTACCATCTCCCCCCTCCCCTCTCCCCTACCCCTCATACCATTTTTGCCACTTCTACCATACTAGATTACTTGTATATCCCCAACCACAATCCCCAACCACCTCCCCTACCAAATACCCCTCCCCCAGATTAATTGTATGTCAACAAGCAACCATCAACTGCCACCTACCATCTCCCCCCTCCTCCTCCCCTACCACTCATACCATTTTAGCAACTTCTACCATACTAGATTACTTGTATATCCCCAACCATCATCCACTGCACCCTACCACACAACACCCTCCCCTCTCCCCCTACCCTCTCCCACCTCAAAACATTTAGCCAGTTCTTCCATACTAGATTACTTGTATGTCCCAAAACCACCATCCACTTCCCCCTACCACCTCCCCCCTCATAACATTTAGCCACTTCAACCACACGAGATTACTTCTATATACCCAACCACCATCCATTCCCCCCTATACAAACTCCCCCCTCCCCCTTCATACCATTTTAGCCACTTCTTCCATACTAGATTACTTGTATGTCCCCAACCACCATCCCTTACCACCTCTCCCCCCATACCATTTTACCCACTTCCAGCATAATAGATTACGTGTATATCCCCAACCACCATCCACTGCCCCCTTCCACCCCCACTCAACCCCTCACCCCCTCCCAACGATTCATGTATGTCCCTAAGAACAATCCTCTGCCCCCTATCCATCTTTCCCCCCCCCCCGCCCCCCCCCCAACCTCCCGCCTCCCCCCTACCCTTTCCCGCCTCATAACATTTAGCCCCTTTTACCATACTAGATTACTTGTATGTCCCCAACCACCATCCCCAACCACCTCCCCTACCAACTCCCCCTCCCCCATATTAATTGTATGTCCACAAGCAACCATCAACTGCCCCCTACCATCTCCCCCCTCCCCTCTCCCCTACCCCTCATACCATTTTTGCCACTTCTACCATACTAGATTACTTGTATATCCCCAACCACAATCCACTACCCCCAACCACCATCCCCTCCCCCTCCTCCCCTACCCCTCATACCATTTTAGCAACTTCTACCATACTAGATTACTTGTATATCCCCAACCATCATCCACTGCACCCTACCACACACCACCCTCCCCTCTCCCCCGGACCTCCTCCCGCCTCATAATATTTAGCCATTTCTTCCATACTAGATTACTTGTATGTCCCCAGCCACCATCCCCTACCACCTCCCCCCTCATAACATTTAGCCACTTCAACCACACTAGATTACTTGTATATACCCAACCACCATCCACTACCCCCTATACCAGCTCCCCCCTCCCCAGTCCCCCTCACAACATTTAGCTACTTCTACCATACTAGATTACTTGAATGTCCCCAACCACCATCCACTGCCCCATACCACCTTCCCCCCCCCCCCCCCCCCCCCCAGACCCCTACCCCCTACCCCCTACCCCCTACCCTCATACCCTCACAACATTTAGCTACTTCTACCATACTAGATTACTTGAATGTCCCCAACCACCATCCACTGCCACCTACCACCTCCCCCCTCCCCTACAACTCATACCATTTTAGCAACTTCTACCATACTAGATTACTTGTATATCCCCAACCATCATCCACTGCCCCATACCACCTTCCCCCCCCCCCCCCCCCCCCCCCCCTGACTCATACCCCCTCCCCCCTACCACCTCCCCCCCCCCCCCCCTCATAATAATCCGCCACTTCAAACACACTAGATGACTTGTATGTCACGAAGCAGTTGTTTAACAATTCACTCACTAAGTCATCAACCTGAGATATTAAATCATGCAATTTCTGATGAGCTACAGAGCCCATGGCTCTATTTTTCACTTTAAATATAAAAGACAAACAAGATTGTTAATCATAAAATAAAGTATCTTTCGATTTGGATAGTTACAATAAAATGATCAAATAATTCTATTCCAATAGGTGTATTTAAAATTACAAAATAAATGTCTGACACTGTTACTGAAAATGGACACAGAAGCTACAAGGCTATGTAAGTCTCCATCTGACAATTGAGTGTGCAGAAACAGGTGTGTTCAACCTCTTTAACGTGGACTTTTTGTATTGTAAAAAGGGGAGGCTACGCTCATTGGACACACTTTGGAATTAAATAGAAGCCCATGGGCTACTATTTCTCTGTTACACAACCGTTGCTGCAATGTTTGACTTGCTCATTAAAGTCGCACCATTCTCATTAATGACTATAAAATGATGGACAATTGTTTTACAGAGAATCTCAACATACCGAAAAGGAGAGGTTCTGCAATGTTATAGTGAGTGCAGTAGCTGCTTTCATGAACAAACAGGTATGTCAACTGTCAGTATCCCCCCCACCTCCTCCCCTACCCCTTGTACTATTTTAGCCACTTCTACCGTATTAGATAACTTGTCAACATCCCCTGCGTTCCTCATCTCTCCCCCACCCCCACCCCTCCCATATATCAATTAAGCCACTTAAACCATACTAGATTACTTGTTTGTCCCAAATCACCATCTCCTACCACTACCCCCCCCCCCCCCCCCCCCCCCCCCTCATACCATTTTAGCCACTTCTACAGTACTAGATTACTTTTATGTCCCCAACTACGATCCCCTTCCACCTCTCCCTCCCTCCCCCCAGATAAATTGTATGTCCCCAACCACAATCCCCTACCACCTCCCCCCTCCCCCCTCCCCCCTCCCCCTCCCTCCACTCTCATCGATTTTAGCCACTTCTACAATAGTAGATTTCTTGTATATCCCAAAACACTACCCCCTACCACCTCCCTACCCCCCACCTCCTCCGCTACCCCTCATACCATTTTAGCCACTTCTACCATACTAGATTACTTGTATATCCCCAACAACAATCCACTACCCCCTACCCCCTATCCTACCTCCCCCCCACCTCCTCCCCTACCCCTTGTACCATTTTAGCCACTTCTACCGTACTAGATAACTTGTATATCCCCGACCACAATCCACTAACCACTACCACCATCCCCTCCCCCCTCCTCCCCTACCCCTCATACCATTTTAGCAACTTCTACCATACTAGATTACTTGTATATCCCCAACCATCATCCACTGCACCCTACCACACACCACCCTCCCCTCTCCCCCTACCCTCTCCCACCTCAAAATATTTAGCCACTTCTTCCATACTAGATTACTTGTATGTCCCCAGCCACCATCCCCTACCCCCTATACCACCTCCCCCCTCCCCCTTCATACCATTTTAGCCACTTCTTCCATACTAGATAACTTGAATGTCCCCAGCCACCATCCCCTACCCCCTATACCACCCCCCCCCCCTCCCCCCCCCTCATACCATTTTAGCAACTTCTACAATACTAGATTACTTGTATATCCCCAACCACCATCCCCAACCACCTCCCCTACCAACTACCCCTCCCCCAGATTAATTGTATGTCAACAAGCAACCATCAACTGCCACCTACCACCTCCCCCCTCCCCTACAACTCATACCATTTTAGCAACTTCTACCATACTAGATTACTTGTATATCCCCAACCATCATCCACTGCACCCTACCACACAACACCCTCCCCTCTCCCCCTACCCTCTCCCACCTCAAAACATTTAGCCAGTTCTTCCATACTAGATTACTTGTATGTCCCAAAACCACCATCCACTTCCCCCTACCACCTCCCCCCTCATAACATTTAGCCACTTCAACCACACGAGATTATTTCTATATACCAAACCACCATCCACTACCCCCTATACCAACTCCCCCCTCCCCCTTCATACCATTTTAGCCACTTCTTCCATACTAGATTACTTGTATGTCCCCAACAACCATCCCTTACCACCTCTCCCCCCCCCCCCCCCCCCCCCCCCCCCCCCCCCATACCATTTTACCCACTTCCAGCATAATAGATTACGTTTATATCCCCAACCACCATCCACTGCCCCCTTCCACCCCCACTCAACCCCTCACCCCCTCCCAACGATTCATGTATGTCCCTAAGAACAATCCACTGCCCCCTATCCATCTTCCCCCCCCCCTCACCCTAGATAACTTCTATGTCCCCTCCCCCCTCCCCCTCCCCAGTCCCCCTCACAACATTTAGCTACTTCTACCATACTAGATTACTTGTATATCCCCAACCACAATCCACTACCCCCTACTACCATCCCCTCCCCCTCCTCCCCTACCCCTCATACCATTTTAGCAACTTCTACCATACTAGATTACTTGTATATCCCCAACCATCATCCACTGCACCCTACCACACACCACCCTCCCCTCTCCCCGGACCTCCTCCCGCCTCATAATATTTAACCATTTCTACCATACTAGATTATTTGTATGTCCCCAGCCACCATCCCCTACCAACTCCCCCATCATAACATTTAGCCACTTCAACCACACTAGATTACTTGTATATACCCAACCACCATCCACTACCCCCTATACCAGCTCCCCCCTCCCCCTTCATACCTTTTTAGCCACTTCTTCCATACTAGATTACTTGTATGTCCCCAACTACGATGCCCTGCCACCTCTCCCCCCTCCCCCCAGATAAATTATATGTCCCCAACCACCATCCGGTGCCCTCCTACCACCTCCCCTCCTCCCCCTCATACCATTTTAGCCACTTCTTCCACACTAGATTACTTGTATGTCCCCAACTACGATGCCCTACCACCTCTCCCCCCTCCCCCCAGATAAATTATATGTCCCCAACCACCATCCGGTGCCCCCCTACCACCTCCCCTCCTCCCCCTCATACCATTTTAGCCACTTCTTCCATACTAGATTACTTGTATGTCCCAAAACCACCATCCCCTATCCCCTCCCATCCCCCCTCACCCAAGATAACTTGTATGTCCCCAACCACCATCCCCTCCCCCTTCCCCATCCCTCCTACCCTCTCCCCCCCCCCCCCCCCCCCCCCCCCCCCCCCCCCATACCATTTTAGCCACTTCTACCATACTAGATTAATTACATATCCCCAACCACCATCCACTACCACCTACAACCCCCCTCCCCTCCCTCATACCATTTTAGCAACATCTACCATACTAGATTACTTGTTTTTCTCCAACCACCATTCACTCCCCCCTCCCCCTCCTCCTCCACCAGATTAATTATATGTCCCCAACCACCATCCAATGCCCCGTCCCCCCCCTCACTCCTACTCCCTACCCCCTATCCCCCCCCCATCCCACCCTCCCCTCATACCAGATTAAGTATGTCCCCTCCCACCATTCCCTACCACCCCTTCCACCCTCCCACTACCATCTGCCCCCTCCCCCCCTTCCCCCCCCCCCCCCCCCCCCCATCCACTGTCCCATACCACATCCCACCCTCCCCCTGCATACCATTTTAGCCACTTTTACCATGACAGATTACTATTTGTATGTCCCCTACTACCATCCCGTACCACCTCCCCCTCCTCTCCCACCAGATTAATTATATGCCCTCAACCACCATCCACTGCCCCATCCCCTCACTCCTATTCACTACCCCCCCTATCCCCCCCCTACTATCCCACCCTCCCCTCATACCAGATTAAGTATGTTCCCTCCCACCATTCCCTTCCACCCCAATCCACTGTCCCAAACAACATCCCCCCTCCCCAATACCATAATGGATTACTTGTATGTCCCCTACTACCTCCCCCCCCCCCCCCCCCCCCCCCCCTCCTCATCCCAGATTAAGTATATCTCAAACCACCCCCCCCCCCCCCCATCCACTGTCCCATACCACATTCCCCCCCCCCTCCCCCCTAATAATAGATTAATTGTATGTCCCCTACCACCCCCCCCCCCCCCCCCCCCCCCCCCTTATCCCAGATTATGTATGCCCCATACCGCCCCTCACTCCTAGCCCCTACCCCTATCCCTCCCCCCAGATTAAGTGTATGTCCCCAACCACCATACACTGCCCGCTACCATCTCCCCCCTCCCCCCTCCCCCCTCCCACTAACATCTCCCCCCCCAATCCACTGTCCCATACCACATCCCTCCTCCCCCCCCCCCTCCCCCTGCATACTATTTTAGCCACTTTTACCATGATAGATTACTACTTGAATGTCCCCTACTACCATCCCGTACCACCTCCTCCTTCCCCCCCAGATTAATTATGTCCCCAAACGCCATCCACTTCCCCACACCACCTCCTCTCCTACCCCCTACCCCATAACCCTACCCCCCCCCCCCCCCAATACCATAATAGATTACTTGTATCCCCCCCAACTACCATCCCCTACCACCTCCCCCTCCTCCTCCCAAGATTAATTATATGTCCCCAAACACCATCCTCTGCCCCATTCCACCTCCCCCCACCCCCTCACACTCCTTCCCCCTACCCCCTACCCCGTATACCAATTTTAGCCACTTCCACCATAACAGATTACTTGTATGTCCCCAACCACCATACACTGTCCAATCTACTTGTATTTCCCCTAACACCTCCCCCCCCCCCCCCTCCCCCCCCATACCATTTTACCCAATTCCACCATAATAGATTACGTGTATATCCCCAACCACCATCCACTGCCCCCTTCCAACCCCACTCAACCCCTCACCCCCTCCAAACGATTACATGTATGTTCCTAAGAACAATCCACTGCCCCCTATCCATCTTCCCCCCCCCCCCCCCTCACCCTAGATAACATCTATGTCCCCCTCCCCCCTCCCCAGTCCCCCTCACAACATTTAGCTACTTCTACCATACTAGATTACTTGAATGTCCCCAACCACCATCCACTGCACCCTATACCAGCTCTCCCCTCCCCCTTCCCCCTTCATACCTTTTTAGCCACTTCTTCCATACTAGATTACTTGTATGTCCCCAACTACGATGCCCTACCCTCTCCAACCATCCACTTCCCCACACCACCTCCCCGCACCCTCACTCCTACTCCCTACCCCCTATCCAACCCTATCCCCCCCCCCCCCCTCATCCCAGATTAATTATGTCCCCAACCACCATCGACTGCCCCATCCCCCTTCACTCCTACTCCCTCCCCCTGCATACCATTTTAGCCTCTTTTACCATGATAGATTATGTCCCCAAACCCAAACACCATCCACTTCCCAACACCACCTCCCTCCCCCCCCCCCCCATACCCCTACCCCCCCCAATACCATAATAGATTACTTCTATGTCCCCAACCCCAATCCCCTACCACAACCCCCCCCCCCCCCCACCCCTCATCCCAGATTAAGTATGTCCCCAACCACCTTCCACTGCCCCATACCATCTTCCCCCCCCCCCCCCCCCCCCCCCCTCACCCCTCACTCCTACCCCCTATCACCCTATCCCCCCCTCCCACTACCATCTTCCCCCCCCCCCCCCTCCCCCAATCCACTGTCCCAAACCACATCCCCCCCCCCCCCCCCCAAATACCATAATGGATTACTTGTATGTGCCCTACCACCTATCCACCCCCCCCCCCCCCCCCCCCCCCCCCCCCCCCCCTCATCCAAGATTAAGTATGTCCCCAACCACCATCCACTGCCCAATCCCCCCCTCACTCCTACTCCCTATCCCCTATCCCCCCCTCCCCCCATCCCAGATTAAGTATGTCCCCAACCACCATCCACTGCCCCATACCACCCCCCCCCCCCCCCCCCTCACTCCTACCCCTATCCCCCTCCTCCCCCACCAGATTAATTATGTCCCCAACCACATCCTCATCCCCTATCCCCCTATCCCCCCCTCCCACTACCATCTCTCCCCCCCCCCCCCCCCCCAAATCAACTGTCCCCAACCACATCCCCCCCCCAAATACCATAATGGATTACTTGTATGTGCCCTACCATCTACCCATCCCCCCCCCCCCCCCCCCCCCCCTCATCCCAGATTAAGTATGTCCCCAATCACCATTCCCTACCCCCCCCTCCCCCCTCCCACTACCATCTCCCCCCTCCCCCCCATCCACTGTCCCATACCACATCCCTGCATACCATTTTAGCTTCTTTTACCATGATAGATTACTACTTGTATGTCCCCTACTACCATCCCGTACAACCTCCCCCTCACCCCCCCCCAGATTAATTATGTCCCCAACAACCATCCACTGCCCAATCCCTCCTTCACTCCTACTCCCTACCCCCTATCCCCCCCCCCCCCCCCACTCCCTTCATACCAGATTAAGTATGTCCCCAACCACCATCCACTGCCCCATTCCACCTCCCCCCCCCCTCCTACCCCCTATCCCCCTCCTCCCCCACCAGATTAATTATGTCCCCAACCACCATCCACTGCCCCATTCCACCTCCCCCCCCCCCTCCTACCCCCTATCCCCCTCCTCCCCCACCAGATTAATTATGTCCCCAACCACCATCCACTGCCCAATCCCTCCTTCACTCCTACTCCCTACCCCCTATCCCCTCCTCCCCTCCCCAACCAGCATCCACTGCCCCATACCACCTCCCCCCCCCCCCCCCTCACTCCTACCACCTTCCCCTCCTCCCCCACCAGATTAATTATATGTCACCAACCACCATCCACTGCCCAATCCCCCCTTCACTCCTACTCCCTACCCCCTATCCCCCCTCCCCTCATACCAGATTAAGTATGTCCCCTCCCACCATTCCCTTCCACCCCCTCCCCCCTCCCACTACCATCTCCCCCCCCCCCCATCCACTGTCCCAAACCACATCCCTCCCTCCCCCCTCATACCTTAATAGATTATTTGTATGTCCCCTACCACCTCCCCCCCTCATCCCAGATGTCCCCAACCACCATCCACAACCCCATACCACCTCCCCCTCCCCCCTCACTCCCATCCTCTACCCCCTATCCCCCCCAACGCTCCCTTTATACTAATTTTACCCACTTCTACCATAACAGATTACGTGTATGTCCCCAACCACCATCCACTGCCCAACTACTTGTATGTACATTACCACCTCCCCCCCCACCCCCTACCCCCTACCCCCTACCCCCTACCCCCTACCCCTCCCTCCTACCCCCCCCCCCCCCCCCCCCCCCCCCAAATTAAGTGTATGTCCCCAACCACCATACACCGCCCTCTACCATCTCCCCCCTCCCCCCTCCCACTACCATCTCCCCCGCCCCCCCATCCACTTTCCCATACCACATCCCCCCTCCCCCTGCATACCATTTTAGCCTCTTTTACCATGATAGTTTATGTCCCCAAACACCATCCACTTCCCCACACCACCTCCCCCCAATACCCCTACCCCCCAAATACCATAATAGATTACTTCTATGTCCCCAACCCAAATCCCCTACCACCCCCCCCCCCCCCCCCCCCCCCCCACTTTTACCATGATAGATTACTACTTGTATGTCCCCTACTACCAACCCGTACAACCTCCCCCTCATCCCCCCAGATTAATTATGTCCCCAAACACCATCCACTTCCCCACACAACCTCCCCCCAATACCCCTACCCCCCCCAATACCATAATAGATTACTTCTGTGTCCCAAAAACCCAATCCCCTACGACCTCCCCCTCCTCCCCCACCAGATTAATTATATGTCCCCAACAACCATCCACACCACCCCCCCCCCCCCCCCCCCCCTCACTCCTACTCCCTACCCCCTATCCCCCCTCTCCCCCCCCCCCCCCCCTCCCCTCACACCAGATTAAGTATGTCCCCTCCCACCATTCCCTTCCACCCCCTCCCCCCTCCCACTACCATCTTCCCCCCCCCTCCCTCCCCCAATCCACTGTCCCAAACCACATCCCCCCCCCCCCCCCCCAATACCATAATGGATAACTTGTATGTGCCCTACCACCTCCCCCCCCCCCCCTCCCTCATCCCAGATTAAGTATGTCCCCAACCACCATCCACTACCCCATACCACCTCCCCCTCCCCCCTCACTCCCATCCTCTACCCCCTATCCCCCCCACCGCTCCCTTTCTACCAATTTTACCCACTTCTACCATAACAGATTACGTGTATGTCCCCAACCACCATCCACTGCCCAAACTACTTGTATGTCCATGACCACCTCCCCCCCCCCCCTACCCCCCTACCCCTCCCTCCTACCCCCTACCCCATACCCCTCCCCAGCCCCCCAGATTAAGTGTATGTCCCCAACCACCATACACTGCCCGCTACCATCTCCCCCCATCCCCCCTCCCACTACCATCTCTACCACTACCCTTGCCCCTCCCTGCCTACCCTTCTCCTCCCTGTCTATCCCTTCCCCTCCCTGACTACCCTAGCCCCTCCATGCCTACCCTTGCCCCTCCCTGTCTACCCTTCCCCACCCTGACTACCCTTTCCCTCCCTGCCTACCCTTCCCCTCCCTGACTACCCTTCACCTCCCTGTCTGTCCATTCCCCTCCCTGTCTATCCCTTCCCCTCCTTGACTACACTTTCCCTCCCTGACTACCCTTGCCCCTCCATGCCTACCCTTGCCCCTCCCTGACTACCCTTCCCCACCCTGACTACCCTTTCCCTCCCTGACTACCCTTTCCCTCCCTGACTACCCTTGCCCCTCCCTGCCTACCCTTCCCCTCCCTGACTTCCATTGCCCCTCCCTGTCTACCCTTCCCCTCCCTGACTACCCTTCCATCCTATGACTACCCTTGCCCCTCCCTGCCTACCCTTCCCCTCCCTGACTTCCCTTGCCCCTCCCTGTCTACCCTTCCCCTCCCTGACTACCCTATCTCCATGACTACCCTTGCCCCTCCCTGCCTATCCACACCACCCCCCTCACTCCTACTCCCTACCCCCTATCCCCCCTCTCCCCCCCCCCCCCTCCCCTCACACCAGATTAAGTATGTCCCCTCCCACCAATCCCTTCCACCCCCTCCCCCCTCCCACTACCATCTTCCCCCCCCCCTCCCTCCCCCAATCCACTGTCCCAAACCACATCCCCCCCCCCCAATACCATAATGGATAACTTGTATGTGCCCTACCACCTCCCCACCTCCCCCCCGCCCCCCCCCCCCCCCCCCCCCCCCCCCCCTCATTCCAGATGAAGTATGTCCCCAACAACCATCCACTATCCCAAACCACATCCCTCCCTACCCTATCCCCCCCCCCCCCCCCCCCCCCCTCTCCTCATACCAGATTAAATATGTCACCTCCCACCATTCCCTTCCACCCCCTCCCCCCCTCCCACTACCATTTCTCCCCCCCCCCCCCCCCCCCCCCCCCCCCCCAATCCACTATCCCTTACCACCTCCCCCCCCCCCCCCCCTCCCTCATCCCAGATTAAGTATGTCCCCAACCACCATCCACTACCCCATACCACCTCCCCCTCCCCCCTCACTCCCATCCTCTACCCCCTATCCCCCCCACCGCTCCCTTTCTACCAATTTTACCCACTTCTACCATAACAGATTACGTGTATGTCCCCAACCACCATCCACTGCCCAAACTACTTGTATGTCCATGACCACCTCCCCCCCCCCCCCCTACCCCCTACCCCCTACCCCCTACCCCTCCCTCCTACCCCCTACCCCATACCCCTCCCCAGCTCCCCAGATTAAGTGTATGTCCCCAACCACCATACACTGCCCGCTACCATCTCCCCCCATCCCCCCTCCCACTACCATCTCTACCACTACCCTTGCCCCTCCCTGCCTACCCTTCTCCTCCCTGTCTATCCCTTCCCCTCCCTGACTACCCTAGCCCCTCCATGCCTACCCTTGCCCCTCCCTGTCTACCCTTGCCCCTCCCTGTCTACCCTTCCCCACCCTGACTACCCTTTCCCTCCCTGACTACGCTTTCCCTCCCTGCCTACCCTTCCCCTTCCTGACTTCCCTTGCCCCTCCCTGCCTACTCTTGCCCCTCCCTGTCTACCCTTCCCCTCCCTCACTACCCTTCCCTCCCATGACTACCCTTGCCCCTCCCTGCCTACCCTTCCCCTCCCTGACTACTTTTCACCTCCCTGTCTGTCCATTCCCCTCCCTGTCTATCCCTTCCCCTCCCTGATTACCCTTCCCCTCCCTGACTACCCTTGCCCCTCCCTGCCTACCCTTGCCCCTCCTTGTCTACCCTTCCCCTCCCTGACTACCCTTCACCTCCATGACTACCCTTGCCCCTCCCTGCCTACCCTTCCCCACCCTGACTACCCTTTCCCTCCCTGACTACCATTCACCTCCCTGTCTATCCCTTCCCCTCCATGCCTACCCTTCCCCTCCCTGTCTATCCCTTCCCCTCCCTGTCTACCCTTCCCCTCCCTGACTACCCTTCCCCTCCCTGTCTATCCTTCCCCTCCCTGACTACCCTTCCCCTCCATGACTACCCTTCCCCTACATGACTACCCTTGCCCCTCCCTGCCTACCCTTCCCCTCCCTGTCTATCCCTTCCCCTCCCTGTCTATCCCTTCCCCTCCCTGTCTACCCTTCCCCTCCCTGACTACCATTCACCTCCCTGTCTGTCCATTCCCCTCCCTGTCTATCCCTTCCCCTCCCTGATTACCCTTCTCCTCCCTGTCTATCCCTTCCCCTCCCTGACTACCCTTGCCCCTCCATGACTACCCTTCCCCACCCTGACTACCCTTGCCCCTCCAAGACTACCCTTCTCCTCCCTGTCTATCCCTTCCCCTCCATGCCTACCCTTCCCCTCCCTGTCTATCCCTTCCCCTCCCTGTCTACCCTTCCCCTCCCTGACTACCCTTCCCCTCCATGACTACCCTTGCCCCTCCTTGTCTACCCTTCCCCTCCCTGACTACCCTTCACCTCCATGACTACCCTTGCCCCTCCCTGCCTACCCTTCTCCTTCCTGTCTGTCCATTCCCCTCCCTGTCTATCCCTTCCCCTCCCTGTCTACCCTTCCCCTCCCTGACTACCCTTCCCCGCCATGACTACCCTTGCCCCTCCCTGCCTACCCTTCACTTCCCTGTCTGTCCATTCCCCTCCCTGTCTACCCTTCCCCTCCCTGACTACCCTTCCCCTCCATGACTACCCTTGCCCCTCCCTGCCTACCCTTCCCCTCCCTGTCTATCCCTTCCCCTCCCTGACTACCCTTGCCCCTCCATGACTACCCTTCCCCACCCTGACTACCCTTTCCCTCCCTGACTACCATTCACCTCCCTGTCTATCCCTTCCCCTCCTTGCCTACCCTTCCCCTCCCTGTCTCTCACTTCCCCTCCCTGTCTATCCCTTCCCCTCCCTGACTACCCTTTCCTTCCCTGACTTCCATTCACCTCCCTGTCTATCCTTTGCCCCTCCCTGTCTACCCTTCCCCTCCCTGACTACCCTTCCCTCCCATGACTACCCTTGCCCCTCCCTGAATACCCTTCCCTTCCCTGACTTCCCTTGCCCCTCCCTGCCTACCCTTGCCCCTCCCTGTCTACCCTTCCCCTCCCTGTCTATCCCTTCCCCTCCCTGACTACCCTTCCCCTCCCTGACTACCCTTCCCTCCCATGACTACCCTTGCCCCTCCCTGCCTACCCTTCCCCTTCCTGACTTCCCTTGCCCCTCCCTGCCTACCCTTGCCCCTCCCTGTCTACCCTTCCCCTCCCTCACTACCCTTCCCTCCCATGACTACCCTTGCCCCTCCCTGCCTACCCTTCCCCTCCCTGACTACTTTTCACCTCCCTGTCTGTCCATTCCCCTCCCTGTCTATCCCTTCCCCTCCCTGACTACCCTTGCTCTCCCTGCCTACCCTTGCCCCTCCTTGTCTACCCTTCCCCTCCCTGACTACCCTTCACCTCCATGACTACCCTTGCCCCTCCCTGCCTACCCTTCCCCACCCTGACTACCCTTTCCCTCCCTGACTACCATTCACCTCCCTGTCTATCCCTTCCCCTCCATGCCTACCCTTCCCCTCCCTGTCTATCCCTTCCCCTCCCTGTCTACCCTTCCCCCTCCCTGACTACCCTTCCCCTCCCTGTCTATCCTTCCCCTCCCTGACTACCCTTCCCCTCCATGACTACCCTTCCCCTACATGACTACCCTTGCCCCTCCCTGCCTACCCTTCCCCTCCCTGTCTATCCCTTCCCCTCCCTGACTACCCTTCACCTCCATGACTACCCTTGCCCCTCCCTGCCTACCCTTCTCCTCCCTGTCTGTCCATTCCCCTCCCTGTCTATCCCTTCCCCTCCCTGATTACCCTTCCCCTCCCTGACTACCCTTCCCCTCCATGACTACCCTTGCCCCTCCCTGCCTACCCTTCTCCTCCCTGTCTATCCCTTCCCCTCCCTGACTACCCTTGCCCCTCCATGACTACCCTTCCCCACCCTGACTACCCTTTCCCTCCCTGACTAACATTCACCTCCCTGTCTATCCCTTCCCCTCCTTGCCTACCCTTCCCCTCCCTGTCTATCCCTTCCCCTCCTTGTCTACCCTTCCCCTCCCTGACTACCCTTCCCCTCCCTGTCTACCCTTCCCCTCCCTGACTACCCTTCCCCTCCATGACTACCCTTGCCCCTCCCTGCCTACCCTTCCCCTCCCTGACTACCCTTCACCTCCCTGTCTGTCCATTCCCCTCCCTGACTACCCTTGCCCCTCCCTGCCTACCCTTGCCCCTCTTTGTCTACCCTTCCCCTCCCTGACTACCATTCACCTCCCTGTCTGTCCATTCCCCTCCCTGTCTATCCCTTCCCCTCCCTGACTACCCTTGCCCCTCCCTGCCTACCCTTCCCCTCCCTGTCTATCCCTTCCCCTCCCTGTCTATCCCTTCACCTCCCTGTCTATCCCTTCCACTCCTTGCCTACCCTTCCCTTCCCTGACTACCCTTCCCCTCCATGACTACCCTTCCCCTCCCTGACTACCCTTCCCCTCCCTGTCTGTCCATTCCCCTCCCTGTCTATCCCTTCCCCTCCCTGTCTACCCTTCCCCTCCCTGACTACCATTCACCTCCCTGTTTTTCCATTCCCCTCCCTGTCTATCCCTTCCCCTCCCTGTCTGTCCATTCCCCTCCCTGCCTACCCTTGCCCCTCTTTGTCTACCCTTCCCCTCCCTGACTACCATTCACCTCCCTGTCTATCCCTTCCCCTCCTTGCCTACCCTTCCCCTCCCTGACTACCATTCACCTCCCTGTTTTTCCATTCCCCTCCCTGTCTATCCCTTCCCCTCCCTGATTACCCTTCCCCTCCCTGACTACCCTTGCCCCTCCCTGCCTACCCTTGCCCCTCTTTGTCTACCCTTCCCCTCCCTGACTACCATTCACCTCCCTGTCTATCCCTTCCCCTCCTTGCCTACCCTTCCCCTCCCTGTCTCTCACTTCCCCTCCCTGTCTATCCCTTCCCCTCCCTGACTACCCTTCCCCTGCCTGCCTTCCCTTCCCCTCCCTGTCTATCCCTTCCCCTCCCTGACTTCCCTTCCCCTCCCTGTCTATCCCTTCCCCTCCCTGACTACCCTTCCCCTCCCTGACTACCCTTCCCCTCCATGACTACCCTTGCCCCTCCCTGCCTACCCTTCCCCTCCCTGTCTATCCCTTCCCCTCCCTGACTACCCTTCCCCTCCCTGTCTATCCGTTCCCCTCCTTGCCTACCCTTCCCCTCCCTGTCTATCCCTTCCCCTCCCTGTCTATCCCTTCACCTCCCTGTCTATCCCTTCCACTCCTTGCCTACCCTTCCCTTCCCTGACTACCCTTCCCCTCCATGACTACCCTTGCCCCTCCCTGACTACCCTTCCCTCCCATGACTACCCTTGCCCCTCCCTGCCTACCCTTGCCCTCCCTGACTTCCCTTGCCCCTCCCTGCCTACCCTTGCCCCTCCCTGTCTACCCTTCCCCTCCCTGACTACCCTTCCCCTCCCTGTCTGTCCATTCCCCTCCCTGTCTATCCCTTCCCCTCCCTGTCTACCCTTCCCCTCCCTGACTACCATTCACCTCCCTGTCTGTCCATTCCCCTCCCTGTCTATCCCTTCCCCTCCCTGATTACCCTTCCCCTCCCTGACTACCCTTGCCCCTCCCTGCCTACCCTTGCCCCTCCTTGTCTACCCTTCCCCTCCCTGTCTATCCCTTCCCCTCCATGCCTACCCTTCCCCTCCCTGTCTACCCTTCCCCTCCCTGTCTATCCCTTCCCCTCCCTGACTACCCTTCCCCTCCATGACTACCCTTGCCCCTCCCTGTCTACCCTTTCCCTCCCTGACTACCCTTCCCCTCCATGTCTATCCCTTCCCCTCCTTGCCTACCCTTCCCCTCCCTGTCTCTCACTTCCCCTCCCTGTCTATCCCTTCCCCTCCCTGACTACCCTTCCCCTGCCTGCCTTCCCTTCACCTCCCTGTCTATCCCTTCCCCTCCTTGCCTACCCTTCCCTTCCCTGACTACCCTTCCCCTCCCTGCCTACCCTTGCCCCTCCCTGTCTACCCTTCCCCTCCCTGTCTATCCCTTCCCCTCCCTGTCTATCCCTTCCCCTCCCTGACTACCCTTCCCCTCCATGACTACCCTTGCCCCTCCCTGTCTACCCTTCCCCTCCCTGTCTGTCCATTCCCCTCCCTGTCTATCCCTTCCCCTCCCTGTCTACCCTTCCCCTCCCTGACTACCATTCACCTCCCTGTCTGTCCATTCCCCTCCCTGTCTATCCCTTCCCCTCCCTGATTACCCTTCCCCTCCCTGACTACCCTTGCCCCTCCCTGCCTACCCTTCCCCTCTTTGTCTACCCTTCCCCTCCCTGACTACCATTCACCTCCCTGTCTATCCCTTCCCCTCCTTGCCTACCCTTCCCCTCCCTGTCTCTCACTTCCCCTCCCTGTCAATCCCTTCCCCTCCCTGACTACCCTTCCCCTGCCTGCCTTCCCTTCCCCTCCCTGTCTATCCCTTCCCCTCCCTGACTTCCCTTCCCCTCCCTGTCTATCCCTTCCCCTCCCTGACTACCCTTCCCCTCCCTGACTACCCTTCCCCTCCATGACTACCCTTGCCCCTCCCTGCCTACCCTTCCCCTCCCTGTCTATCCCTTCCCCTCCCTGACTACCCTTCCCCTCCCTGTCTATCCCTTCCCCTCCTTGCCTACCCTTCCCCTCCCTGTCTATCCCTTCCCCTCCCTGTCTATCCCTTCACCTCCCTGTCTATCCCTTCCACTCCTTGCCTACCCTTCCCTTCCCTGACTACCCTTCCCCTCCCTGTCTACCCTTCCCCTCCCTGACTACCATTCACCTCCCTGTCTGTCCATTCCCCTCCCTGTCTATCCCTTCCCCTCCCTGATTACCCTTCCCCTCCCTGACTACCCTTGCCCCTCCCTGCCTACCCTTGCCCCTCTTTGTCTACCCTTCCCCTCCCTGACTACCATTCACCTCCCTGTCTGTCCATTCCCCTCCCTGTCTATCCCTTCCCCTCCCTGATTACCCTTCCCCTCCCTGACTACCCTTGCCCCTCCCTGCCTACCCTTCCCCTCCCTGTCTATCCCTTCCCCTCCCTGTCTATCCCTTCACCTCCCTGTCTATCCCTTCCACTCCTTGCCTACCCTTCCCTTCCCTGACTACCCTTCCCCTCCATGACTACCCTTCCCCTCCCTGACTACCCTTCCCCTCCCTGTCTGTCCATTCCCCTCCCTGTCTATCCCTTCCCCTCCCTGTCTACCCTTCCCCTCCCTGACTACCATTCACCTCCCTGTCTGTCCATTCCCCTCCCTGTCTATCCCTTCCCCTCCCTGATTACCCTTCCCCTCCCTGACTACCCTTGCCCCTCCCTGCCTACCCTTGCCCCTCTTTGTCTACCCTTCCCCTCCCTGACTACCATTCACCTCCCTGTCTATCCCTTCCCCTCCTTGCCTACCCTTCCCCTCCCTGTCTCTCACTTCCCCTCCCTGTCTATCCCTTCCCCTCCCTGACTACCCTTCCCCTGCCTGCCTTCCCTTCCCCTCCCTGTCTATCCCTTCCCCTCCCTGACTTCCCTTCCCCTCCCTGTCTATCCCTTCCCCTCCCTGACTACCCTTCCCCTCCCTGACTACCCTTCCCCTCCATGACTACCCTTGCCCCTCCCTGCCTACCCTTCCCCTCCCTGTCTATCCCTTCCCCTCCCTGACTACCCTTCCCCTCCCTGTCTGTCCATTCCCCTCCCTGTCTATCCCTTCCCCTCCCTGTCTATCCCTTCACCTCCCTGTCTATCCCTTCCACTCCTTGCCTACCCTTCCCTTCCCTGACTACCCTTCCCCTCCATGACTACCCTTGCCCCTCCCTGACTACCCTTCCCTCCCATGACTACCCTTGCCCCTCCCTGCCTACCCTTGCCCTCCCTGACTTCCCTTGCCCCTCCCTGCCTACCCTTGCCCCTCCCTGTCTACCCTTCCCCTCCCTGACTACCCTTCCCCTCCCTGTCTGTCCATTCCCCTCCCTGTCTATCCCTTCCCCTCCCTGTCTACCCTTCCCCTCCCTGACTACCATTCACCTCCCTGTCTGTCCATTCCCCTCCCTGTCTATCCCTTCCCCTCCCTGATTACCCTTCCCCTCCCTGACTACCCTTGCCCCTCCCTGTCTACCCTTCCCCTCCCTGACTACCCTTCCCCTCCATGACTACCCTTGCCCCTCCCTGCCTACCCTTCCCCTCCCTGACTACCCTTCACCTCCCTGTCTGTCCATTCCCCTCCCTGTCTATCCCTTCCCCTCCCTGATTACCCTTCCCCTCCCTGACTACCCTTGCCCCTCCCTGCCTACCCTTGCCCTCCCTGACTTCCCTTGCCCCTCCCTGCCTACCCTTGCCCCTCCCTGTCTACCCTTCCCCTCCCTGACTACCCTTCCCCTCCCTGTCTATCCCTTCCCCTCCCTGACTACCCTTGCCCCTCCATGCCTACACTTGCCCCTCCCTGACTACCCTTCCCCACCCTGACTACCCTTTCCCTCCCTGACTACCATTCACCTCCCTGTCTATCCCTTCCCGTCCTTGCCTACCCTTCCCTTCCCTGACTACCCTTCCCCTCCATGACTACCCTTGCCCCTCCCTGACTACCCTTCCCTCCCATGACTACCCTTGCCCCTCCCTGTCTACCCTTCCCCTCCCTGACTACCCTTCCCCTACATGACTACCCTTGCCCCTCCCTGCCTACCTTTCCCCTCCCTGTCTATCCCTTCCCCTCCCTGTCTATCCCTTCCCCTCCCCGTCTACCCTTCCCCTCCCTGACTACCATTCACCTCCCTGTCTGTCCATTCCCCTCCCTGTCTATCCCTTCCCCTCCCTGATTACCCTTCCCCTCCCTGACTACCCTTGCCCCTCCCTGCCTACCCTTGCCCTTCTTTGTCTACCCTTCCCCTCCCTGACTACCCTTCACCTCCCTGTCTGTCCATTCCCCTCCCTGTCTACCCTTCCCCTCCCTGACTACCCTTCCCCTACATGACTACCCTTGCCCCTCCCTGCCTACCTTTCCCCTCCCTGTCTATCCCTTCCCCTCCCTGTCTATCCCTTCCCCTCCCTATCTACCCTTCCCCTCCCTGACTACCATTCACCTCCCTGTCTGTCCATTCCCCTCCCTGTCTATCCCTTCCCCTCCCTGATTACCCTTCCCCTCCCTGACTACCCTTGCCCCTCCCTGCCTACCCTTGCCCTTCTTTGTCTACCCTTCCCCTCCCTGACTACCCTTCACCTCCCTGTCTGTCCATTCCCCTCCCTGTCTACCCTTCCCCTCCCTGATTACCCTTCCCCTCCCTGACTACCCTTCACCTCCATGACTACCCTTGCCCCTCCCTGCCTACCCTTCCCCTCCCTGACTACCCTTCACCTCCCTGTCTATCCCTTCCCCTCCATGCCTACCCTTCCCCTCCCTGTCTATCCCTTCCCCTCCCTGTCTACCCTTGCCCCTCCCTGCCTACCCTTGCCCTCCCTGACTTCCCTTGCCCCTCCCTGCCTACCCTTGCCCCTCCCTGCCTACCCTTGCCCTCCCTGACTACCCTTGCCCCTCCCTGCCTACCCTTGCCCCTCCTTGTCTACCCTTCCCCTCCCTGTCTATCCCTTCCCCTCCATGCCTACCCTTCCCCTCCCTGTCTACCCTTCCCCTCCCTGTCTGTCCATTCCCCTCCCTGTCTATCCCTTCCCCTCCCTGTCTACCCTTCCCCTCCCTGACTACCCTTTCCCTCCCTGACTACCCTTCCCCTCCATGACTACCCTTGCCCCTCCTTGTCTACCCTTCCCCTCCCTGACTACCCTTCACCTCCATGACTACCCTTGCCCCTCCCTGCCTACCCTTCTCCTCCCTGTCTGTCCATTCCCCTCCCTGTCTATCCCTTCCCCTCCCTGATTACCCTTCCCCTCCCTGACTACCCTTGCCCCTCCCTGCCTACCCTTGCCCCTCCTTGTCTACCCTTTCCCTCCCTGACTACCATTCACCTCCCTGTCTATCCCTTCCCCTCCTTGCCTACCCTTCCCCTCCCTGTCTCTCACTTCCCCTCCCTGTCTATCCCTTCCCCTCCCTGACTACCCTTCCCCTGCCTGCCTTCCCTTCACCTCCCTGTCTATCCCTTCCCCTCCTTGCCTACCCTTCCCTTCCCTGACTACCCTTCCCCTCCCTGCCTACCCTTGCCCCTCCCTGTCTACCCTTCCCCTCCCTGACTACCCTTCCCCTACATGACTACCCTTGCCCCTCCCTGCCTACCCTTGCCCCTCCTTGTCTACCCTTCCCCTCCCTGTCTATCCCTTCCCCTCCATGCCTACCCTTCCCCTCCCTGTCTACCCTTCCCCTCCCTGTCTATCCCTTCCCCTCCCTGTCTATCCCTTCCCCTCCCTGACTACCCTTCCCCTCCATGACTACCCTTGCCCCTCCCTGTCTACCCTTCCCCTCCCTGTCTGTCCATTCCCCTCCCTGTCTATCCCTTCCCCTCCCTGTCTACCCTTCCCCTCCCTGACTACCATTCACCTCCCTGTCTGTCCATTCCCCTCCCTGTCTATCCCTTCCCCTCCCTGATTACCCTTCCCCTCCCTGACTACCCTTGCCCCTCCCTGCCTACCCTTCCCCTCTTTGTCTACCCTTCCCCTCCCTGACTACCATTCACCTCCCTGTCTATCCCTTCCCCTCCTTGCCTACCCTTCCCCTCCCTGTCTCTCACTTCCCCTCCCTGTCAATCCCTTCCCCTCCCTGACTACCCTTCCCCTGCCTGCCTTCCCTTCCCCTCCCTGTCTATCCCTTCCCCTCCCTGACTTCCCTTCCCCTCCCTGTCTATCCCTTCCCCTCCCTGACTACCCTTCCCCTCCCTGACTACCCTTCCCCTCCATGACTACCCTTGCCCCTCCCTGCCTACCCTTCCCCTCCCTGTCTATCCCTTCCCCTCCCTGACTACCCTTCCCCTCCCTGTCTATCCCTTCCCCTCCTTGCCTACCCTTCCCCTCCCTGTCTATCCCTTCCCCTCCCTGTCTATCCCTTCACCTCCCTGTCTATCCCTTCCACTCCTTGCCTACCCTTCCCTTCCCTGACTACCCTTCCCCTCCCTGTCTACCCTTCCCCTCCCTGACTACCATTCACCTCCCTGTCTGTCCATTCCCCTCCCTGTCTATCCCTTCCCCTCCCTGATTACCCTTCCCCTCCCTGACTACCCTTGCCCCTCCCTGCCTACCCTTGCCCCTCCTTGTCTACCCTTCCCCTCCCTGACTACCATTCACCTCCCTGTCTGTCCATTCCCCTCCCTGTCTATCCCTTCCCCTCCCTGATTACCCTTCCCCTCCCTGACTACCCTTGCCCCTCCCTGCCTACCCTTCCCCTCCCTGTCTATCCCTTCCCCTCCCTGTCTATCCCTTCCCCTCCCTGTCTATCCCTTCACCTCCCTGTCTATCCCTTCCACTCCTTGCCTACCCTTCCCTTCCCTGACTACCCTTCCCCTCCATGACTACCCTTCCCCTCCCTGACTACCCTTCCCCTCCCTGTCTGTCCATTCCCCTCCCTGTCTATCCCTTCCCCTCCCTGTCTACCCTTCCCCTCCCTGACTACCATTCACCTCCCTGTCTGTCCATTCCCCTCCCTGTCTATCCCTTCCCCTCCCTGACTACCCTTCCCCTCCCTGACTACCCTTGCCCCTCCCTGCCTACCCTTGCCCCTCTTTGTCTACCCTTCCCCTCCCTGACTACCATTCACCTCCCTGTCTATCCCTTCCCCTCCTTGCCTACCCTTCCCCTCCCTGTCTCTCACTTCCCCTCCCTGTCTATCCCTTCCCCTCCCTGATTACCCTTCCCCTCCCTGACTACCCTTGCCCCTCCCTGCCTACCCTTGCCCCTCCTTGTCTACCCTTTCCCTCCCTGACTACCATTCACCTCCCTGTCTATCCCTTCCCCTCCTTGCCTACCCTTCCCCTCCCTGTCTCTCACTTCCCCTCCCTGTCTATCCCTTCCCCTCCCTGACTACCCTTCCCCTGCCTGCCTTCCCTTCACCTCCCTGTCTATCCCTTCCCCTCCTTGCCTACCCTTCCCTTCCCTGACTACCCTTCCCCTCCCTGCCTACCCTTGCCCCTCCCTGTCTACCCTTCCCCTCCCTGACTATCCTTCCCCTACATGACTACCCTTGCCCCTCCCTGCCTACCCTTGCCCCTCCTTGTCTACCCTTCCCCTCCCTGTCTATCCCTTCCCCTCCATGCCTACCCTTCCCCTCCCTGTCTACCCTTCCCCTCCCTGTCTATCCCTTCCCCTCCCTGTCTATCCCTTCCCCTCCCTGACTACCCTTCCCCTCCATGACTACCCTTGCCCCTCCCTGTCTACCCTTCCCCTCCCTGTCTGTCCATTCCCCTCCCTGTCTATCCCTTCCCCTCCCTGTCTACCCTTCCCCTCCCTGACTACCATTCACCTCCCTGTCTGTCCATTCCCCTCCCTGTCTATCCCTTCCCCTCCCTGATTACCCTTCCCCTCCCTGACTACCCTTGCCCCTCCCTGCCTACCCTTCCCCTCTTTGTCTACCCTTCCCCTCCCTGACTACCATTCACCTCCCTGTCTATCCCTTCCCCTCCTTGCCTACCCTTCCCCTCCCTGTCTCTCACTTCCCCTCCCTGTCAATCCCTTCCCCTCCCTGACTACCCTTCCCCTGCCTGCCTTCCCTTCCCCTCCCTGTCTATCCCTTCCCCTCCCTGACTTCCCTTCCCCTCCCTGTCTATCCCTTCCCCTCCCTGACTACCCTTCCCCTCCCTGACTACCCTTCCCCTCCATGACTACCCTTGCCCCTCCCTGCCTACCCTTCCCCTCCCTGTCTATCCCTTCCCCTCCCTGACTACCCTTCCCCTCCCTGTCTATCCCTTCCCCTCCTTGCCTACCCTTCCCCTCCCTGTCTATCCCTTCCCCTCCCTGTCTATCCCTTCACCTCCCTGTCTATCCCTTCCACTCCTTGCCTACCCTTCCCTTCCCTGACTACCCTTCCCCTCCCTGTCTACCCTTCCCCTCCCTGACTACCATTCACCTCCCTGTCTGTCCATTCCCCTCCCTGTCTATCCCTTCCCCTCCCTGATTACCCTTCCCCTCCCTGACTACCCTTGCCCCTCCCTGCCTACCCTTGCCCCTCCTTGTCTACCCTTCCCCTCCCTGACTACCATTCACCTCCCTGTCTGTCCATTCCCCTCCCTGTCTATCCCTTCCCCTCCCTGATTACCCTTCCCCTCCCTGACTACCCTTGCCCCTCCCTGCCTACCCTTCCCCTCCCTGTCTATCCCTTCCCCTCCCTGTCTATCCCTTCCCCTCCCTGTCTATCCCTTCACCTCCCTGTCTATCCCTTCCACTCCTTGCCTACCCTTCCCTTCCCTGACTACCCTTCCCCTCCATGACTACCCTTCCCCTCCCTGACTACCCTTCCCCTCCCTGTCTGTCCATTCCCCTCCCTGTCTATCCCTTCCCCTCCCTGTCTACCCTTCCCCTCCCTGACTACCATTCACCTCCCTGTCTGTCCATTCCCCTCCCTGTCTATCCCTTCCCCTCCCTGATTACCCTTCCCCTCCCTGACTACCCTTGCCCCTCCCTGCCTACCCTTGCCCCTCCTTGTCTACCCTTCCCCTCCCTGACTACCATTCACCTCCCTGTCTATCCCTTCCCCTCCTTGCCTACCCTTCCCCTCCCTGTCTCTCACTTCCCCTCCCTGTCTATCCCTTCCCCTCCCTGACTACCCTTCCCCTGCCTGCCTTCCCTTCCCCTCCCTGTCTATCCCTTCCCCTCCCTGACTTCCCTTCCCCTCCCTGTCTATCCCTTCCCCTCCCTGACTACCCTTCCCCTCCCTGACTACCCTTCCCCTCCATGACTACCCTTGCCCCTCCCTGCCTACCCTTCCCCTCCCTGTCTATCCCTTCCCCTCCCTGACTACCCTTCCCCTCCCTGTCTATCCCTTCCCCTCCCTGTCTATCCCTTCCCCTCCCTGTCTATCCCTTCACCTCCCTGTCTATCCCTTCCACTCCTTGCCTACCCTTCCCTTCCCTGACTACCCTTCCCCTCCATGACTACCCTTGCCCCTCCCTGACTACCCTTCCCTCCCATGACTACCCTTGCCCCTCCCTGCCTACCCTTGCCCTCCCTGACTTCCCTTGCCCCTCCCTGTCTATCCCTTCCCCTCCCTGACTACCCTTCCCCTGCCTGCCTTCCCTTCCCCTCCCTGTCTATCCCTTCCCCTCCCTGACTTCCCTTCCCCTCCCTGTCTATCCCTTCCCCTCCCTGACTACCCTTCCCCTCCCTGACTACCCTTCCCCTCCATGACTACCCTTGCCCCTCCCTGCCTACCCTTCCCCTCCCTGTCTATCCCTTCCCCTCCCTGACTACCCTTCCCCTCCCTGTCTATCCGTTCCCCTCCCTGTCTATCCCTTCCCCTCCCTGTCTATCCCTTCACCTCCCTGTCTATCCCTTCCACTCCTTGCCTACCCTTCCCTTCCCTGACTACCCTTCCCCTCCATGACTACCCTTGCCCCTCCCTGACTACCCTTCCCTCCCATGACTACCCTTGCCCCTCCCTGCCTACCCTTGCCCCTCCCTGTCTACCCTTCCCCTCCCTGACTACCCTTCCCCTACATGACTACCCTTGCCCCTCCCTGCCTACCCTTGCCCCTCCTTGTCTACCCTTCCCCTCCCTGTCTATCCCTTCCCCTCCATGCCTACCCTTCCCCTCCCTGTCTACCCTTCCCCTCCCTGTCTGTCCCTTCCCCTCCCTGACTACCCTTCCCCTCCATGACTACCCTTGCCCCTCCCTGTCTACCCTTTCCCTCCCTGACTACCCTTCCCCTCCATGACTACCCTTGCCCTCCATGACTACCCTTGCCCCTCCCTGCCTACCCTTCCCCTCCCTGACTACCCTTCACCTCCCTGTCTGTCCATTCCCCTCCCTGTCTATCCCTTCCCCTCCCTGATTACCCTTCCCCTCCCTGACTACCCTTGCCCCTCCCTGCCTACCCTTGCCCTCCCTGACTTCCCTTGCCCCTCCCTGCCTACCCTTGCCCCTCCCTGTCTACCCTTCCCCTCCCTGACTACCCTTCCCCTCCCTGTCTATCCCTTCCCCTCCCTGACTACCCTTGCCCCTCCATGCCTACACTTGCCCCTCCCTGACTACCCTTCCCCTCCCTGACTACCCTTCCCCTCCATGACTACCCTTGCCCCTCTTTGTCTACCCTTCCCCTCCCTGACTACCATTCACCTCCCTGTCTGTCCATTCCCCTCCCTGTCTATCCCTTCCCCTCCCTGATTACCCTTCCCCTCCCTGACTACCCTTGCCCCTCCCTGCCTACCCTTCCCCTCCCTGTCTATCCCTTCCCCTCCCTGTCTATCCCTTCACCTCCCTGTCTATCCCTTCCACTCCTTGCCTACCCTTCCCTTCCCTGACTACCCTTCCCCTCCATGACTACCCTTCCCCTCCCTGACTACCCTTCCCCTCCCTGTCTGTCCATTCCCCTCCCTGTCTATCCCTTCCCCTCCCTGTCTACCCTTCCCCTCCCTGACTACCATTCACCTCCCTGTCTGTCCATTCCCCTCCCTGTCTATCCCTTCCCCTCCCTGATTACCCTTCCCCTCCCTGACTACCCTTGCCCCTCCCTGCCTACCCTTGCCCCTCTTTGTCTACCCTTCCCCTCCCTGACTACCATTCACCTCCCTGTCTATCCCTTCCCCTCCCTGATTACCCTTCCCCTCCCTGACTACCCTTGCCCCTCCCTGTCTACCCTTCCCCTCCCTGACTACCCTTCCCCTCCATGACTACCCTTGCCCCTCCCTGCCTACCCTTCCCCTCCCTGACTACCCTTCACCTCCCTGTCTGTCCATTCCCATCCCTGTCTATCCCTTCCCCTCCCTGATTACCCTTCCCCTCCCTGACTACCCTTGCCCCTCCCTGCCTACCCTTGCCCTCCCTGACTTCCCTTGCCCCTCCCTGCCTACCCTTGCCCCTCCCTGTCTACCCTTCCCCTCCCTGACTACCCTTCCCCTCCCTGTCTATCCCTTCCCCTCCCTGACTACCCTTGCCCCTCCATGCCTACCCTTGCCCCTCCCTGACTACCCTTCCCCACCCTGACTACCCTTTCCCTCCCTGACTACCATTCACCTCCCTGTCTATCCCTTCCCGTCCTTGCCTACCCTTCCCTTCCTGACTACCCTTCCCCTCCATGACTACCCTTGCCCCTCCCTGACTACCCTTCCCTCCCATGACTACCCTTGCCCCTCCCTGTCTACCCTTCCCCTCCCTGACTACCCTTCCCCTACATGACTACCCTTGCCCCTCCCTGCCTACCTTTCCCCTCCCTGTCTATCCCTTCCCCTCCCTGTCTATCCCTTCCCCTCCCTGTCTACCCTTCCCCTCCCTGACTACCATTCACCTCCCTGTCTGTCCATTCCCCTCCCTGTCTATCCCTTCCCCTCCATGACTACCCTTGCCCCTCCCTGTCTACCCTTTCCCTCCCTGTCTACCCTTCCCCTCCATGACTACCCTTGCCCCTCCTTGTCTACCCTTCCCCTCCCTGACTACCCTTCACCTCCATGACTACCCTTGCCCCTCCCTGTCTTCCCTTCCCCTCCCTGTCTATCCCTTCCCCTCCCTGACTTCCCTTCCCCTCCCTGTCTATCCCTTCCCCTCCCTGACTACCCTTCCCCTCCCTGACTACCCTTCCCCTCCATGACTACCCTTTCCCCTCCCTGACTACCCTTCCCCTCCCTGACTACCCTTCCCCTCCATGACTACCCTTTCCCCTCCCTGACTACCCTTCCCCTCCATGACTACCCTTGCCCCTCCCTGTCTACCCTTTCCCTCCCTGACTACCCTTCACCTCCATGACTACCCTTGCCCCTCCCTGCCTACCCTTCTCCTCCCTGTCTGTCCATTCCCCTCCCTGTCTATCCCTTCCCCTCCCTGATTACCCTTCCCCTCCCTGACTACCCTTGCCCCTCCCTGCCTACCCTTGCCCCTCCTTGTCTACCCTTTCCCTCCCTGACTACCATTCACCTCCCTGTCTATCCCTTCCCCTCCTTGCCTACCCTTCCCCTCCCTGTCTCTCACTTCCCCTCCCTGACTACCCTTCCCCTGCCTGCCTTCCCTTCCCCTCCCTGTCTATCCCTTCCCCTCCCTGACTTCCCTTCCCCTCCCTGTCTATCCCTTCCCCTCCCTGACTACCCTTCCCCTCCCTGACTACCCTTCCCCTCCTTGCCTACCCTTCCCCTCCCTGTCTCTCACTTCCCCTCCCTGTCTATCCCTTCCCCTACCTGACTACCCTTCCCCTGCCTGCCTTCCCTTCCCCTCCCTGTCTATCCCTTCCCCTCCCTGACTTCCCTTCCCCTCCCTGTCTATCCCTTCCCCTCCCTGACTACCCTTGCCCCTCCCTGACTACCCTTCCCTCCCATGACTACCCTTGCCCCTCCCTGCCTACCCTTGCCCTCCCTGACTTCCCTTGCCCCTCCCTGCCTACCCTTGCCCCTCCCTGTCTACCCTTCCCCTCCCTGACTACCCTTCCCCTCCCTGTCTGTCCATTCCCCTCCCTGTCTATCCCTTCCCCTCCCTGTCTACCCTTCCCCTCCCTGACTACCATTCACCTCCCTGTCTGTCCATTCCCCTCCCTGTCTATCCCTTCCCCTCCCTGATTACCCTTCCCCTCCCTGACTACCATTCACCTCCCTGTCTGTCCATTCCCCTCCCTGTCTATCCCTTCCCCTCCCTGATTACCCTTCCCCTCCCTGACTACCCTTGCCCCTCCTTGTCTACCCTTCCCCTCCCTGTCTATCCCTTCCCCTCCATGCCTACCCTTCCCCTCCCTGTCTACCCTTCCCCTCCCTGTCTATCCCTTCCCCTCCCTGACTACCCTTCCCCTCCATGACTACCCTTGCCCCTCCCTGTCTACCCTTTCCCTCCCTGACTACCCTTCCCCTCCATGACTACCCTTGCCCCTCCTTGTCTACCCTTCCCCTCCCTGACTACCCTTCACCTCCCTGTCTGTCCATTCCCCTCCCTGTCTATCCCTTCCCCTCCCTGTCTACCCTTCCCCTCCCTGACTACCATTCACCTCCCTGTCTGTCCATTCCCCTCCCTGTCTATCCCTTCCCCTCCCTGATTACCCTTCCCCTCCCTGACTACCCTTGCCCCTCCCTGCCTACCCTTGATACTCCTTGTCTACCCTTCCCCTCCCTGTCTATCCCTTCCCCTCTATGCCTACCCTTCCCCTCCCTGTCTACCCTTCCCCTCCCTGTCTATCCCTTCCCCTCCCTGACTACCCTTCCCCTCCATGACTACCCTTGCCCCTCCCTGTCTACCCTTTCCCTCCCTGACTACCCTTCCCCTTCATGACTACCCTTGCCCCTCCTTGTCTACCCTTCCCCTCCCTGACTACCCTTCACCTCCATGACTACCCTTGCCCCTCCCTGCCTACCCTTCTCCTCCCTGTCTGTCCATTCCCATCCCTGTCTATCCCTTCCCCTCCCTGATTACCCTTCCCCTCCCTGACTACCCTTGCCCCTCCCTGCCTACCCTTGCCCCTCCTTGTCTACCCTTTCCCTCCCTGACTACCATTCACCTCCCTGTCTATCCCTTCCCCTCCTTGCCTACCCTTCCCCTCCCTGTCTCTCACTTCCCCTCCCTGTCTATCCCTTCCCCTCCCTGACTACCCTTCCCCTGCCTGCCTTCCCTTCACCTCCCTGTCTATCCCTTCCCCTCCTTGCCTACCCTTCCCTTCCCTGACTACCCTTCCCCTCCCTGCCTACCCTTGCCCCTCCCTGTCTACCCTTCCCCTCCCTGACTACCCTTCCCCTACATGACTACCCTTGCCCCTCCCTGCCTACCCTTGCCCCTCCTTGTCTACCCTTCCCCTCCCTGTCTATCCCTTCCCCTCCATGCCTACCCTTCCCCTCCCTGTCTACCCTTCCCCTCCCTGTCTATCCCTTCCCCTCCCTGACTACCCTTCCCCTCCATGACTACCCTTGCCCCTCCCTGTCTACCCTTCCCCTCCCTGACTACCATTCACCTCCCTGTCTGTCCATTCCCCTCCCTGTCTATCCCTTCCCCTCCCTGATTACCCTTCCCCTCCCTGACTACCCTTGCCCCTCCCTGCCTACCCTTCCCCTCTTTGTCTACCCTTCCCCTCCCTGACTACCATTCACCTCCCTGTCTATCCCTTCCCCTCCTTGCCTACCCTTCCCCTCCCTGTCTCTCACTTCCCCTCCCTGTCTATCCCTTCCCCTCCCTGACTACCCTTCCCCTGCCTGCCTTCCCTTCCCCTCCCTGTCTATCCCTTCCCCTCCCTGTCTACCCTTCCCCTCCCTGACTACCATTCACCTCCCTGTCTGTCCATTCCCCTCCCTGTCTATCCCTTCCCCTCCCTGATTACCCTTCCCCTCCCTGACTACCCTTGCCCCTCCCTGCCTACCCTTCCCCTCTTTGTCTACCCTTCCCCTCCCTGACTACCATTCACCTCCCTGTCTATCCCTTCCCCTCCTTGCCTTCCCTTCCCCTCCCTGTCTATCCCTTCCCCTCCCTGTCTACCCTTCCCCTCCCTGCCTACCCTTCCCCTCCCTGTCTATCCCTTCCCCTCCCTGTCTATCCCTTCACCTCCCTGTCTATCCCTTCCACTCCTTGCCTACCCTTCCCTTCCCTGACTACCCTTCCCCTCCATGACTACCCTTCCCCTCCCTGACTACCCTTCCCCTCCCTGTCTGTCCATTCCCCTCCCTGTCTATCCCTTCCCCTCCCTGTCTACCCTTCCCCTCCCTGACTACCATTCACCTCCCTGTCTGTCCATTCCCCTCCCTGTCTATCCCTTCCCCTCCCTGATTACCCTTCCCCTCCCTGACTACCCTTGCCCCTCCCTGCCTACCCTTGCCCCTCTTTGTCTACCCTTCCCCTCCCTGACTACCATTCACCTCCCTGTCTATCCCTTCCCCTCCTTGCCTACCCTTCCCCTCCCTGTCTCTCACTTCCCCTCCCTGTCTATCCCTTCCCCTACCTGACTACCCTTCCCCTGCCTGCCTTCCCTTCCCCTCCCTGTCTATCCCTTCCCCTCCCTGACTTCCCTTCCCCTCCCTGTCTATCCCTTCCCCTCCCTGACTACCCTTGCCCCTCCCTGACTACCCTTCCCTCCCATGACTACCCTTGCCCCTCCCTGCCTACCCTTGCCCTCCCTGACTTCCCTTGCCCCTCCCTGCCTACCCTTGCCCCTCCCTGTCTACCCTTCCCCTCCCTGACTACCCTTCCCCTCCCTGTCTGTCCATTCCCCTCCCTGTCTATCCCTTCCCCTCCCTGTCTACCCTTCCCCTCCCTGACTACCATTCACCTCCCTGTCTGTCCATTCCCCTCCCTGTCTATCCCTTCCCCTCCCTGATTACCCTTCCCCTCCCTGACTACCATTCACCTCCCTGTCTGTCCATTCCCCTCCCTGTCTATCCCTTCCCCTCCCTGATTACCCTTCCCCTCCCTGTCTATCCCTTCCCCTCCATGCCTACCCTTCCCCTCCCTGTCTACCCTTCCCCTCCCTGTCTATCCCTTCCCCTCCCTGACTACCCTTCCCCTCCATGACTACCCTTGCCCCTCCCTGTCTACCCTTTCCCTCCCTGACTACCCTTCCCCTCCATGACTACCCTTGCCCCTCCTTGTCTACCCTTCCCCTCCCTGACTACCCTTCACCTCCATGACTACCCTTGCCCCTCCCTGCCTACCCTTCTCCTCCCTGTCTGTCCATTCCCCTCCCTGTCTATCCCTTCCCCTCCCTGATTACCCTTCCCCTCCCTGACTACCCTTGCCCCTCCCTGCCTACCCTTGCCCCTCCTTGTCTACCCTTTCCCTCCCTGACTACCATTCACCTCCCTGTCTATCCCTTCCCCTCCTTGCCTACCCTTCCCCTCCCTGTCTCTCACTTCCCCTCCCTGTCTATCCCTTCCCCTCCCTGACTACCCTTCCCCTGCCTGCCTTCCCTTCACCTCCCTGTCTATCCCTTCCCCTCCTTGCCTACCCTTCCCTTCCCTGACTACCCTTCCCCTCCCTGCCTACCCTTGCCCCTCCCTGCCTACCCTTGCCCTCCCTGACTACCCTTGCCCCTCCCTGCCTACCCTTCCCCTCCCTGACTACCCTTGCCCCTCCCTGCCTACCCTTGCCCCTCCTTGTCTACCCTTCCCCTCCCTGTCTATCCCTTCCCCTCCATGCCTACCCTTCCCCTCCCTGTCTACCCTTCCCCTCCCTGTCTATCCCTTCCCCTCCCTGACTACCCTTCCCCTCCATGACTACCCTTGCCCCTCCCTGTCTACCCTTCCCCTCCCTGACTACCCTTCCCCTCCCTGTCTGTCCATTCCCCTCCCTGTCTATCCCTTCCCCTCCCTGTCTACCCTTCCCCTCCCTGACTACCATTCACCTCCCTGTCTGTCCATTCCCCTCCCTGTCTATCCCTTCCCCTCCCTGATTACCCTTCCCCTCCCTGACTACCCTTGCCCCTCCCTGCCTACCCTTGCCCCTCTTTGTCTACCCTTCCCCTCCCTGACCACTCTTCACCTCCCTGTCTGTCCATTCCCCTCCCTGTCAATCCCTTCCCCTCTCGACTACCCTTCCCCTCCCTGACTACCCTTCCCCTCCATGACTACCCTTGCCCCTCCCTGCCTACCCTTCCCCTCCCTGTCTATCCCTTCCCCTCCCTGACTACCCTTCCCCTCCCTGTCTATCCGTTCCCCTCCTTGCCTACCCTTCCCCTCCCTGTCTATCCCTTCCCCTCCCTGTCTACCCTTCCCCTCCCTGCCTACCCTTCCCCTCCCTGTCTATCCCTTCCCCTCCCTGTCTATCCCTTCACCTCCCTGTCTATCCCTTCCCCTCCCTGACTACCCTTCCCCTCCCTGACTACCCTTCCCCTCCATGACTACCCTTGCCCCTCCCTGCCTACCCTTCCCCTCCCTGTCTATCCCTTCCCCTCCCTGACTACCCTTCCCCTCCCTGTCTATCCGTTCCCCTCCTTGCCTACCCTTCCCCTCCCTGTCTATCCCTTCCCCTCCCTGTCTACCCTTCCCCTCCCTGCCTACCCTTCCCCTCCCTGTCTATCCCTTCCCCTCCCTGTCTATCCCTTCACCTCCCTGTCTATCCCTTCCACTCCTTGCCTACCCTTCCCTTCCCTGACTACCCTTCCCCTCCATGACTACCCTTCCCCTCCCTGACTACCCTTCCGCTCCCTGTCTGTCCATTCCCCTCCCTGTCTATCCCTTCCCCTCCCTGTCTACCCTTCCCCTCCCTGACTACCATTCACCTCCCTGTCTGTCCATTCCCCTCCCTGTCTATCCCTTCCCCTCCCTGATTACCCTTCCCCTCCCTGACTAACCTTGCCCCTCCCTGCCTACCCTTGCCCCTCTTTGTCTACCCTTCCCCTCCCTGACTACCATTCACCTCCCTGTCTATCCCTTCCCCTCCTTGCCTACCCTTCCCCTCCCTGTCTCTCACTTCCCCTCCCTGTCTATCCCTTCCCCTCCCTGACTACCCTTCCCCTGCCTGCCTTCCCTTCCCCTCCCTGTCTATCCCTTCCCCTCCCTGACTTCCCTTCCCCTCCCTGTCTATCCCTTCCCCTCCCTGACTACCCTTGCCCCTCCCTGACTACCCTTCCCTCCCATGACTACCCTTGCCCCTCCCTGCCTACCCTTGCCCTCCCTGACTTCCCTTGCCCCTCCCTGCCTACCCTTGCCCCTCCCTGTCTACCCTTCCCCTCCCTGACTACCCTTCCCCTCCCTGTCTGTCCATTCCCCTCCCTGTCTATCCCTTCCCCTCCCTGTCTACCCTTCCCCTCCCTGACTACCATTCACCTCCCTGTCTGTCCATTCCCCTCCCTGTCTATCCCTTCCCCTCCCTGATTACCCTTCCCCTCCCTGACTACCATTCACCTCCCTGTCTGTCCATTCCCCTCCCTGTCTATCCCTTCCCCTCCCTGATTACCCTTCCCCTCCCTGACTACCCTTGCCCCTCCTTGTCTACCCTTCCCCTCCCTGTCTATCCCTTCCCCTCCATGCCTACCCTTCCCCTCCCTGTCTACCCTTCCCCTCCCTGTCTATCCCTTCCCCTCCCTGACTACCCTTCCCCTCCATGACTACCCTTGCCCCTCCCTGTCTACCCTTTCCCTCCCTGACTACCCTTCCCCTCCATGACTACCCTTGCCCCTCCTTGTCTACCCTTCCCCTCCCTGACTACCCTTCACCTCCCTGTCTGTCCATTCCCCTCCCTGTCTATCCCTTCCCCTCCCTGTCTACCCTTCCCCTCCCTGACTACCATTCACCTCCCTGTCTGTCCATTCCCCTCCCTGTCTATCCCTTCCCCTCCCTGATTACCCTTCCCCTCCCTGGCTACCCTTGCCCCTCCCTGCCTACCCTTGATACTCCTTGTCTACCCTTCCCCTCCCTGTCTATCCCTTCCCCTCTATGCCTACCCTTCCCCTCCCTGTCTACCCTTCCCCTCCCTGTCTATCCCTTCCCCTCCCTGACTACCCTTCCCCTCCATGACTACCCTTGCCCCTCCCTGTCTACCCTTTCCCTCCCTGACTACCCTTCCCCTTCATGACTACCCTTGCCCCTCCTTGTCTACCCTTCCCCTCCCTGACTACCCTTCACCTCCATGACTACCCTTGCCCCTCCCTGCCTACCCTTCTCCTCCCTGTCTGTCCATTCCCATCCCTGTCTATCCCTTCCCCTCCCTGATTACCCTTCCCCTCCCTGACTACCCTTGCCCCTCCCTGCCTACCCTTGCCCCTCCTTGTCTACCCTTTCCCTCCCTGACTACCATTCACCTCCCTGTCTATCCCTTCCCCTCCTTGCCTACCCTTCCCCTCCCTGTCTCTCACTTCCCCTCCCTGTCTATCCCTTCCCCTCCCTGACTACCCTTCCCCTGCCTGCCTTCCCTTCACCTCCCTGTCTATCCCTTCCCCTCCTTGCCTACCCTTCCCTTCCCTGACTACCCTTCCCCTCCCTGCCTACCCTTGCCCCTCCCTGTCTACCCTTCCCCTCCCTGACTACCCTTCCCCTACATGACTACCCTTGCCCCTCCCTGCCTACCCTTGCCCCTCCTTGTCTACCCTTCCCCTCCCTGTCTATCCCTTCCCCTCCATGCCTACCCTTCCCCTCCCTGTCTACCCTTCCCCTCCCTGTCTATCCCTTCCCCTCCCTGACTACCCTTCCCCTCCATGACTACCCTTGCCCCTCCCTGTCTACCCTTTCCCTCCCTGACTACCCTTCCCCTCCATGACTACCCTTGCCCCTCCTTGTCTACCCTTCCCCTCCCTGACTACCCTTCACCTCCATGACTACCCTTGCCCCTCCCTGCCTACCCTTCTCCTCCCTGTCTGTCCATTCCCCTCCCTGTCTATCCCTTCCCCTCCCTGATTACCCTTCCCCTCCCTGACTACCCTTGCCCCTCCCTGCCTACCCTTGCCCCTCCTTGTCTACCCTTTCCCTCCCTGACTACCATTCACCTCCCTGTCTATCCCTTCCCCTCCTTGCCTACCCTTCCCCTCCCTGTCTCTCACTTCCCCTCCCTGTCTATCCCTTCCCCTCCCTGACTACCCTTCCCCTGCCTGCCTTCCCTTCACCTCCCTGTCTATCCCTTCCCCTCCTTGCCTACCCTTCCCTTCCCTGACTACCCTTCCCCTCCCTGCCTACCCTTGCCCCTCCCTGCCTACCCTTGCCCTCCCTGACTACCCTTGCCCCTCCCTGCCTACCCTTGCCCCTCCCTGCCTACCCTTGCCCCTCCTTGTCTACCCTTCCCCTCCCTGTCTATCCCTTCCCCTCCATGCCTACCCTTCCCCTCCCTGTCTACCCTTCCCCTCCCTGTCTATCCCTTCCCCTCCCTGACTACCCTTCCCCTCCATGACTACCCTTGCCCCTCCCTGTCTACCCTTCCCCTCCCTGACTACCCTTCCCCTCCCTGTCTGTCCATTCCCCTCCCTGTCTATCCCTTCCCCTCCCTGTCTACCCTTCCCCTCCCTGACTACCATTCACCTCCCTGTCTGTCCATTCCCCTCCCTGTCTATCCCTTCCCCTCCCTGATTACCCTTCCCCTCCCTGACTACCCTTGCCCCTCCCTGCCTACCCTTGCCCCTCTTTGTCTACCCTTCCCCTCCCTGACCACTCTTCACCTCCCTGTCTGTCCATTCCCCTCCCTGTCAATCCCTTCCCCTCTCGACTACCCTTCCCCTCCCTGACTACCCTTCCCCTCCATGACTACCCTTGCCCCTCCCTGCCTACCCTTCCCCTCCCTGTCTATCCCTTCCCCTCCCTGACTACCCTTCCCCTCCCTGTCTATCCGTTCCCCTCCTTGCCTACCCTTCCCCTCCCTGTCTATCCCTTCCCCTCCCTGTCTACCCTTCCCCTCCCTGCCTACCCTTCCCCTCCCTGTCTATCCCTTCCCCTCCCTGTCTATCCCTTCACCTCCCTGTCTATCCCTTCCCCTCCCTGACTACCCTTCCCCTCCCTGACTACCCTTCCCCTCCATGACTACCCTTGCCCCTCCCTGCCTACCCTTCCCCTCCCTGTCTATCCCTTCCCCTCCCTGACTACCCTTCCCCTCCCTGTCTATCCGTTCCCCTCCTTGCCTACCCTTCCCCTCCCTGTCTATCCCTTCCCCTCCCTGTCTACCCTTCCCCTCCCTGCCTACCCTTCCCCTCCCTGTCTATCCCTTCCCCTCCCTGTCTATCCCTTCACCTCCCTGTCTATCCCTTCCACTCCTTGCCTACCCTTCCCTTCCCTGACTACCCTTCCCCTCCATGACTACCCTTCCCCTCCCTGACTACCCTTCCGCTCCCTGTCTGTCCATTCCCCTCCCTGTCTATCCCTTCCCCTCCCTGTCTACCCTTCCCCTCCCTGACTACCATTCACCTCCCTGTCTGTCCATTCCCCTCCCTGTCTATCCCTTCCCCTCCCTGATTACCCTTCCCCTCCCTGACTAACCTTGCCCCTCCCTGCCTACCCTTGCCCCTCTTTGTCTACCCTTCCCCTCCCTGACTACCATTCACCTCCCTGTCTATCCCTTCCCCTCCTTGCCTACCCTTCCCCTCCCTGTCTCTCACTTCCCCTCCCTGTCTATCCCTTCCCCTACCTGACTACCCTTCCCCTGCCTGCCTTCCCTTCCCCTCCCTGTCTATCCCTTCCCCTCCCTGACTTCCCTTCCCCTCCCTGTCTATCCCTTCCCCTCCCTGACTACCCTTGCCCCTCCCTGACTACCCTTCCCTCCCATGACTACCCTTGCCCCTCCCTGCCTACCCTTGCCCTCCCTGACTTCCCTTGCCCCTCCCTGCCTACCCTTGCCCCTCCCTGTCTACCCTTCCCCTCCCTGACTACCCTTCCCCTCCCTGTCTGTCCATTCCCCTCCCTGTCTATCCCTTCCCCTCCCTGTCTACCCTTCCCCTCCCTGACTACCATTCACCTCCCTGTCTGTCCATTCCCCTCCCTGTCTATCCCTTCCCCTCCCTGATTACCCTTCCCCTCCCTGACTACCATTCACCTCCCTGTCTGTCCATTCCCCTCCCTGTCTATCCCTTCCCCTCCCTGATTACCCTTCCCCTCCCTGACTACCCTTGCCCCTCCTTGTCTACCCTTCCCCTCCCTGTCTATCCCTTCCCCTCCATGCCTACCCTTCCCCTCCCTGTCTACCCTTCCCCTCCCTGTCTACCCTTTCCCTCCCTGACTACCCTTCCCCTCCATGACTACCCTTGCCCCTCCTTGTCTACCCTTCCCCTCCCTGACTACCCTTCACCTCCCTGTCTGTCCATTCCCCTCCCTGTCTATCCCTTCCCCTCCCTGTCTACCCTTCCCCTCCCTGACTACCATTCACCTCCCTGTCTGTCCATTCCCCTCCCTGTCTATCCCTTCCCCTCCCTGATTACCCTTCCCCTCCCTGACTACCCTTGCCCCTCCCTGCCTACCCTTGATACTCCTTGTCTACCCTTCCCCTCCCTGTCTATCCCTTCCCCTCTATGCCTACCCTTCCCCTCCCTGTCTACCCTTCCCCTCCCTGTCTATCCCTTCCCCTCCCTGACTACCCTTCCCCTCCATGACTACCCTTGCCCCTCCCTGTCTACCCTTTCCCTCCCTGACTACCCTTCCCCTTCATGACTACCCTTGCCCCTCCTTGTCTACCCTTCCCCTCCCTGACTACCCTTCACCTCCATGACTACCCTTGCCCCTCCCTGCCTACCCTTCTCCTCCCTGTCTGTCCATTCCCATCCCTGTCTATCCCTTCCCCTCCCTGATTACCCTTCCCCTCCCTGACTACCCTTGCCCCTCCCTGCCTACCCTTGCCCCTCCTTGTCTACCCTTTCCCTCCCTGACTACCATTCACCTCCCTGTCTATCCCTTCCCCTCCTTGCCTACCCTTCCCCTCCCTGTCTCTCACTTCCCCTCCCTGTCTATCCCTTCCCCTCCCTGACTACCCTTCCCCTGCCTGCCTTCCCTTCACCTCCCTGTCTATCCCTTCCCCTCCTTGCCTACCCTTCCCTTCCCTGACTACCCTTCCCCTCCCTGCCTACCCTTGCCCCTCCCTGTCTACCCTTCCCCTCCCTGACTACCCTTCCCCTACATGACTACCCTTGCCCCTCCCTGCCTACCCTTGCCCCTCCTTGTCTACCCTTCCCCTCCCTGTCTATCCCTTCCCCTCCATGCCTACCCTTCCCCTCCCTGTCTACCCTTCCCCTCCCTGTCTATCCCTTCCCCTCCCTGACTACCCTTCCCCTCCATGACTACCCTTGCCCCTCCCTGTCTACCCTTTCCCTCCCTGACTACCCTTCCCCTCCATGACTACCCTTGCCCCTCCTTGTCTACCCTTCCCCTCCCTGACTACCCTTCACCTCCATGACTACCCTTGCCCCTCCCTGCCTACCCTTCTCCTCCCTGTCTGTCCATTCCCCTCCCTGTCTATCCCTTCCCCTCCCTGATTACCCTTCCCCTCCCTGACTACCCTTGCCCCTCCCTGCCTACCCTTGCCCCTCCTTGTCTACCCTTTCCCTCCCTGACTACCATTCACCTCCCTGTCTATCCCTTCCCCTCCTTGCCTACCCTTCCCCTCCCTGTCTCTCACTTCCCCTCCCTGTCTATCCCTTCCCCTCCCTGACTACCCTTCCCCTGCCTGCCTTCCCTTCCCCTCCCTGTCTATCCCTTCCCCTCCTTGCCTACCCTTCCCTTCCCTGACTACCCTTCCCCTCCCTGCCTACCCTTGCCCCTCCCTGCCTACCCTTGCCCTCCCTGACTACCCTTGCCCCTCCCTGCCTACCCTTGCCCTCCCTGACTACCCTTGCCCCTCCCTGCCTACCCTTGCCCCTCCTTGTCTACCCTTCCCCTCCCTGTCTATCCCTTCCCCTCCATGCCTACCCTTCCCCTCCCTGTCTACCCTTCCCCTCCCTGTCTATCCCTTCCCCTCCCTGACTACCCTTCCCCTCCATGACTACCCTTGCCCCTCCCTGTCTACCCTTCCCCTCCCTGACTACCCTTCCCCTCCCTGTCTGTCCATTCCCCTCCCTGTCTATCCCTTCCCCTCCCTGTCTACCCTTCCCCTCCCTGACTACCATTCACCTCCCTGTCTGTCCATTCCCCTCCCTGTCTATCCCTTCCCCTCCCTGATTACCCTTCCCCTCCCTGACTACCCTTGCCCCTCCCTGCCTACCCTTGCCCCTCCTTGTCTACCCTTCCCCTCCCTGACCACTCTTCACCTCCCTGTCTGTCCATTCCCCTCCCTGTCAATCCCTTCCCCTCTCGACTACCCTTCCCCTCCCTGACTACCCTTCCCCTCCATGACTACCCTTGCCCCTCCCTGCCTACCCTTCCCCTCCCTGTCTATCCCTTCCCCTCCCTGACTACCCTTCCCCTCCCTGTCTATCCCTTCCCCTCCTTGCCTACCCTTCCCCTCCCTGTCTATCCCTTCCCCTCCCTGTCTACCCTTCCCCTCCCTGCCTACCCTTCCCCTCCCTGTCTATCCCTTCCCCTCCCTGTCTATCCCTTCACCTCCCTGTCTATCCCTTCCCCTCCCTGACTACCCTTCCCCTCCCTGACTACCCTTCCCCTCCATGACTACCCTTGCCCCTCCCTGCCTACCCTTCCCCTCCCTGTCTATCCCTTCCCCTCCCTGACTACCCTTCCCCTCCCTGTCTATCCGTTCCCCTCCTTGCCTACCCTTCCCCTCCCTGTCTATCCCTTCCCCTCCCTGTCTACCCTTCCCCTCCCTGCCTACCCTTCCCCTCCCTGTCTATCCCTTCCCCTCCCTGTCTATCCCTTCACCTCCCTGTCTATCCCTTCCACTCCTTGCCTACCCTTCCCTTCCCTGACTACCCTTCCCCTCCATGACTACCCTTCCCCTCCCTGACTACCCTTCCGCTCCCTGTCTGTCCATTCCCCTCCCTGTCTATCCCTTCCCCTCCCTGTCTACCCTTCCCCTCCCTGACTACCATTCACCTCCCTGTCTGTCCATTCCCCTCCCTGTCTATCCCTTCCCCTCCCTGATTACCCTTCCCCTCCCTGACTACCCTTGCCCCTCCCTGCCTACCCTTGCCCCTCCTTGTCTACCCTTCCCCTCCCTGACTACCATTCACCTCCCTGTCTATCCCTTCCCCTCCTTGCCTACCCTTCCCCTCCCTGTCTCTCACTTCCCCTCCCTGTCTATCCCTTCCCCTCCCTGACTACCCTTCCCCTGCCTGCCTTCCCTTCCCCTCCCTGTCTATCCCTTCCCCTCCCTGACTTCCCTTCCCCTCCCTGTCTATCCCTTCCCCTCCCTGACTACCCTTGCCCCTCCCTGACTACCCTTCCCTCCCATGACTACCCTTGCCCCTCCCTGCCTACCCTTGCCCTCCCTGACTTCCCTTGCCCCTCCCTGCCTACCCTTGCCCCTCCCTGTCTACCCTTCCCCTCCCTGACTACCCTTCCCCTCCCTGTCTGTCCATTCCCCTCCCTGTCTATCCCTTCCCCTCCCTGTCTACCCTTCCCCTCCCTGACTACCATTCACCTCCCTGTCTGTCCATTCCCCTCCCTGTCTATCCCTTCCCCTCCCTGATTACCCTTCCCCTCCCTGACTACCATTCACCTCCCTGTCTGTCCATTCCCCTCCCTGTCTATCCCTTCCCCTCCCTGATTACCCTTCCCCTCCCTGACTACCCTTGCCCCTCCTTGTCTACCCTTCCCCTCCCTGTCTATCCCTTCCCCTCCATGCCTACCCTTCCCCTCCCTGTCTACCCTTCCCCTCCCTGTCTATCCCTTCCCCTCCCTGACTACCCTTCCCCTCCATGACTACCCTTGCCCCTCCCTGTCTACCCTTTCCCTCCCTGACTACCCTTCCCCTCCATGACTACCCTTGCCCCTCCTTGTCTACCCTTCCCCTCCCTGACTACCCTTCACCTCCCTGTCTGTCCATTCCCCTCCCTGTCTATCCCTTCCCCTCCCTGTCTACCCTTCCCCTCCCTGACTACCATTCACCTCCCTGTCTGTCCATTCCCCTCCCTGTCTATCCCTTCCCCTCCCTGATTACCCTTCCCCTCCCTGACTACCCTTGCCCCTCCCTGCCTACCCTTGATACTCCTTGTCTACCCTTCCCCTCCCTGTCTATCCCTTCCCCTCTATGCCTACCCTTCCCCTCCCTGTCTACCCTTCCCCTCCCTGTCTATCCCTTCCCCTCCCTGACTACCCTTCCCCTCCATGACTACCCTTGCCCCTCCCTGTCTACCCTTTCCCTCCCTGACTACCCTTCCCCTTCATGACTACCCTTGCCCCTCCTTGTCTACCCTTCCCCTCCCTGACTACCCTTCACCTCCATGACTACCCTTGCCCCTCCCTGCCTACCCTTCTCCTCCCTGTCTGTCCATTCCCATCCCTGTCTATCCCTTCCCCTCCCTGATTACCCTTCCCCTCCCTGACTACCCTTGCCCCTCCCTGCCTACCCTTGCCCCTCCTTGTCTACCCTTTCCCTCCCTGACTACCATTCACCTCCCTGTCTATCCCTTCCCCTCCTTGCCTACCCTTCCCCTCCCTGTCTCTCACTTCCCCTCCCTGTCTATCCCTTCCCCTCCCTGACTACCCTTCCCCTGCCTGCCTTCCCTTCACCTCCCTGTCTATCCCTTCCCCTCCTTGCCTACCCTTCCCTTCCCTGACTACCCTTCCCCTCCCTGCCTACCCTTGCCCCTCCCTGTCTACCCTTCCCCTCCCTGACTACCCTTCCCCTACATGACTACCCTTGCCCCTCCCTGCCTACCCTTGCCCCTCCTTGTCTACCCTTCCCCTCCCTGTCTATCCCTTCCCCTCCATGCCTACCCTTCCCCTCCCTGTCTACCCTTCCCCTCCCTGTCTATCCCTTCCCCTCCCTGACTACCCTTCCCCTCCATGACTACCCTTGCCCCTCCCTGTCTACCCTTTCCCTCCCTGACTACCCTTCCCCTCCATGACTACCCTTGCCCCTCCTTGTCTACCCTTCCCCTCCCTGACTACCCTTCACCTCCATGACTACCCTTGCCCCTCCCTGCCTACCCTTCCCCTCCCTGTCTACCCTTCCCCTCCCTGTCTATCCCTTCCCCTCCCTGACTACCCTTCCCCTCCATGACTACCCTTGCCCCTCCCTGTCTACCCTTCCCCTCCCTGACTACCCTTCCCCTCCCTGTCTGTCCATTCCCCTCCCTGTCTATCCCTTCCCCTCCCTGTCTACCCTTCCCCTCCCTGAATACCATTCACCTCCCTGTCTGTCCATTCCCCTCCCTGTCTATCCCTTCCCCTCCCTGATTACCCTTCCCCTCCCTGACTACCCTTGCCCCTCCCTGCCTACCCTTGCCCCTCTTTGTCTACCCTTCCCCTCCCTGACCACTCTTCACCTCCCTGTCTGTCCATTCCCCTCCCTGTCAATCCCTTCCCCTCTCGACTACCCTTCCCCTCCCTGACTACCCTTCCCCTCCATGACTACCCTTGCCCCTCCCTGCCTACCCTTCCCCTCCCTGTCTATCCCTTCCCCTCCCTGCCTACCCTTGCCCCTCCCTGTCTACCCTTCCCCTCCCTGACTACCCTTCCCCTACATGACTACCCTTGCCCCTCCCTGCCTACCCTTGCCCCTCCTTGTCTACCCTTCCCCTCCCTGTCTATCCCTTCCCCTCCATGCCTACCCTTCCCCTCCCTGTCTACCCTTCCCCTCCCTGTCTATCCCTTCCCCTCCCTGACTACCCTTCCCCTCCATGACTACCCTTGCCCCTCCCTGTCTACCCTTTCCCTCCCTGACTACCCTTCCCCTCCATGACTACCCTTGCCCCTCCTTGTCTACCCTTCCCCTCCCTGACTACCCTTCACCTCCATGACTACCCTTGCCCCTCCCTGCCTACCCTTCCCCTCCCTGTCTACCCTTCCCCTCCCTGTCTATCCCTTCCCCTCCCTGACTACCCTTCCCCTCCATGACTACCCTTGCCCCTCCCTGTCTACCCTTCCCCTCCCTGACTACCCTTCCCCTCCCTGTCTGTCCATTCCCCTCCCTGTCTATCCCTTCCCCTCCCTGTCTACCCTTCCCCTCCCTGACTACCATTCACCTCCCTGTCTGTCCATTCCCCTCCCTGTCTATCCCTTCCCCTCCCTGATTACCCTTCCCCTCCCTGACTACCCTTGCCCCTCCCTGCCTACCCTTGCCCCTCTTTGTCTACCCTTCCCCTCCCTGACCACTCTTCACCTCCCTGTCTGTCCATTCCCCTCCCTGTCAATCCCTTCCCCTCTCGACTACCCTTCCCCTCCCTGACTACCCTTCCCCTCCATGACTACCCTTGCCCCTCCCTGCCTACCCTTCCCCTCCCTGTCTATCCCTTCCCCTCCCTGACTACCCTTCCCCTCCCTGTCTATCCGTTCCCCTCCTTGCCTACCCTTCCCCTCCCTGTCTATCCCTTCCCCTCCCTGTCTACCCTTCCCCTCCCTGCCTACCCTTCCCCTCCCTGTCTATCCCTTCCCCTCCCTGTCTATCCCTTCACCTCCCTGTCTATCCCTTCCCCTCCCTGACTACCCTTCCCCTCCCTGACTACCCTTCCCCTCCATGACTACCCTTGCCCCTCCCTGCCTACCCTTCCCCTCCCTGTCTATCCCTTCCCCTCCCTGACTACCCTTCCCCTCCCTGTCTATCCGTTCCCCTCCTTGCCTACCCTTCCCCTCCCTGTCTATCCCTTCCCCTCCCTGTCTACCCTTCCCCTCCCTGACTACCATTCACCTCCCTGTCTGTCCATTCCCCTCCCTGTCTATCCCTTCCCCTCCCTGATTACCCTTCCCCTCCCTGACTACCCTTGCCCCTCCCTGCCTACCCTTGCCCCTCTTTGTCTACCCTTCCCCTCCCTGACTACCATTCACCTCCCTGTCTATCCCTTCCCCTCCTTGCCTACCCTTCCCCTCCCTGTCTCTCACTTCCCCTCCCTGTCTATCCCTTCCCCTCCCTGACTACCCTTCCCCTGCCTGCCTTCCCTTCCCCTCCCTGTCTATCCCTTCCCCTCCCTGACTTCCCTTCCCCTCCCTGTCTATCCCTTCCCCTCCCTGACTACCCTTGCCCCTCCCTGACTACCCTTCCCTCCCATGACTACCCTTGCCCCTCCCTGCCTACCCTTGCCCTCCCTGACTTCCCTTGCCCCTCCCTGCCTACCCTTGCCCCTCCCTGTCTACCCTTCCCCTCCCTGACTACCCTTCCCCTCCCTGTCTGTCCATTCCCCTCCCTGTCTATCCCTTCCCCTCCCTGTCTACCCTTCCCCTCCCTGACTACCATTCACCTCCCTGTCTGTCCATTCCCCTCCCTGTCTATCCCTTCCCCTCCCTGATTACCCTTCCCCTCCCTGACTACCATTCACCTCCCTGTCTGTCCATTCCCCTCCCTGTCTATCCCTTCCCCTCCCTGATTACCCTTCCCCTCCCTGACTACCCTTGCCCCTCCTTGTCTACCCTTCCCCTCCCTGTCTATCCCTTCCCCTCCATGCCTACCCTTCCCCTCCCTGTCTACCCTTCCCCTCCCTGTCTATCCCTTCCCCTCCCTGACTACCCTTCCCCTCCATGACTACCCTTGCCCCTCCCTGTCTACCCTTTCCCTCCCTGACTACCCTTCCCCTCCATGACTACCCTTGCCCCTCCTTGTCTACCCTTCCCCTCCCTGACTACCCTTCACCTCCCTGTCTGTCCATTCCCCTCCCTGTCTATCCCTTCCCCTCCCTGTCTACCCTTCCCCTCCCTGACTACCATTCACCTCCCTGTCTGTCCATTCCCCTCCCTGTCTATCCCTTCCCCTCCCTGATTACCCTTCCCCTCCCTGACTACCCTTGCCCCTCCCTGCCTACCCTTGATACTCCTTGTCTACCCTTCCCCTCCCTGTCTATCCCTTCCCCTCTATGCCTACCCTTCCCCTCCCTGTCTACCCTTCCCCTCCCTGTCTATCCCTTCCCCTCCCTGACTACCCTTCCCCTCCATGACTACCCTTGCCCCTCCCTGTCTACCCTTTCCCTCCCTGACTACCCTTCCCCTCCATGACTACCCTTGCCCCTCCTTGTCTACCCTTCCCCTCCCTGACTACCCTTCACCTCCATGACTACCCTTGCCCCTCCCTGCCTACCCTTCTCCTCCCTGTCTGTCCATTCCCCTCCCTGTCTATCCCTTCCCCTCCCTGATTACCCTTCCCCTCCCTGACTACCCTTGCCCCTCCCTGCCTACCCTTGCCCCTCCTTGTCTACCCTTTCCCTCCCTGACTACCATTCACCTCCCTGTCTATCCCTTCCCCTCCTTGCCTACCCTTCCCCTCCCTGTCTCTCACTTCCCCTCCCTGTCTATCCCTTCCCCTCCCTGACTACCCTTCCCCTGCCTGCCTTCCCTTCACCTCCCTGTCTATCCCTTCCCCTCCTTGCCTACCCTTCCCTTCCCTGACTACCCTTCCCCTCCCTGCCTACCCTTGCCCCTCCCTGTCTACCCTTCCCCTCCCTGACTACCCTTCCCCTCCATGACTACCCTTGCCCCTCCCTGCCTACCCTTGCCCCTCCTTGTCTACCCTTCCCCTCCCTGTCTATCCCTTCCCCTCCATGCCTACCCTTCCCCTCCCTGTCTACCCTTCCCCTCCCTGTCTATCCCTTCCCCTCCCTGACTACCCTTCCCCTCCATGACTACCCTTGCCCCTCCCTGTCTACCCTTTCCCTCCCTGACTACCCTTCCCCTCCATGACTACCCTTGCCCCTCCCTGTCTACCCTTCCCCTCCCTGACTACCCTTCACCTCCATGACTACCCTTGCCCCTCCCTGCCTACCCTTCTCCTCCCTGTCTGTCCATTCCCCTCCCTGTCTATCCCTTCCCCTCCCTGATTACCCTTCCCCTCCCTGACTACCCTTGCCCCTCCCTGCCTACCCTTGCCCCTCCTTGTCTACCCTTTCCCTCCCTGACTACCATTCACCTCCCTGTCTATCCCTTCCCCTCCTTGCCTACCCTTCCCCTCCCTGTCTCTCACTTCCCCTCCCTGTCTATCCCTTCCCCTCCCTGACTACCCTTCCCCTGCCTGCCTTCCCTTCACCTCCCTGTCTATCCCTTCCCCTCCTTGCCTACCCTTCCCTTCCCTGACTACCCTTCCCCTCCCTGCCTACCCTTGCCCCTCCCTGCCTACCCTTGCCCTCCCTGACTACCCTTGCCCCTCCCTGCCTACCCTTGCCCTCCCTGACTACCCTTGCCCCTCCCTGCCTACCCTTGCCCCTCCTTGTCTACCCTTCCCCTCCCTGTCTATCCCTTCCCCTCCATGCCTACCCTTCCCCTCCCTGTCTACCCTTCCCCTCCCTGTCTATCCCTTCCCCTCCCTGACTACCCTTCCCCTCCATGACTACCCTTGCCCCTCCCTGTCTACCCTTCCCCTCCCTGACTACCCTTCCCCTCCCTGTCTGTCCATTCCCCTCCCTGTCTATCCCTTCCCCTCCCTGTCTACCCTTCCCCTCCCTGACTACCATTCACCTCCCTGTCTGTCCATTCCCCTCCCTGTCTATCCCTTCCCCTCCCTGATTACCCTTCCCCTCCCTGACTACCCTTGCCCCTCCCTGCCTACCCTTGCCCCTCTTTGTCTACCCTTCCCCTCCCTGACCACTCTTCACCTCCCTGTCTGTCCATTCCCCTCCCTGTCTATCCCTTCCCCTCTCGACTACCCTTCCCCTCCCTGACTACCCTTCCCCTCCATGACTACCCTTGCCCCTCCCTGCCTACCCTTCCCCTCCCTGTCTATCCCTTCCCCTCCCTGACTACCCTTCCCCTCCCTGTCTATCCCTTCCCCTCCTTGCCTACCCTTCCCCTCCCTGTCTATCCCTTCCCCTCCCTGTCTACCCTTCCCCTCCCTGCCTACCCTTCCCCTCCCTGTCTATCCCTTCCCCTCCCTGTCTATCCCTTCACCTCCCTGTCTATCCCTTCCCCTCCCTGACTACCCTTCCCCTCCCTGACTACCCTTCCCCTCCATGACTACCCTTGCCCCTCCCTGCCTACCCTTCCCCTCCCTGTCTATCCCTTCCCCTCCCTGACTACCCTTCCCCTCCCTGTCTATCCGTTCCCCTCCTTGCCTACCCTTCCCCTCCCTGTCTATCCCTTCCCCTCCCTGTCTACCCTTCCCCTCCCTGCCTACCCTTCCCCTCCCTGTCTATCCCTTCCCCTCCCTGTCTATCCCTTCACCTCCCTGTCTATCCCTTCCACTCCTTGCCTACCCTTCCCTTCCCTGACTACCCTTCCCCTCCATGACTACCCTTCCCCTCCCTGACTACCCTTCCGCTCCCTGTCTGTCCATTCCCCTCCCTGTCTATCCCTTCCCCTCCCTGTCTACCCTTCCCCTCCCTGACTACCATTCACCTCCCTGTCTGTCCATTCCCCTCCCTGTCTATCCCTTCCCCTCCCTGATTACCCTTCCCCTCCCTGACTACCCTTGCCCCTCCCTGCCTACCCTTGCCCCTCTTTGTCTACCCTTCCCCTCCCTGACTACCATTCACCTCCCTGTCTATCCCTTCCCCTCCTTGCCTACCCTTCCCCTCCCTGTCTCTCACTTCCCCTCCCTGTCTATCCCTTCCCCTACCTGACTACCCTTCCCCTGCCTGCCTTCCCTTCCCCTCCCTGTCTATCCCTTCCCCTCCCTGACTTCCCTTCCCCTCCCTGTCTATCCCTTCCCCTCCCTGACTACCCTTGCCCCTCCCTGACTACCCTTCCCTCCCATGACTACCCTTGCCCCTCCCTGCCTACCCTTGCCCTCCCTGACTTCCCTTGCCCCTCCCTGCCTACCCTTGCCCCTCCCTGTCTACCCTTCCCCTCCCTGACTACCCTTCCCCTCCCTGTCTGTCCATTCCCCTCCCTGTCTATCCCTTCCCCTCCCTGTCTACCCTTCCCCTCCCTGACTACCATTCACCTCCCTGTCTGTCCATTCCCCTCCCTGTCTATCCCTTCCCCTCCCTGATTACCCTTCCCCTCCCTGACTACCATTCACCTCCCTGTCTGTCCATTCCCCTCCCTGTCTATCCCTTCCCCTCCCTGATTACCCTTCCCCTCCCTGACTACCCTTGCCCCTCCTTGTCTACCCTTCCCCTCCCTGTCTATCCCTTCCCCTCCATGCCTACCCTTCCCCTCCCTGTCTACCCTTCCCCTCCCTGTCTATCCCTTCCCCTCCCTGACTACCCTTCCCCTCCATGACTACCCTTGCCCCTCCCTGTCTACCCTTTCCCTCCCTGACTACCCTTCCCCTCCATGACTACCCTTGCCCCTCCTTGTCTACCCTTCCCCTCCCTGACTACCCTTCACCTCCCTGTCTGTCCATTCCCCTCCCTGTCTATCCCTTCCCCTCCCTGTCTACCCTTCCCCTCCCTGACTACCATTCACCTCCCTGTCTGTCCATTCCCCTCCCTGTCTATCCCTTCCCCTCCCTGATTACCCTTCCCCTCCCTGACTACCCTTGCCCCTCCCTGCCTACCCTTGATACTCCTTGTCTACCCTTCCCCTCCCTGTCTATCCCTTCCCCTCTATGCCTACCCTTCCCCTCCCTGTCTACCCTTCCCCTCCCTGTCTATCCCTTCCCCTCCCTGACTACCCTTCCCCTCCATGACTACCCTTGCCCCTCCCTGTCTACCCTTTCCCTCCCTGACTACCCTTCCCCTTCATGACTACCCTTGCCCCTCCTTGTCTACCCTTCCCCTCCCTGACTACCCTTCACCTCCATGACTACCCTTGCCCCTCCCTGCCTACCCTTCTCCTCCCTGTCTGTCCATTCCCATCCCTGTCTATCCCTTCCCCTCCCTGACTACCCTTCCCCTCCCTGACTACCCTTGCCCCTCCCTGCCTACCCTTGCCCCTCCTTGTCTACCCTTTCCCTCCCTGACTACCATTCACCTCCCTGTCTATCCCTTCCCCTCCTTGCCTACCCTTCCCCTCCCTGTCTCTCACTTCCCCTCCCTGTCTATCCCTTCCCCTCCCTGACTACCCTTCCCCTGCCTGCCTTCCCTTCACCTCCCTGTCTATCCCTTCCCCTCCTTGCCTACCCTTCCCTTCCCTGACTACCCTTCCCCTCCCTGCCTACCCTTGCCCCTCCCTGTCTACCCTTCCCCTCCCTGACTACCCTTCCCCTCCCTGACTACCCTTGCCCCTCCCTGCCTACCCTTGCCCCTCCTTGTCTACCCTTCCCCTCCCTGTCTATCCCTTCCCCTCCATGCCTACCCTTCCCCTCCCTGTCTACCCTTCCCCTCCCTGTCTATCCCTTCCCCTCCCTGACTACCCTTCCCCTCCATGACTACCCTTGCCCCTCCCTGTCTACCCTTTCCCTCCCTGACTACCCTTCCCCTCCATGACTACCCTTGCCCCTCCTTGTCTACCCTTCCCCTCCCTGACTACCCTTCACCTCCATGACTACCCTTGCCCCTCCCTGCCTACCCTTCCCCTCCCTGTCTACCCTTCCCCTCCCTGTCTATCCCTTCCCCTCCCTGACTACCCTTCCCCTCCATGACTACCCTTGCCCCTCCCTGTCTACCCTTCCCCTCCCTGACTACCCTTCCCCTCCCTGTCTGTCCATTCCCCTCCCTGTCTATCCCTTCCCCTCCCTGTCTACCCTTCCCCTCCCTGAATACCATTCACCTCCCTGTCTGTCCATTCCCCTCCCTGTCTATCCCTTCCCCTCCCTGATTACCCTTCCCCTCCCTGACTACCCTTGCCCCTCCCTGCCTACCCTTGCCCCTCTTTGTCTACCCTTCCCCTCCCTGACCACTCTTCACCTCCCTGTCTGTCCATTCCCCTCCCTGTCAATCCCTTCCCCTCTCGACTACCCTTCCCCTCCCTGACTACCCTTCCCCTCCATGACTACCCTTGCCCCTCCCTGCCTACCCTTCCCCTCCCTGTCTATCCCTTCCCCTCCCTGCCTACCCTTGCCCCTCCCTGTCTACCCTTCCCCTCCCTGACTACCCTTCCCCTACATGACTACCCTTGCCCCTCCCTGCCTACCCTTGCCCCTCCTTGTCTACCCTTCCCCTCCCTGTCTATCCCTTCCCCTCCATGCCTACCCTTCCCCTCCCTGTCTACCCTTCCCCTCCCTGTCTATCCCTTCCCCTCCCTGACTACCCTTCCCCTCCCTGACTACCCTTCACCTCCATGACTACCCTTGCCCCTCCCTGCCTACCCTTCCCCTCCCTGTCTACCCTTCCCCTCCCTGTCTATCCCTTCCCCTCCCTGACTACCCTTCCCCTCCATGACTACCCTTGCCCCTCCCTGTCTACCCTTCCCCTCCCTGACTACCCTTCCCCTCCCTGTCTGTCCATTCCCCTCCCTGTCTATCCCTTCCCCTCCCTGTCTACCCTTCCCCTCCCTGACTACCATTCACCTCCCTGTCTGTCCATTCCCCTCCCTGTCTATCCCTTCCCCTCCCTGATTACCCTTCCCCTCCCTGACTACCCTTGCCCCTCCCTGCCTACCCTTGCCCCTCTTTGTCTACCCTTCCCCTCCCTGACCACTCTTCACCTCCCTGTCTGTCCATTCCCCTCCCTGTCAATCCCTTCCCCTCTCGACTACCCTTCCCCTCCCTGACTACCCTTCCCCTCCATGACTACCCTTGCCCCTCCCTGCCTACCCTTCCCCTCCCTGTCTATCCCTTCCCCTCCCTGACTACCCTTCCCCTCCCTGTCTATCCGTTCCCCTCCTTGCCTACCCTTCCCCTCCCTGTCTATCCCTTCCCCTCCCTGTCTACCCTTCCCCTCCCTGCCTACCCTTCCCCTCCCTGTCTATCCCTTCCCCTCCCTGTCTATCCCTTCCCCTCCCTGTCTACCCTTCCCCTCCCTGACTACCATTCACCTCCCTGTCTGTCCATTCCCCTCCCTGTCTATCCCTTCCCCTCCCTGATTACCCTTCCCCTCCCTGACTACCCTTGCCCCTCCCTGCCTACCCTTGCCCCTCTTTGTCTACCCTTCCCCTCCCTGACTACCATTCACCTCCCTGTCTATCCCTTCCCCTCCTTGCCTACCCTTCCCCTCCCTGTCTCTCACTTCCCCTCCCTGTCTATCCCTTCCCCTACCTGACTACCCTTCCCCTGCCTGCCTTCCCTTCCCCTCCCTGTCTATCCCTTCCCCTCCCTGACTTCCCTTCCCCTCCCTGTCTATCCCTTCCCCTCCCTGACTACCCTTGCCCCTCCCTGACTACCCTTCCCTCCCATGACTACCCTTGCCCCTCCCTGCCTACCCTTGCCCTCCCTGACTTCCCTTGCCCCTCCCTGCCTACCCTTGCCCCTCCCTGTCTACCCTTCCCCTCCCTGACTACCCTTCCCCTCCCTGTCTGTCCATTCCCCTCCCTGTCTATCCCTTCCCCTCCCTGTCTACCCTTCCCCTCCCTGACTACCATTCACCTCCCTGTCTGTCCATTCCCCTCCCTGTCTATCCCTTCCCCTCCATGCCTACCCTTCCCCTCCCTGTCTACCCTTCCCCTCCCTGTCTATCCCTTCCCCTCCCTGACTACCCTTCCCCTCCATGACTACCCTTGCCCCTCCCTGTCTACCCTTTCCCTCCCTGACTACCCTTCCCCTCCATGACTACCCTTGCCCCTCCTTGTCTACCCTTCCCCTCCCTGACTACCCTTCACCTCCATGACTACCCTTGCCCCTCCCTGCCTACCCTTCTCCTCCCTGTCTGTCCATTCCCCTCCCTGTCTATCCCTTCCCCTCCCTGATTACCCTTCCCCTCCCTGACTACCCTTGCCCCTCCCTGCCTACCCTTGCCCCTCCTTGTCTACCCTTTCCCTCCCTGACTACCATTCACCTCCCTGTCTATCCCTTCCCCTCCTTGCCTACCCTTCCCCTCCCTGTCTCTCACTTCCCCTCCCTGTCTATCCCTTCCCCTCCCTGACTACCCTTCCCCTGCCTGCCTTCCCTTCACCTCCCTGTCTATCCCTTCCCCTCCTTGCCTACCCTTCCCTTCCCTGACTACCCTTCCCCTCCCTGCCTACCCTTGCCCCTCCCTGCCTACCCTTGCCCTCCCTGACTACCCTTGCCCCTCCCTGCCTACCCTTGCCCTCCCTGACTACCCTTGCCCCTCCCTGCCTACCCTTGCCCCTCCTTGTCTACCCTTCCCCTCCCTGTCTATCCCTTCCCCTCCATGCCTACCCTTCCCCTCCCTGTCTACCCTTCCCCTCCCTGTCTATCCCTTCCCCTCCCTGACTACCCTTCCCCTCCATGACTACCCTTGCCCCTCCCTGTCTACCCTTCCCCTCCCTGACTACCCTTCCCCTCCCTGTCTGTCCATTCCCCTCCCTGTCTATCCCTTCCCCTCCCTGTCTACCCTTCCCCTCCCTGACTACCATTCACCTCCCTGTCTGTCCATTCCCCTCCCTGTCTATCCCTTCCCCTCCCTGATTACCCTTCCCCTCCCTGACTACCCTTGCCCCTCCCTGCCTACCCTTGCCCCTCTTTGTCTACCCTTCCCCTCCCTGACCACTCTTCACCTCCCTGTCTGTCCATTCCCCTCCCTGTCAATCCCTTCCCCTCTCGACTACCCTTCCCCTGCCTGCCTTCCCTTCACCTCCCTGTCTATCCCTTCCCCTCCCTGTCTATCCCTTCCCCTCCTTGCCTACCCTTCCCCTCCCTGACTTCCCTTCCCGCTCCCTGCCTACCCTTCCCGCTCCCTGCCTACCCTTGCCCCTCCGTGTCTACCCTTTGTCTACATCTTTGGACGTCATCTTCTGTTACAGTTACGTGACATCCTCTTTGGGTGATGTCATAGTTACTTTACTTACTGATTGCGTGACATGACTTCCGATTCAAATCACGTCATCTTCTAATTTTCTGACGCCACTACTCATTCCTGTAATATCACTGTCGCTTGATCAAAATCTGATAAATTGTCACTTCCTGTTGGAGTGACATCACTTGCTGTTGGAGTGACGTCACTACCTGTTGGAGTGACGTCACTACCTGTTGGAGTGACGTCACTACCTGTTGGAGTGACGTCACTTCCTGTTGGAGTAACGTCACCTCTGAATCGCATGACGTCATTTCCGAATCCCATGACGTCATTTCCTTTTACAGTTTCGTCATTTCCTGAATCGCATGACGTCACTTCCAGTTGAAGTGACGTCATATCCTGGGACGTCATCTCCTGTTACAGTGACGTCACATCCTCTTTGAGTGATGTCACAGTTACGTCACTTACGAATTCCATGACGTCACCTCCGTTTGAAGTTTCGTCACTTCTTAATTTTCTGATGTCACTGCCTGTTCATGTAATGTCAATGTCGGTGGTTTTGAAGCACTTGATCAAAATCTGATAAATTGTCGCTTCCTGTTGGAGTGACGTCACTTCCGGTTCATATCACGTCATCTGCTAATTTTCTGATGTCACTACCGGTTAATGTAATGTCACTGTCGGTTTCTCTGAAGCGCTTGATCTCGCTGGACATCTAAATCTGATATATTGTCACTTCAAGTTCCTGTTGGGGTGACGTCACCTCCGAATCGCATGACGTCAATTCCGAATCGCATGACGTCACTTCCGTTTGAGAACTCGTCATTTCTTGAATCGCATGACGTCACTTCCGTTTCAGGTGACGTCATATCCTGGACGTCATCCCTTGTTACAGTGACGTCACATCATCCTCTTTGAGTGATGTCACAGTTACCTCACTTAAGAATTGCGTGACGTCACCTCCGTTTGAAGTTTCGTCATTTCCTGAATCATATGACATCACTTCAGGTTGTAGTGACGTCACCTCCGAATCGCATGACGTCATTTTTTAATTGCATGACGTCACTTCCGTTTAAGAACTCGTCATTTCTTGAATCGCATGACGTCACTTCCGTTTCAGGTGACGTCATTTCCTTGACGTCATCCCTTGTTACAGTGACGTCACATTATCCTCTTTGAAAGATGTCACAGTTACGTCACTTAAGAATTGCGTGACGTCACCTCCGTTTGAAGTTTCGTCATTTCCTGAATCATATGACATCACTTCAGATTGCAGTGACGTCACTTCCGAATCGCATGACGTCAATACCGAGTCGTATGACGTCACTTCCGTTTGAGAACACGTCATTTCCTTAATTGCATGACGTCACTTCCTTTTGAGTTGACGTCATATCCTGGGACGTCATCTCCTCTTACAGTGACGTCACATCCTCTTTTAGTGATGTCACAGTTACGTCACTTACGAATTGCATGACGTCACCTCCGGTTCAAATCACGTCATCTCCTAATTTTCTGATGTCACTGCCGGTTCATGTAATGTCAATGTCGGATTCTTTGAAGCGCTTGATCTCGCTGGACATATAAATCTGATAAATTGTCACTTCCAGGTGCAATGACGTCACTTCCTGTTGGAGTGACGTCACTTCCTGTTGGAGTGACGTCATTTTCGAATCGCATGACGTCACTTCCGTTTGAGAACTCGTCATTTCTTGAATCGCATGACGTCACTTCCGTTTCAGGTGACGTCATATCCTGGACGTCATCCCTTGTTACAGTGACGTCACATCATCCTCTTTGAGTGATGTCACAGTTACCTCACTTACGAATTGCATGACGTCACTTCCGTTAGAGTTACAGTGACGTCACATCATCCTCTTTGAGTGATGTCACAGTTACCTCACCTCCGAATCGCATGACGTCATTTTTGAATTGCATGACGTCACTTCCGTTTGAGAACTCGTCATTTCTTGAATCGCATGACGTCACTTCCGTTTCAGGTGACGTCATATCCTGGACGTCATCCCTTGTTACAGTGACGTCACATCATCCTCTTTGAGTGATGTCACAGTTACCTCACCTCCGAATCGCATGACGTCATTTTTGAATTGCATGACGTCACTTCCGTTTGAGAACTCGTCATTTCTTGAATCGCATGACGTCACTTCCGTTTCAGGTGACGTCATTTCCTTGACGTCATCCCTTGTTACAGTGACGTCACATTATCCTCTTTGAAAGATGTCACAGTTACGTCACTTAAGAATTGCGTGACGTCACCTCCGTTTGAAGTTTCGTCATTTCCTGAATCATATGACATCACTTCAGATTGCAGTGACGTCACTTCCGAATCGCTTGACGTCAATACCGAGTCGTATGACGTCACTTCCGTTTGAGAACACGTCATTTCCTTAATTGCATGACGTCACTTCCTTTTGAGTTGACGTCATATCCTGGGACGTCACATCCTCTTTTAGTGATGTCACATCCTCTTTTAGTGATGTCACAGTTACGTCACTTACGAATTGCATGACGTCACTTCCGTTTGAGTTGACGTCATATCCTGGAACGTCATCTCCTCTTACAGTGACGTCACATCCTCTTTTAGTGATGTCACAGTTACGTCACTAACGAATTGCATGACGTCACCTCCGGATCAAATCACGTCATCTCCTAATTTTCTGATGTCACTGCCGGTTCTTGTAATGTCGATGTCGGATTCTTTGAAGCGCTTGATCTCGCTGGACATCTAAATCTGATAAGTTGTCACTTCCAGGTGCAATGACGTCACTTCCTGTTGTAGTGACGTCACTTCCTGTTGGAGTGACGTCACTTCCTGTTGGAATGGCGTCATTTTCGAATCGCATGACGTCACTTCCGTTTGAGAACTCGTCATTTCTTGAATCGCATGACGTCACTTCCGTTTCAGGTGACGTCATATCCTGGACGTCATCCCTTGTTACAGTGACGTCACATCATCCTCTTTGAGTGATGTCACAGTTACGTCACTTAAGAATTGCGTGACGTCACCTCCGTTTGAAGTTTCGTCATTTCCTGAATCATATGACATCACTTCAGGTTGTAGTGACGTCACCTCCGAATCGCATGACGTCATTTTTTAATTGCATGACGTCACTTCCGTTTGAGAACTCGTCATTTCTTGAATCGCATGATGTCACTTTCGTTTCAGGTGACGTCATATCCTGGGACGTCATCTCCTCTTACAGTGACGTCACATCCTCTTTGAATGATGTCACAGTTACGTCACTTAAGAATTGCGTGACGTCACTTCCGTTTGAGAACTCGTCATTTCTTGAATCGCATGACGTCACTTCCGTTTCAGGTGACGTCATATCCTGGACGTCATCCCTTGTTACAGTGACGTCACATCATCCTCTTTGAGTGATGTCACAGTTACGTCACTTAAGAATTGCGTGACGTCACCTCCGTTTGAAGTTTCGTCATTTCCTGAATCATATGACATCACTTCAGGTTGTAGTGACGTCACCTCCGAATCGCATGACGTCATTTTTGAATTGCATGACGTCACTTCCGTTTGAGAACTCGTCATTTCTTGAATCGCATGACGTCACTTCCGTTTCAGGTGACGTCATTTCCTTGACGTCATCCCTTGTTACAGTGACGTCACATTATCCTCTTTGAAAGATGTCACAGTTACGTCACTTAAGAATTGCGTGACGTCACCTCCGTTTGAAGTTTCGTCATTTCCTGAATCATATGACATCACTTCAGATTGCAGTGACGTCACTTCCGAATCGCATGACGTCAATACCGAGTCGTATGACGTCACTTCCGTTTGAGAACACGTCATTTCCTTAATTGCATGACGTCACTTCCTTTTGAGTTGACGTCATATCCTGGGACGTCATCTCCTCTTACAGTGACGTCACATCCTCTTTTAGTGATGTCACAGTTACGTCACTTACGAATTGCATGACGTCACCTCCGGTTCAAATCACGTCATCTCCTAATTTTCTGATGTCACTGCCGGTTCATGTAATGTCAATGTCGGTTTATTGAAGCGCTTGATCTCGCTGGACATCTAAATCTGATAAGTTGTCACTTCCAGGTGCAATGACGTCACTTCCTGTTGTAGTGACGTCACTTCCTGTTGGAGTGACGTCACTTCCTGTTGGAATGGCGTCATTTTCGAATCGTATGACGTCACTTCCGTTTGAGAACTCGTCATTTCTTGAATCGCATGACGTCACTTCCGTTTCAGGTGACGTCATATCCTGGACGTCATCCCTTGTTACAGTGACGTCACATCATCCTCTTTGAGTGATGTCACAGTTACCTCACTTACGAATTGCATGACGTCACTTCCGTTAGAGTTGACGTCATATCCTGGACGTCATCTCCTCTTACAGTGTCGTCACATCATCCTCTTTGAGTGATGTCACAGTTACATCACTTACGAATTGCATGACGTCACCTCCGGTTCAAATCACGTCATCTCCTAATTTTCTGATGTCACTGCCGGTTCATGTAATGTCAATATCGGTTTATTGAAGCGCTTGATCTCGCTGGACATCTAAATCTGATAAATTGTTACTTTCAGGTGCAATGACGTCACTTCCTGTTGTAGTAACGTCACTTCCTGTTGGATTGACGTCACCTCCGAATCGCATGACATACAGTATTTCGACTGTAAATAGAGATTCTCAGATGTTCGATTGTAATTTTTGTTAATCTCATCGCTTTCGTTCACGTTATCAATGGAAATATTTTTGATAAAAACATGTTTATTTCGAATTTAATAGACATTTTTAGAATTACGAGAGGATGTTTTTCCAAATTTCATGCTTTTTTCATGTTTATAAAATATTTGCTAGATTGTTTATTTCCACTAAATATCGAGATTTGCAGGTATTAATTTTCCTTTTACTAATTGCCCAAAATACATTTATTTCGACTGAAAGATTCTCAGATGTTCAAATGAAATTTTTGTTAAACTCATCGGTTTCTTTAACGTTATCAAAAGAAATATTTCTTGATGAAAACATCATTAAATAGACATTTTCAGAATAACGAGAGTATGTTTTTCAAATTTCGATGTTTTTTTATTTTTTAAATTCGACTAAATTGAAATGTTTATGTGTTTGACTTTCAAACTTTTAACGGTATTTGTTCCTAATGTGATGTCAAGGAATGATTGTGTATATTTGGGTATTGTGGCTCTGGATTATCGCAAACGTAACATAATGAGGAAATATTGGTCTTGGGCAGGTTTGGCTATTAATGACGGGGCACGTTTGGCCAGGGGGATGAACCTGATGATATTACCTGGAGTGCAATAATGCGACTAAATTGAGTATTGACAGTCCAAAAGATGTTCGTTCACTAGCTTACCAATGTGCAAAGCGTTTTGAATAAAAATGCCTGCAAAATGGAGCGACGAAGAATTGGCTGGAGCTGACTGGTTCTCATCCCTCATTGTCAATGCGAACAGCGGAGTACCAGTTGGTTCCAGGGGTTCGGAACATAAATCTGGATGGTTGACAGCCGACAATTTTTGGAATTCGAAGGAAAATCCTGTCTTGGTTGTTCTAGGTAACCACGACTCACATTTGTCAATACAGGTGCTAGAGTACAATTCGTCAAATGGATACCCCTGAAGCTACTGGAGACAAAGATCATCGAAGTACTAGCAATGATGTTCTAGTTCGTTACATTAACGATCGACAGATGTCAGTCATACCAGTCCGAGGTGACGGACATTGCTTACTTTATTCAGTTAGCACAGCACTTCAAGTTATACCTGAAGACATTGGCAAACGTCTGGTACAAGAAGTCGAAGATCACAGTGACCTCTATGCATAATTTTCTTTGACCGAGGACCCGGATGTATCATCAGCCTTTCGAGGATTTTTAGCAGACAGTGATATGACAACAACTTAGGAGATATGATTCTACTGTTTGTGTACGAGGTGTTTCAAGTCCCAGGAAGACCAGGCATTGGCATTGAGCATACCATCTACCTAACGCTGAATGGCACAGGCGTGGCAACCCATTACAGTGCTGTGCTGTCAATCAACTAACGTAGCCAGGGCAACAGAAAGTTATTCAACCACTACAACATCCACCACGTTTGACCAGTCATCAGACAAATGATTTTCACCAGAAAGTGTAAGTCCTCACCCTAAAGCTCCACAACGCTAGGTGGCTCGTGGCAGGAAACGCAGGAAGACGTGCATCCTTACCGATACACCAGAGAAGGAAGCTCTAAAGGTTGAACAGGAGAAGAGATAAGCACGCCAGAATGCCAAAGCGATGAAGAGCCTAGGATCTACACTTCCGAAGAAGACAAGCAAGCCTGTGAAAAAAAAGTAACGTTGCACTTCAAAACGAAACCAATCGACCGAATCAGAGAACGTGGTCCAATAGCAGGCCCCGTGAGACATGGGTCCAGTGCAGTATCTGCAATTATTGGGCTCATGAGTTTTCTAATGTTGCATTATACTTGTGGCAATTGTTGCAAATCATCTGAAACTTCTACATCAAACTATGATGTTCCTGATGTTCCTACATGTACAAAACCACGAAGTGCTCCTGATGCTTCCCCTACTCCACCACGAAAGGCCTCTGGTGCTTCCCCTACTTCACCACGAAATGCTCCTGATGCTTCCCCTACTCCACCACGGAAGGCTAATCGTGCCCTTACCTCATCACGGCAAAGTTGTAAACGAAGGAAGTCAACCAAGAAAACCAGAATAACACAGGTGATCAATTCTGGAGATGAGACAGTTACTGTTTAGTCTGCGGAGAATCTTGGTGTGATAGCAGATCTAACAAAACCTGGGTTCAATGCAGCATTTGTTCCTTGTGGTCCCATAAAAAATGTGCTGGGACACACAGCATGTTAGGATACGCTTGTCACAAATGTGATTGACATTAATTGTGAACATTATTCACATCCCTCTTGATTGTTGGCTGATGTTTATGCCATTTTGGTTTGACGTGTTTGTACTTCAAAGGATATAATTTCCACAATTTCGTTTTCCATGAATTAGATGTTAAATGACCAAAATGTTTAATTATCTTGTTATTTTGCATTCAATTATCATACTTGTTACAGTTAAAATAAAACACAAAATATCCAACACTTTTTCCTTTTTCATTCCAGGGGCACGTTCGGCCATGCACTTCGATTTTTTTAAAACCATGTCACCAGATAAACACTGAATCTACATTATCATAAAATATATCTATGTAAAGCAATGTTATGTCGCCTTTTTCGCAAATATAAATTTAATATATTTATTGAGAATTGGTATTGGCCGAACGTGCCCCGATTGGCCTCAAGCATGGCCGAATTGTTCGTTATGGGAAAAAGATATAAGGCACTCTTACTGCAAAAAAGCCAAGTTGTGTACAAACACGCGTAAGGATATGTCATTAAACGAACTCTCTAGCTTAATTTTAGTGAAAAGGGAACCCTGCCGAATTAATAGTAATAGTAAAAGGAAAATTAATACCGTTTAATCATACACTCAAACCTTGCAAATTTCGATATTTAGTCGAAATAAACGTTCTAGCAAGAATAGTAAATTCAAATTCAAAGCGTAATCTTGTAATTCTGTAAATGTCTATTAAATATGAAATAAACATGTTTTTATCAAGAAATATTTATTTTGATAAGGTGAAAGACAGCGATGAGTTTAACAAAAATCACATTCGATTCGAACATCTCTATTTACAGTCGAAATAAATGTATTTTGGGCAAATAGTAAAAGGACAAGTAATACCGTTCAATCATACACTCAAACCTTGCAAACATCGATATTTAGTCGAAATAAACGTTCTCGCAAGAATTTTAAATTCAAATTTAAAGCGTGAAATTGGGTAAAACATACTCTCGTAATTCTGAAAATGTCTATTTAATTTGAAAGAAAACGATGATTTTAACAAAAATGACATTCAAACACCTCTATTTACAGTCGAAATAAATAAATTTTTGGCAAATAGTAAAAAAATAAATACCGTTTAATCATACACCTTACAAATCTCGATAATTAGTCTCACTAAACGTTCTCGCAAGAATTTTAAAAACAAACTTTAAGCGTGAAATTTGGAAAAATAACTCTCGTAATTCTGAAAATGTCTATTAAATATGAAATAAACATGTTTTTATCAAAAAAAAATTCTTTTGATAACGTTAAAGAAAGCGATGAGTTACATTATTACGTTCGAACATCTGAGAATCTCTATTTACAGTCGAAATAAATGTATTTTGGGCAAATAGTAAAAGGAAAATTAATACCGTTTAATCATACACTAAAACCTTGCAAATCTCGATATTTAGTCGAAATAAACGTCCTAGCAAGAATTTTAAATTCAAATTTAAAGTGTGAAATTTGGGAAAAACATTCTCTCGTAATTCTGAAAATGTCTATTTAATTTGAAAGAAACCGATAAGTACAACATTACATTACATTCGAACATCTGAGAATCTTTTAGTCGAAATAGACGTTCGCAATAATTTTTAAAACAAACTTTAAGAGTGAAATTGGGAGAAACATACTCTCGTAATTCTGAAAATGTCTATTAAATATGAAATAAACATGTTTTAATCAAGAAATATTTATTTTGATAAGGTGAAAGAAAGCGATGCGTTTAACAAAAATAACTTTCGAACATCTCTATTTATAGTCGAAATAAATGTATTTTGGGCAAATAGTAAAAGGAAAATTAATACCGTTTAATCACCTTGCAAACCTCGATATTTAGTCGAAATAAACGTTCTAGCAAGAATTTTAAATTCAAATTTAAAGCGTGAAATTATGTAAAACATACTCTCGTAATTCTGAAAATGTCTATTTAATTTGAAAGAAAACGATGAGTTTAACAAAAATTACATTCGACATCTGAAAATTTTAAAACAAAATTAATAGCGTGAAAGTTAGAAAAAACATACATTCGAACAACTAAAATCTCTAATTTCAGTCATTATAAACGTTTTTTGACAAATAATTAAAGTTGGAAAATATTACAGAACTTTGAAACGATAAGTTGAATAAACATATTTTAGGAAAATTTATACCGTTAAAACACATATCATTACTCTAAATTTAGTCGAATTTAAAAAAATAATTATAACTTGAAAATTTGAAAAATATACTCTCGTAATTCTGAAAAGTCTATTTAATTTGAAATAAACTTGTTTTTATCAAGAAATATTTCTTTTGATAACTTGAAAGAAAGCGATAAGTTAACAAATATTAAATTCGAACATCTGAGAATCTCTATTTACAGTCGAAATAAATGTAATTTTGGTCAAATAGTAAAAGGAAAATGAAACCGTTTAATCATACACTCAAACCTTGCAAATCAAGATATTTAGTCGAAATAAACGTTCTAGCAAGAATTTTAAATTCAAATTTAAAGCGTGAAATTGAGAAAAACATACTCTCGTAATTATGAAAATGTCTATTTAATTTGAAAGAAACCGATAAGTACAACATTACATTACATTCGAACATCTGAGAATCTTTTAGTCGAAATAGACGTTCGCAATAATTTTTAAAACAAACTTTAAGAGTGAAATTGGGAGAAACATACTCTCGTAATTCTGAAAATGTCTATTAAATATGAAATAAACATGTTTTAATCAAGAAATATTTATTTTGATAAGGTGAAAGAAAGCGATGCGTTTAACAAAAATAACTTTCGAACATCTCTATTTATAGTCGAAATAAATGTATTTTGGGCAAATAGTAAAAGGAAAATTAATACCGTTTAATCACCTTGCAAACCTCGATATTTAGTCGAAATAAACGTTCTAGCAAGAATTTTAAATTCAAATTTAAAGCGTGAAATTATGTAAAACATACTCTCGTAATTCTGAAAATGTCTATTTAATTTGAAAGAAAACGATGAGTTTAACAAAAATTACATTCGACATCTGAAAATTTTAAAACAAAATTAATAGCGTGAAAGTTAGAAAAAACATACATTCGAACAACTAAAATCTCTAATTTCAGTCATTATAAACGTTTTTTGACAAATAATTAAAGTTGGAAAATATTACAGAACTTTGAAACGATAAGTTGAATAAACATATTTTAGGAAAATTTATACCGTTAAAACACATATCATTACTCTAATTTTAGTCGAATTTAAAAAAATAATTATAACTTGAAAATTTGAAAAATATACTCTCGTAATTCTGAAAAGTCTATTTAATTTGAAATAAACTTGTTTTTATCAAGAAATATTTCTTTTGATAACTTGAAAGAAAGCGATGAGTTAACAAATATTAAATTCGAACATCTGAGAATCTCTATTTACAGTCGAAATAAATGTTATTTTGGTCAAATAGTAAAAGGAAAATGAATACCGTTTAATCATACACTCAAACCTTGCAAATCTAGCAAGAATTTTAAATTCAAATTTAAAGTGTGAAATTGGGAAAAACATACTTTCGTAATTCTGAAAATGTCTATAAATTTGAAGCAAGCGATGAGTTTAACAATAATTACATTCGAACATCTGAGAATCTTTTAGTCGAAATAGACGTTCTAGCAAGAATTTTTAAAACAAAATAGATAGCGTGAAAATTATAAAAACATACATTCGAACATCTGAAACTCTCTAATTTCAGTCATAATAAACGTTTTTTGACAAATAATTAAAGTTGGAAAATCTTAAACAACTTTGAAACGATAAGTTGAATAAACATATTTTAGGAAAATTTATACCGTTAAAACACATATCATTACTCTAAATTTAGTCAAATTTAAAAAAATAATTATAACTTGAAAATTTGAAAAATATACTCTCGTAATTCTGAAAAGTCTATTTAATTTGAAATAAACTTATTTTTATCAAGAAATATTTCTTTTGATAACTTGAAAGAAAGCGATAAGTTAACAAATATTAAATTCGAACATCTGAGAATCTCTATTTACAGTCGAAATAAATGTAATTTTGGTCAAATAGTAAAAGGAAAATGAAACCGTTTAATCATACACTCAAACCTTGCAAATCAAGATATTTAGTCGAAATAAACGTTCTAGCAAGAATTTTAAATTCAAATTTAAAGCGTGAAATTGAGAAAAACATACTCTCGTAATTATGAAAATGTCTATTTAATTTGCAAGAAAGCGATGAGTTTAACAATAATTACATTCGAACATCTTAGAATCTTTTAATCGAAATAGACGTTCTAGCTCTCTAATTTCAGTCATAATAAACGTTTTTATGACAATAAATTAAAGTTGAAAAAAACTTATACAACTTTGAAACGATAAGTTGAATAATCATATTTTTGGAAAATTTATACCGTTAAAAGTTTAAAAGTCAAACACTTAGATACAAAACTTAAATACTCTAATTTTAGTCGAATTTAAAAAAAATTTATAACTGGAAATTTGAAATCTCTATTTAAAGTCGAAATAAATGTATTATGGGCAAATAGTAAAAGGAAAATGAATACCGTTTAAACATATACTCCAACCTTACAATCTCGATTTTTCAAACCTTACATATCTCAATATTTAGTCGAAATAAGCGTTCTAGCAAGACATTTAAAGCGCGAAATTGGGAAATCGTAATTCTGAAAATGTCTATTAAATATGAAATGAACATGTTTTTCTCAAAAAATATTCTTTTGATAATTTGAAAGAATTGAACAAAAAGTACATTCGAACATCTGAAAATCTCTATTTTTAGTCATAATAAAAGTTTTTTTGGCAAATATAGAGAAAATTATTCAAGTTGGAAAATATTACAAAACGATAATTTGAAAAAACATATTTTGGGAAAATTTATACCGTTAAAAGTTTGAAACTCAAACAATTAAACGTGCCAGGAAATGACGAAACCTCAATCGGAAGTGACGTCAAGGGATTCAGGAAATGAAGAAACTGTTAACGGAGATGACATCACGCAATACGTATGTGACGTAACTGTGACATCCAAAGAGGATGTAACGGTACTGTAACAGGAGATGACCTCCCAGGATATGACGTCACCTCAAACGGAAGTGACGTCATGCGACTCGGAAGTGACGTCACTGCAATAGGAAGTGCCGTCACTGCAATAGGAAGTAACGTCACTCCAACAGTAAGTGACGACACTGTAACAGGAGATGACGTTCCAGGATATGACGTCACCTCAAAAGGAAGTGACGTCATGCGATTCAGGAAATGACGAGTTCTCAAACGGAAGTGATGTCATGCGACTCGGAAGTGACGTCACTGCAACAGGAAGTGACGTCATTTGATTCTGAAGTGACGTCACTGCAATAGGAAGTGACGTCACTGCAACAGGAAGTGACATCACTCCAACAGGAAGTGACGTCATTGCACCTGGAAGTGACAATTTATTAGATTTAGATGTCAAGCGAGATAAAGCGCTTCAAAGAAACCGACAGTGACATTACATTAACCGGTAGTGACATCAGAAATTTAGGAGATTACGTGATTTGAACCGGAAATGACGTCACTCCAACAGGAAGTGACAATTTATCAGGTTGATGATCAAGTGCTTCAAAACCACCGACACTGCAATAGGAAGTGCCGTCACTGCAATAGGAAGTAACGTCACTCAAAGAGGATGTGACGTCACTGTAAGAGGAGATGACGTCCCAGGATATGACGTCACCTCAAACGAAAGTGACGTCATGCGATTCAGGAAATGACGAGTTCTCAAACGGAAGTGATGTCATGCGACTCGGAAGTGACGTCACTGCAACAGGAAGTGACGTTATTTGATTCTGAAGTGACGTCACTGCAATAGGAAGTGACGTCACTCCAAAAGGAAGTGACGTCACTCCAACAGGAAGTGACGTCACTGTAACAGGAGATGACGTCCCAGGATATGACGTCACCTCAAACGGAAGTGACGTCATGCGATTCAGGAAATGACGAGTTCTCAAACGGAAGTGACGTCATGCGATTAGGAAATGACGTCATGTGATTCGGAGGTGACGTCACTCCAACAGGAAGTGACATCACTCCAACAGGAAGTGACGTCATTGCACCTGGAAGTGACAATTTATTAGATTTAGATGTCAAGCGAGATAAAGCGCTTCAAAGAAACCGACAGTGACATTACATTAACCGGTAGTGACATCAGAAATTTAGGAGATTACGTGATTTGAACCGGAAATGACGTCACTCCAACAGGAAGTGACAATTTATCAGATTGATGATCAAGTGCTTCAAAACCACCGACACTGCAATAGGAAGTAACGTCACTCAAAGAGGATGTGACGTCACTGTAAGAGGAGATGACGTCCCAGGATATGACGTCACCTCAAACGAAAGTAACGTCATGCGATTCAGGAAATGACGAGTTCTCAAACGGAAGTGACGTCATGCGACTCGGAAGTGACGTCACTGCAACAGGAAGTGACGTTATTTGATTCGGAAGTGACGTCACTGCAATAGGAAGTGACGTCACTCCAAAAGGAAGTGACGTCACTCCATCAGGAAGTGACGTCACTCCAACAGGAAGTGACGTCACTGTAACAGGAGATGACGTCCCAGGATATGACGTCACCTCAAACGGAAGTGACGTCATGCGATTCAGGAAATGACGAGTTCTCAAACGGAAGTGACGTCATGCGATTAGGAAATGACGTCATGTGATTCGGAGGTGACGTCACTCCAACAGGAAGTGACATCACTCCAACAGGAAGTGACGTCATTGCACCTGGAAGTGACAATTTATTAGATTTAGATGTCAAGCGAGATAAAGCGCTTCAAAGAAACCGACAGTGACATTACATTAACCGGTAGTGACATCAGAAATTTAGGAGATTACGTGATTTGAACCGGAAATGACGTCACTCCAACAGGAAGTGACAATTTATCAGATTGATGATCAAGTGCTTCAAAACCACCGACACTGCAATAGGAAGTAACGTCACTCAAAGAGGATGTGACGTCACTGTAAGAGGAGATGACGTCCCAGGATATGACGTCACCTCAAACGAAAGTAACGTCATGCGATTCAGGAAATGACGAGTTCTCAAACGGAAGTGACGTCATGCGACTCGGAAGTGACGTCACTGCAACAGGAAGTGACGTTATTTGATTCGGAAGTGACGTCACTGCAATAGGAAGTGACGTCACTCCAAAAGGAAGTGACGTCACTCCAAAAGGAAGTGACGTCACTCCAACAGGAAGTGACGTCACTGTAACAGGAGATGACGTCCATGGATATGACGTCACCTCAAACGGAAGTGACGTCATGCGATTCAGGAAATGACGAGTTCTCAAACGGAAGTGACGTCATGCGATTAGGAAATGACGTCATGTGATTCGGAGGTGACGTCACTCCAACAGGAAGTGACATCACTCCAACAGGAAGTGACGTCATTGCACCTGGAAGTGACAATTTATTAGATTTAGATGTCAAGCGAGATAAAGCGCTTCAAAGAAACCGACAGTGACATTACATTAACCGGTAGTGACATCAGAAATTTAGGAGATTACGTGATTTGAACCGGAAATGACGTCACTCCAACAGGAAGTGACAATTTATCAGATTGATGATCAAGTGCTTCAAAACCACCGACACTGCAATAGGAAGTAACGTCACTCAAAGAGGATGTGACGTCACTGTAAGAGGAGATGACGTCCCAGGATATGACGTCACCTCAAACGAAAGTAACGTCATGCGATTCAGGAAATGACGAGTTCTCAAACGGAAGTGACGTCATGCGACTCGGAAGTGACGTCACTGCAACAGGAAGTGACGTTATTTGATTCGGAAGTGACGTCACTGCAATAGGAAGTGACGTCACTCCAAAAGGAAGTGACGTCACTCCAAAAGGAAGTGACGTCACTCCAACAGGAAGTGACGTCACTGTAACAGGAGATGACGTCCATGGATATGACGTCACCTCAAACGGAAGTGACGTCATGCGATTCAGGAAATGACGAGTTCTCAAACGGAAGTGACGTCATGCGATTAGGAAATGACGTCATGTGATTCGGAGGTGACGTCACTCCAACAGGAAGTGACATCACTCCAACAGGAAGTGACGTCATTGCACCTGGAAGTGACAATTTATTAGATTTAGATGTCAAGCGAGATAAAGCGCTTCAAAGAAACCGACAGTGACATTACATTAACCGGTAGTGACATCAGAAATTTAGGAGATTAAGTGATTTGAACCGGAAATGACGTCACTCCAACAGGAAGTGACAATTTATCAGATTGATGATCAAGTGCTTCAAAACCACCGACACTGCAATAGGAAGTAACGTCACTCAAAGAGGATGTGACGTCACTGTAAGAGGAGATGACGTCCCAGGATATGACGTCACCTCAAACGAAAGTAACGTCATGCGATTCAGGAAATGACGAGTTCTCAAACGGAAGTGACGTCATGCGACTCGGAAGTGACGTCACTGCAACAGGAAGTGACGTTATTTGATTCGGAAGTGACGTCACTGCAATAGGAAGTGACGTCACTCCAAAAGGAAGTGACGTCACTCCAAAAGGAAGTGACGTCACTGTAACAGGAGATGACGTCCCAGGATATGACGTCACCTCAAACGGAAGTGACGTCATGCGATTCAGGAAATGACGAGTTCTCAAACGGAAGTGACGTCATGCGATTAGGAAATGACGTCATGTGATTCGGAGGTGACGTCACTCCAACAGGAAGTGACATCACTCCAACAGGAAGTGACGTCATTGCACCTGGAAGTGACAATTTATTAGATTTAGATGTCAAGCGAGATAAAGCGCTTCAAAGAAACCGACAGTGACATTACATTAACCGGTAGTGACATCAGAAATTTAGGAGATTACGTGATTTGAACCGGAAATGACGTCACTCCAACAGGAAGTGACAATTTATCAGATTGATGATCAAGTGCTTCAAAACCACCGACACTGCAATAGGAAGTAACGTCACTCAAAGAGGATGTGACGTCACTGTAAGAGGAGATGACGTCCCAGGATATGACGTCACCTCAAACGAAAGTAACGTCATGCGATTCAGGAAATGACGAGTTCTCAAACGGAAGTGACGTCATGCGACTCGGAAGTGACGTCACTGCAACAGGAAGTGACGTTATTTGATTCGGAAGTGACGTCACTGCAATAGGAAGTGACGTCACTCCAAAAGGAAGTGACGTCACTCCATCAGGAAGTGACGTCACTCCAACAGGAAGTGACGTCACTGTAACAGGAGATGACGTCCCAGGATATGACGTCACCTCAAACGGAAGTGACGTCATGCGATTCAGGAAATGACGAGTTCTCAAACGGAAGTGACGTCATGCGATTAGGAAATGACGTCATGTGATTCGGAGGTGACGTCACTCCAACAGGAAGTGACATCACTCCAACAGGAAGTGACGTCATTGCACCTGGAAGTGACAATTTATTAGATTTAGATGTCAAGCGAGATAAAGCGCTTCAAAGAAACCGACAGTGACATTACATTAACCGGTAGTGACATCAGAAATTTAGGAGATTACGTGATTTGAACCGGAAATGACGTCACTCCAACAGGAAGTGACAATTTATCAGATTGATGATCAAGTGCTTCAAAACCACCGACACTGCAATAGGAAGTAACGTCACTCAAAGAGGATGTGACGTCACTGTAAGAGGAGATGACGTCCCAGGATATGACGTCACCTCAAACGAAAGTAACGTCATGCGATTCAGGAAATGACGAGTTCTCAAACGGAAGTGACGTCATGCGACTCGGAAGTGACGTCACTGCAACAGGAAGTGACGTTATTTGATTCGGAAGTGACGTCACTGCAATAGGAAGTGACGTCACTCCAAAAGGAAGTGACGTCACTCCAAAAGGAAGTGACGTCACTCCAACAGGAAGTGACGTCACTGTAACAGGAGATGACGTCCATGGATATGACGTCACCTCAAACGGAAGTGACGTCATGCGATTCAGGAAATGACGAGTTCTCAAACGGAAGTGACGTCATGCGATTAGGAAATGACGTCATGTGATTCGGAGGTGACGTCACTCCAACAGGAAGTGACATCACTCCAACAGGAAGTGACGTCATTGCACCTGGAAGTGACAATTTATTAGATTTAGATGTCAAGCGAGATAAAGCGCTTCAAAGAAACCGACAGTGACATTACATTAACCGGTAGTGACATCAGAAATTTAGGAGATTACGTGATTTGAACCGGAAATGACGTCACTCCAACAGGAAGTGACAATTTATCAGATTGATGATCAAGTGCTTCAAAACCACCGACACTGCAATAGGAAGTAACGTCACTCAAAGAGGATGTGACGTCACTGTAAGAGGAGATGACGTCCCAGGATATGACGTCACCTCAAACGAAAGTAACGTCATGCGATTCAGGAAATGACGAGTTCTCAAACGGAAGTGACGTCATGCGACTCGGAAGTGACGTCACTGCAACAGGAAGTGACGTTATTTGATTCGGAAGTGACGTCACTGCAATAGGAAGTGACGTCACTCCAAAAGGAAGTGACGTCACTCCATCAGGAAGTGACGTCACTCCAACAGGAAGTGACGTCACTGTAACAGGAGATGACGTCCCAGGATATGACGTCACCTCAAACGGAAGTGACGTCATGCGATTCAGGAAATGACGAGTTCTCAAACGGAAGTGACGTCATGCGATTAGGAAATGACGTCATGTGATTCGGAGGTGACGTCACTCCAACAGGAAGTGACATCACTCCAACAGGAAGTGACGTCATTGCACCTGGAAGTGACAATTTATTAGATTTAGATGTCAAGCGAGATAAAGCGCTTCAAAGAAACCGACAGTGACATTACATTAACCGGTAGTGACATCAGAAATTTAGGAGATTACGTGATTTGAACCGGAAATGACGTCACTCCAACAGGAAGTGACAATTTATCAGATTGATGATCAAGTGCTTCAAAACCACCGACACTGCAATAGGAAGTAACGTCACTCAAAGAGGATGTGACGTCACTGTAAGAGGAGATGACGTCCCAGGATATGACGTCACCTCAAACGAAAGTAACGTCATGCGATTCAGGAAATGACGAGTTCTCAAACGGAAGTGACGTCATGCGACTCGGAAGTGACGTCACTGCAACAGGAAGTGACGTTATTTGATTCGGAAGTGACGTCACTGCAATAGGAAGTGACGTCACTCCAAAAGGAAGTGACGTCACTCCAAAAGGAAGTGACGTCACTCCAACAGGAAGTGACGTCACTGTAACAGGAGATGACGTCCATGGATATGACGTCACCTCAAACGGAAGTGACGTCATGCGATTCAGGAAATGACGAGTTCTCAAACGGAAGTGACGTCATGCGATTAGGAAATGACGTCATGTGATTCGGAGGTGACGTCACTCCAACAGGAAGTGACATCACTCCAACAGGAAGTGACGTCATTGCACCTGGAAGTGACAATTTATTAGATTTAGATGTCAAGCGAGATAAAGCGCTTCAAAGAAACCGACAGTGACATTACATTAACCGGTAGTGACATCAGAAATTTAGGAGATTACGTGATTTGAACCGGAAATGACGTCACTCCAACAGGAAGTGACAATTTATCAGATTGATGATCAAGTGCTTCAAAACCACCGACACTGCAATAGGAAGTAACGTCACTCAAAGAGGATGTGACGTCACTGTAAGAGGAGATGACGTCCCAGGATATGACGTCACCTCAAACGAAAGTAACGTCATGCGATTCAGGAAATGACGAGTTCTCAAACGGAAGTGACGTCATGCGACTCGGAAGTGACGTCACTGCAACAGGAAGTGACGTTATTTGATTCGGAAGTGACGTCACTGCAATAGGAAGTGACGTCACTCCAAAAGGAAGTGACGTCACTCCAAAAGGAAGTGACGTCACTCCAACAGGAAGTGACGTCACTGTAACAGGAGATGACGTCCATGGATATGACGTCACCTCAAACGGAAGTGACGTCATGCGATTCAGGAAATGACGAGTTCTCAAACGGAAGTGACGTCATGCGATTAGGAAATGACGTCATGTGATTCGGAGGTGACGTCACTCCAACAGGAAGTGACATCACTCCAACAGGAAGTGACGTCATTGCACCTGGAAGTGACAATTTATTAGATTTAGATGTCAAGCGAGATAAAGCGCTTCAAAGAAACCGACAGTGACATTACATTAACCGGTAGTGACATCAGAAATTTAGGAGATTAAGTGATTTGAACCGGAAATGACGTCACTCCAACAGGAAGTGACAATTTATCAGATTGATGATCAAGTGCTTCAAAACCACCGACACTGCAATAGGAAGTAACGTCACTCAAAGAGGATGTGACGTCACTGTAAGAGGAGATGACGTCCCAGGATATGACGTCACCTCAAACGAAAGTAACGTCATGCGATTCAGGAAATGACGAGTTCTCAAACGGAAGTGACGTCATGCGACTCGGAAGTGACGTCACTGCAACAGGAAGTGACGTTATTTGATTCGGAAGTGACGTCACTGCAATAGGAAGTGACGTCACTCCAAAAGGAAGTGACGTCACTCCAAAAGGAAGTGACGTCACTGTAACAGGAGATGACGTCCCAGGATATGACGTCACCTCAAACGGAAGTGACGTCATGCGATTCAGGAAATGACGAGTTCTCAAACGGAAGTGACGTCATGCGATTAGGAAATGACGTCATGTGATTCGGAGGTGACGTCACTCCAACAGGAAGTGACATCACTCCAACAGGAAGTGACGTCATTGCACCTGGAAGTGACAATTTATTAGATTTAGATGTCAAGCGAGATAAAGCGCTTCAAAGAAACCGACAGTGACATTACATTAACCGGTAGTGACATCAGAAATTTAGGAGATTACGTGATTTGAACCGGAAATGACGTCACTCCAACAGGAAGTGACAATTTATCAGATTGATGATCAAGTGCTTCAAAACCACCGACACTGCAATAGGAAGTAACGTCACTCAAAGAGGATGTGACGTCACTGTAAGAGGAGATGACGTCCCAGGATATGACGTCACCTCAAACGAAAGTAACGTCATGCGATTCAGGAAATGACGAGTTCTCAAACGGAAGTGACGTCATGCGACTCGGAAGTGACGTCACTGCAACAGGAAGTGACGTTATTTGATTCGGAAGTGACGTCACTGCAATAGGAAGTGACGTCACTCCAAAAGGAAGTGACGTCACTCCATCAGGAAGTGACGTCACTCCAACAGGAAGTGACGTCACTGTAACAGGAGATGACGTCCCAGGATATGACGTCACCTCAAACGGAAGTGACGTCATGCGATTCAGGAAATGACGAGTTCTCAAACGGAAGTGACGTCATGCGATTAGGAAATGACGTCATGTGATTCGGAGGTGACGTCACTCCAACAGGAAGTGACATCACTCCAACAGGAAGTGACGTCATTGCACCTGGAAGTGACAATTTATTAGATTTAGATGTCAAGCGAGATAAAGCGCTTCAAAGAAACCGACAGTGACATTACATTAACCGGTAGTGACATCAGAAATTTAGGAGATTACGTGATTTGAACCGGAAATGACGTCACTCCAACAGGAAGTGACAATTTATCAGATTGATGATCAAGTGCTTCAAAACCACCGACACTGCAATAGGAAGTAACGTCACTCAAAGAGGATGTGACGTCACTGTAAGAGGAGATGACGTCCCAGGATATGACGTCACCTCAAACGAAAGTAACGTCATGCGATTCAGGAAATGACGAGTTCTCAAACGGAAGTGACGTCATGCGACTCGGAAGTGACGTCACTGCAACAGGAAGTGACGTTATTTGATTCGGAAGTGACGTCACTGCAATAGGAAGTGACGTCACTCCAAAAGGAAGTGACGTCACTCCAAAAGGAAGTGACGTCACTCCAACAGGAAGTGACGTCACTGTAACAGGAGATGACGTCCATGGATATGACGTCACCTCAAACGGAAGTGACGTCATGCGATTCAGGAAATCACGAGTTCTCAAACGGAAGTGACGTCATGCGATTAGGAAATGACGTCATGTGATTCGGAGGTGACGTCACTCCAACAGGAAGTGACATCACTCCAACAGAAAGTGACGTCATTGCACCTGGAAGTGACAATTTATTAGATTTAGATGTCAAGCGAGATAAAGCGCTTCAAAGAAACCGACAGTGACATTACATTAACCGGTAGTGACATCAGAAATTTAGGAGATTAAGTGATTTGAACCGGAAATGACGTCACTCCAACAGGAAGTGACAATTTATCAGATTGATGATCAAGTGCTTCAAAACCACCGACACTGCAATAGGAAGTAACGTCACTCAAAGAGGATGTGACGTCACTGTAAGAGGAGATGACGTCCCAGGATATGACGTCACCTCAAACGAAAGTAACGTCATGCGATTCAGGAAATGACGAGTTCTCAAACGGAAGTGACGTCATGCGACTCGGAAGTGACGTCACTGCAACAGGAAGTGACGTTATTTGATTCGGAAGTGACGTCACTGCAATAGGAAGTGACGTCACTCCAAAAGGAAGTGACGTCACTCCATCAGGAAGTGACGTCACTCCAACAGGAAGTGACGTCACTGTAACAGGAGATGACGTCCCAGGATATGACGTCACCTCAAACGGAAGTGACGTCATGCGATTCAGGAAATGACGAGTTCTCAAACGGAAGTGACGTCATGCGATTAGGAAATGACGTCATGTGATTCGGAGGTGACGTCACTCCAACAGGAAGTGACATCACTCCAACAGGAAGTGACGTCATTGCACCTGGAAGTGACAATTTATTAGATTTAGATGTCAAGCGAGATAAAGCGCTTCAAAGAAACCGACAGTGACATTACATTAACCGGTAGTGACATCAGAAATTTAGGAGATTACGTGATTTGAACCGGAAATGACGTCACTCCAACAGGAAGTGACAATTTATCAGATTGATGATCAAGTGCTTCAAAACCACCGACACTGCAATAGGAAGTAACGTCACTCAAAGAGGATGTGACGTCACTGTAAGAGGAGATGACGTCCCAGGATATGACGTCACCTCAAACGAAAGTAACGTCATGCGATTCAGGAAATGACGAGTTCTCAAACGGAAGTGACGTCATGCGACTCGGAAGTGACGTCACTGCAACAGGAAGTGACGTTATTTGATTCGGAAGTGACGTCACTGCAATAGGAAGTGACGTCACTCCAAAAGGAAGTGACGTCACTCCAAAAGGAAGTGACGTCACTCCAACAGGAAGTGACGTCACTGTAACAGGAGATGACGTCCATGGATATGACGTCACCTCAAACGGAAGTGACGTCATGCGATTCAGGAAATGACGAGTTCTCAAACGGAAGTGACGTCATGCGATTAGGAAATGACGTCATGTGATTCGGAGGTGACGTCACTCCAACAGGAAGTGACATCACTCCAACAGGAAGTGACGTCATTGCACCTGGAAGTGACAATTTATTAGATTTAGATGTCAAGCGAGATAAAGCGCTTCAAAGAAACCGACAGTGACATTACATTAACCGGTAGTGACATCAGAAATTTAGGAGATTACGTGATTTGAACCGGAAATGACGTCACTCCAACAGGAAGTGACAATTTATCAGATTGATGATCAAGTGCTTCAAAACCACCGACACTGCAATAGGAAGTAACGTCACTCAAAGAGGATGTGACGTCACTGTAAGAGGAGATGACGTCCCAGGATATGACGTCACCTCAAACGAAAGTAACGTCATGCGATTCAGGAAATGACGAGTTCTCAAACGGAAGTGACGTCATGCGACTCGGAAGTGACGTCACTGCAACAGGAAGTGACGTTATTTGATTCGGAAGTGACGTCACTGCAATAGGAAGTGACGTCACTCCAAAAGGAAGTGACGTCACTCCATCAGGAAGTGACGTCACTCCAACAGGAAGTGACGTCACTGTAACAGGAGATGACGTCCCAGGATATGACGTCACCTCAAACGGAAGTGACGTCATGCGATTCAGGAAATGACGAGTTCTCAAACGGAAGTGACGTCATGCGATTAGGAAATGACGTCATGTGATTCGGAGGTGACGTCACTCCAACAGGAAGTGACATCACTCCAACAGGAAGTGACGTCATTGCACCTGGAAGTGACAATTTATTAGATTTAGATGTCAAGCGAGATAAAGCGCTTCAAAGAAACCGACAGTGACATTACATTAACCGGTAGTGACATCAGAAATTTAGGAGATTACGTGATTTGAACCGGAAATGACGTCACTCCAACAGGAAGTGACAATTTATCAGATTGATGATCAAGTGCTTCAAAACCACCGACACTGCAATAGGAAGTAACGTCACTCAAAGAGGATGTGACGTCACTGTAAGAGGAGATGACGTCCCAGGATATGACGTCACCTCAAACGAAAGTAACGTCATGCGATTCAGGAAATGACGAGTTCTCAAACGGAAGTGACGTCATGCGACTCGGAAGTGACGTCACTGCAACAGGAAGTGACGTTATTTGATTCGGAAGTGACGTCACTGCAATAGGAAGTGACGTCACTCCAAAAGGAAGTGACGTCACTCCAAAAGGAAGTGACGTCACTCCAACAGGAAGTGACGTCACTGTAACAGGAGATGACGTCCATGGATATGACGTCACCTCAAACGGAAGTGACGTCATGCGATTCAGGAAATGACGAGTTCTCAAACGGAAGTGACGTCATGCGATTAGGAAATGACGTCATGTGATTCGGAGGTGACGTCACTCCAACAGGAAGTGACATCACTCCAACAGGAAGTGACGTCATTGCACCTGGAAGTGACAATTTATTAGATTTAGATGTCAAGCGAGATAAAGCGCTTCAAAGAAACCGACAGTGACATTACATTAACCGGTAGTGACATCAGAAATTTAGGAGATTACGTGATTTGAACCGGAAATGACGTCACTCCAACAGGAAGTGACAATTTATCAGATTGATGATCAAGTGCTTCAAAACCACCGACACTGCAATAGGAAGTAACGTCACTCAAAGAGGATGTGACGTCACTGTAAGAGGAGATGACGTCCCAGGATATGACGTCACCTCAAACGGAAGTGACGTCATGCGATTCAGGAAATGACGAGTTCTCAAACGGAAGTGACGTCATGCGACTCGGAAGTGACGTCACTGCAACAGGAAGTGACGTTATTTGATTCGGAAGTGACGTCACTGCAATAGGAAGTGACGTCACTCCAAAAGGAAGTGACGTCACTCCAAAAGGAAGTGACGTCACTCCAACAGGAAGTGACGTCACTGTAACAGGAGATGACGTCCATGGATATGACGTCACCTCAAACGGAAGTGACGTCATGCGATTCAGGAAATGACGAGTTCTCAAACGGAAGTGACGTCATGCGATTAGGAAATGACGTCATGTGATTCGGAGGTGACGTCACTCCAACAGGAAGTGACATCACTCCAACAGGAAGTGACGTCATTGCACCTGGAAGTGACAATTTATTAGATTTAGATGTCAAGCGAGATAAAGCGCTTCAAAGAAACCGACAGTGACATTACATTAACCGGTAGTGACATCAGAAATTTAGGAGATTAAGTGATTTGAACCGGAAATGACGTCACTCCAACAGGAAGTGACAATTTATCAGATTGATGATCAAGTGCTTCAAAACCACCGACACTGCAATAGGAAGTAACGTCACTCAAAGAGGATGTGACGTCACTGTAAGAGGAGATGACGTCCCAGGATATGACGTCACCTCAAACGAAAGTAACGTCATGCGATTCAGGAAATGACGAGTTCTCAAACGGAAGTGACGTCATGCGACTCGGAAGTGACGTCACTGCAACAGGAAGTGACGTTATTTGATTCGGAAGTGACGTCACTGCAATAGGAAGTGACGTCACTCCAAAAGGAAGTGACGTCACTCCAAAAGGAAGTGACGTCACTGTAACAGGAGATGACGTCCCAGGATATGACGTCACCTCAAACGGAAGTGACGTCATGCGATTCAGGAAATGACGAGTTCTCAAACGGAAGTGACGTCATGCGATTAGGAAATGACGTCATGTGATTCGGAGGTGACGTCACTCCAACAGGAAGTGACATCACTCCAACAGGAAGTGACGTCATTGCACCTGGAAGTGACAATTTATTAGATTTAGATGTCAAGCGAGATAAAGCGCTTCAAAGAAACCGACAGTGACATTACATTAACCGGTAGTGACATCAGAAATTTAGGAGATTACGTGATTTGAACCGGAAATGACGTCACTCCAACAGGAAGTGACAATTTATCAGATTGATGATCAAGTGCTTCAAAACCACCGACACTGCAATAGGAAGTAACGTCACTCAAAGAGGATGTGACGTCACTGTAAGAGGAGATGACGTCCCAGGATATGACGTCACCTCAAACGAAAGTAACGTCATGCGATTCAGGAAATGACGAGTTCTCAAACGGAAGTGACGTCATGCGACTCGGAAGTGACGTCACTGCAACAGGAAGTGACGTTATTTGATTCGGAAGTGACGTCACTGCAATAGGAAGTGACGTCACTCCAAAAGGAAGTGACGTCACTCCATCAGGAAGTGACGTCACTCCAACAGGAAGTGACGTCACTGTAACAGGAGATGACGTCCCAGGATATGACGTCACCTCAAACGGAAGTGACGTCATGCGATTCAGGAAATGACGAGTTCTCAAACGGAAGTGACGTCATGCGATTAGGAAATGACGTCATGTGATTCGGAGGTGACGTCACTCCAACAGGAAGTGACATCACTCCAACAGGAAGTGACGTCATTGCACCTGGAAGTGACAATTTATTAGATTTAGATGTCAAGCGAGATAAAGCGCTTCAAAGAAACCGACAGTGACATTACATTAACCGGTAGTGACATCAGAAATTTAGGAGATTACGTGATTTGAACCGGAAATGACGTCACTCCAACAGGAAGTGACAATTTATCAGATTGATGATCAAGTGCTTCAAAACCACCGACACTGCAATAGGAAGTAACGTCACTCAAAGAGGATGTGACGTCACTGTAAGAGGAGATGACGTCCCAGGATATGACGTCACCTCAAACGAAAGTAACGTCATGCGATTCAGGAAATGACGAGTTCTCAAACGGAAGTGACGTCATGCGACTCGGAAGTGACGTCACTGCAACAGGAAGTGACGTTATTTGATTCGGAAGTGACGTCACTGCAATAGGAAGTGACGTCACTCCAAAAGGAAGTGACGTCACTCCAAAAGGAAGTGACGTCACTCCAACAGGAAGTGACGTCACTGTAACAGGAGATGACGTCCATGGATATGACGTCACCTCAAACGGAAGTGACGTCATGCGATTCAGGAAATCACGAGTTCTCAAACGGAAGTGACGTCATGCGATTAGGAAATGACGTCATGTGATTCGGAGGTGACGTCACTCCAACAGGAAGTGACATCACTCCAACAGAAAGTGACGTCATTGCACCTGGAAGTGACAATTTATTAGATTTAGATGTCAAGCGAGATAAAGCGCTTCAAAGAAACCGACAGTGACATTACATTAACCGGTAGTGACATCAGAAATTTAGGAGATTACGTGATTTGAACCGGAAATGACGTCACTCCAACAGGAAGTGACAATTTATCAGATTGATGATCAAGTGCTTCAAAACCACCGACACTGCAATAGGAAGTAACGTCACTCAAAGAGGATGTGACGTCACTGTAAGAGGAGATGACGTCCCAGGATATGACGTCACCTCAAACGAAAGTAACGTCATGCGATTCAGGAAATGACGAGTTCTGAAACGGAAGTGACGTCATGCGACTCGGAAGTGACGTCACTGCAACAGGAAGTGACGTTATTTGATTCGGAAGTGACGTCACTGCAATAGGAAGTGACGTCACTCCAAAAGGAAGTGACGTCACTCCAAAAGGAAGTGACGTCACTCCAACAGGAAGTGACGTCACTGTAACAGGAGATGACGTCCCAGGATATGACGTCACCTCAAACGGAAGTGACGTCATGCGATTCAGGAAATGACGAGTTCTCAAACGGAAGTGACGTCATGCGATTAGGAAATGACGTCATGTGATTCGGAGGTGACGTCACTCCAACAGGAAGTGACATCACTCCAACAGGAAGTGACAATTTATTAGATTTAGATGTCAAGCGAGATAAAGCGCTTCAAAGAAACCGACAGTGACATTACATTAACCGGTAGTGACATCAGAAATTTAGGAGATTACGTGATTTGAACCGGAAATGACGTCACTCCAACAGGAAGTGACAATTTATCAGATTGATGATCAAGTGCTTCAAAACCACCGACACTGCAATAGGAAGTAACGTCACTCAAAGAGGATGTGACGTCACTGTAAGAGGAGATGACGTCCCAGGATATGACGTCACCTCAAACGAAAGTAACGTCATGCGATTCAGGAAATGACGAGTTCTCAAACGGAAGTGACGTCATGCGACTCGGAAGTGACGTCACTGCAACAGGAAGTGACGTTATTTGATTCGGAAGTGACGTCACTGCAATAGGAAGTGACGTCACTCCAAAAGGAAGTGACGTCACTCCAAAAGGAAGTGACGTCACTGTAACAGGAGATGACGTCCCAGGATATGACGTCACCTCAAACGGAAGTGACGTCATGCGATTCAGGAAATGACGAGTTCTCAAACGGAAGTGACGTCATGCGATTAGGAAATGACGTCATGTGATTCGGAGGTGACGTCACTCCAACAGGAAGTGACATCACTCCAACAGGAAGTGACGTCATTGCACCTGGAAGTGACAATTTATTAGATTTAGATGTCAAGCGAGATAAAGCGCTTCAAAGAAACCGACTGTGACATTACATTACCCGGTAGTGACATCAGAAATTTTGGAGATTACGTGATTTGAACCGGAAATGACGTCACTCCAACAGGAAGTGACAATTTATCAGATTGATGATCAAGTGCTTCAAAACCACCGACACTGCAATAGGAAGTAACGTCACTCAAAGAGGATGTGACGTCACTGTAAGAGGAGATGACGTCCCAGGATATGACGTCACCTCAAACGAAAGTAACGTCATGCGATTCAGGAAATGACGAGTTCTCAAACGGAAGTGACGTCATGCGACTCGGAAGTGACGTCACTGCAACAGGAAGTGACGTTATTTGATTCGGAAGTGACGTCACTGCAATAGGAAGTGACGTCACTCCAAAAGGAAGTGACGTCACTCCATCAGGAAGTGACGTCACTCCAACAGGAAGTGACGTCACTGTAACAGGAGATGACGTCCCAGGATATGACGTCACCTCAAACGGAAGTGACGTCATGCGATTCAGGAAATGACGAGTTCTCAAACGGAAGTGACGTCATGCGATTAGGAAATGACGTCATGTGATTCGGAGGTGACGTCACTCCAACAGGAAGTGACATCACTCCAACAGGAAGTGACGTCATTGCACCTGGAAGTGACAATTTATTAGATTTAGATGTCAAGCGAGATAAAGCGCTTCAAAGAAACCGACAGTGACATTACATTAACCGGTAGTGACATCAGAAATTTAGGAGATTACGTGATTTGAACCGGAAATGACGTCACTCCAACAGGAAGTGACAATTTATCAGATTGATGATCAAGTGCTTCAAAACCACCGACACTGCAATAGGAAGTAACGTCACTCAAAGAGGATGTGACGTCACTGTAAGAGGAGATGACGTCCCAGGATATGACGTCACCTCAAACGAAAGTAACGTCATGCGATTCAGGAAATGACGAGTTCTCAAACGGAAGTGACGTCATGCGACTCGGAAGTGACGTCACTGCAACAGGAAGTGACGTTATTTGATTCGGAAGTGACGTCACTGCAATAGGAAGTGACGTCACTCCAAAAGGAAGTGACGTCACTCCAACAGGAAGTGACGTCACTGTAACAGGAGATGACGTCCCAGGATATGACGTCACCTCAAACGGAAGTGACGTCATGCGATTCAGGAAATGACGAGTTCTCAAACGGAAGTGACGTCATGCGATTAGGAAATGACGTCATGTGATTCGGAGGTGACGTCACTCCAACAGGAAGTGACATCACTCCAACAGGAAGTGACGTCATTGCACCTGGAAGTGACAATTTATTAGATTTAGATGTCAAGCGAGATAAAGCGCTTCAAAGAAACCGACAGTGACATTACATTAACCGGTAGTGACATCAGAAATTTAGGAGATTACGTGATTTGAACCGGAAATGACGTCACTCCAACAGGAAGTGACAATTTATCAGATTGATGATCAAGTGCTTCAAAACCACCGACACTGCAATAGGAAGTAACGTCACTCAAAGAGGATGTGACGTCACTGTAAGAGGAGATGACGTCCCAGGATATGACGTCACCTCAAACGAAAGTAACGTCATGCGATTCAGGAAATGACGAGTTCTGAAACGGAAGTGACGTCATGCGACTCGGAAGTGACGTCACTGCAACAGGAAGTGACGTTATTTGATTCGGAAGTGACGTCACTGCAATAGGAAGTGACGTCACTCCAAAAGGAAGTGACGTCACTCCAAAAGGAAGTGACGTCACTGTAACAGGAGATGACGTCCCAGGATATGACGTCACCTCAAACGGAAGTGACGTCATGCGATTCAGGAAATGACGAGTTCTCAAACGGAAGTGACGTCATGCGATTAGGAAATGACGTCATGTGATTCGGAGGTGACGTCACTCCAACAGGAAGTGACATCACTCCAACAGGAAGTGACGTCATTGCACCTGGAAGTGACAATTTATTAGATTTAGATGTCAAGCGAGATAAAGCGCTTCAAAGAAACCGACTGTGACATTACATTACCCGGTAGTGACATCAGAAATTTAGGAGATTACGTGATTTGAACCGGAAATGACGTCACTCCAACAGGAAGTGACAATTTATCAGATTGATGATCAAGTGCTTCAAAACCACCGACACTGCAATAGGAAGTAACGTCACTCAAAGAGGATGTGACGTCACTGTAAGAGGAGATGACGTCCCAGGATATGACGTCACCTCAAACGAAAGTAACGTCATGCGATTCAGGAAATGACGAGTTCTCAAACGGAAGTGACGTCATGCGACTCGGAAGTGACGTCACTGCAACAGGAAGTGACGTTATTTGATTCGGAAGTGACGTCACTGCAATAGGAAGTGACGTCACTCCAAAAGGAAGTGACGTCACTCCATCAGGAAGTGACGTCACTCCAACAGGAAGTGACGTCACTGTAACAGGAGATGACGTCCCAGGATATGACGTCACCTCAAACGGAAGTGACGTCATGCGATTCAGGAAATGACGAGTTCTCAAACGGAAGTGACGTCATGCGATTAGGAAATGACGTCATGTGATTCGGAGGTGACGTCACTCCAACAGGAAGTGACATCACTCCAACAGGAAGTGACGTCATTGCACCTGGAAGTGACAATTTATTAGATTTAGATGTCAAGCGAGATAAAGCGCTTCAAAGAAACCGACAGTGACATTACATTAACCGGTAGTGACATCAGAAATTTAGGAGATTACGTGATTTGAACCGGAAATGACGTCACTCCAACAGGAAGTGACAATTTATCAGATTGATGATCAAGTGCTTCAAAACCACCGACACTGCAATAGGAAGTAACGTCACTCAAAGAGGATGTGACGTCACTGTAAGAGGAGATGACGTCCCAGGATATGACGTCACCTCAAACGAAAGTAACGTCATGCGATTCAGGAAATGACGAGTTCTCAAACGGAAGTGACGTCATGCGACTCGGAAGTGACGTCACTGCAACAGGAAGTGACGTTATTTGATTCGGAAGTGACGTCACTGCAATAGGAAGTGACGTCACTCCAAAAGGAAGTGACGTCACTCCAACAGGAAGTGACGTCACTGTAACAGGAGATGACGTCCCAGGATATGACGTCACCTCAAACGGAAGTGACGTCATGCGATTCAGGAAATGACGAGTTCTCAAACGGAAGTGACGTCATGCGATTAGGAAATGACGTCATGTGATTCGGAGGTGACGTCACTCCAACAGGAAGTGACATCACTCCAACAGGAAGTGACGTCATTGCACCTGGAAGTGACAATTTATTAGATTTAGATGTCAAGCGAGATAAAGCGCTTCAAAGAAACCGACAGTGACATTACATTAACCGGTAGTGACATCAGAAATTTAGGAGATTACGTGATTTGAACCGGAAATGACGTCACTCCAACAGGAAGTGACAATTTATCAGATTGATGATCAAGTGCTTCAAAACCACCGACACTGCAATAGGAAGTAACGTCACTCAAAGAGGATGTGACGTCACTGTAAGAGGAGATGACGTCCCAGGATATGACGTCACCTCAAACGAAAGTAACGTCATGCGATTCAGGAAATGACGAGTTCTCAAACGGAAGTGACGTCATGCGACTCGGAAGTGACGTCACTGCAACAGGAAGTGACGTTATTTGATTCGGAAGTGACGTCACTGCAATAGGAAGTGACGTCACTCCAAAAGGAAGTGACGTCACTCCAACAGGAAGTGACGTCACTGTAACAGGAGATGACGTCCCAGGATATGACGTCACCTCAAACGGAAGTGACGTCATGCGATTCAGGAAATGACGAGTTCTCAAACGGAAGTGACGTCATGCGATTAGGAAATGACGTCATGTGATTCGGAGGTGACGTCACTCCAACAGGAAGTGACATCACTCCAACAGGAAGTGACGTCATTGCACCTGGAAGTGACAATTTATTAGATTTAGATGTCAAGCGAGATAAAGCGCTTCAAAGAAACCGACAGTGACATTACATTAACCGGTAGTGACATCAGAAATTTAGGAGATTACGTGATTTGAACCGGAAATGACGTCACTCCAACAGGAAGTGACAATTTATCAGATTGATGATCAAGTGCTTCAAAACCACCGACACTGCAATAGGAAGTAACGTCACTCAAAGAGGATGTGACGTCACTGTAAGAGGAGATGACGTCCCAGGATATGACGTCACCTCAAACGAAAGTAACGTCATGCGATTCAGGAAATGACGAGTTCTCAAACGGAAGTGACGTCATGCGACTCGGAAGTGACGTCACTGCAACAGGAAGTGACGTTATTTGATTCGGAAGTGACGTCACTGCAATAGGAAGTGACGTCACTCCAAAAGGAAGTGACGTCACTCCAAAAGGAAGTGACGTCACTCCAACAGGAAGTGACGTCACTGTAACAGGAGATGACGTCCATGGATATGACGTCACCTCAAACGGAAGTGACGTCATGCGATTCAGGAAATGACGAGTTCTCAAACGGAAGTGACGTCATGCGATTAGGAAATGACGTCATGTGATTCGGAGGTGACGTCACTCCAACAGGAAGTGACATCACTCCAACAGGAAGTGACGTCATTGCACCTGGAAGTGACAATTTTTAGATTTAGATGTCAAGCGAGATAAAGCGCTTCAAAGAAACCGACAGTGACATTACATTAACCGGTAGTGACATCAGAAATTTAGGAGATTACGTGATTTGAACCGGAAATGACGTCACTCCAACAGGAAGTGACAATTTATCAGATTGATGATCAAGTGCTTCAAAACCACCGACACTGCAATAGGAAGTAACGTCACTCAAAGAGGATGTGACGTCACTGTAAGAGGAGATGACGTCCCAGGATATGACGTCACCTCAAACGAAAGTAACGTCATGCGATTCAGGAAATGACGAGTTCTGAAACGGAAGTGACGTCATGCGACTCGGAAGTGACGTCACTGCAACAGGAAGTGACGTTATTTGATTCGGAAGTGACGTCACTGCAATAGGAAGTGACGTCACTCCAAAAGGAAGTGACGTCACTCCAAAAGGAAGTGACGTCACTCCAAAAGGAAGTGACGTCACTGTAACAGGAGATGACGTCCCAGGATATGACGTCACCTCAAACGGAAGTGACGTCATGCGATTCAGGAAATGACGAGTTCTCAAACGGAAGTGACGTCATGCGATTAGGAAATGACGTCATGTGATTCGGAGGTGACGTCACTCCAACAGGAAGTGACATCACTCCAACAGGAAGTGACATCACTCCAACAGGAAGTGACGTCATTGCACCTGGAAGTGACAATTTATTAGATTTAGATGTCAAGCGAGATAAAGCGCTTCAAAGAAACCGACTGTGACATTACATTACCCGGTAGTGACATCAGAAATTTAGGAGATTACGTGATTTGAACCGGAAATGACGTCACTCCAACAGGAAGTGACAATTTATCAGATTGATGATCAAGTGCTTCAAAACCACCGACACTGCAATAGGAAGTAACGTCACTCAAAGAGGATGTGACGTCACTGTAAGAGGAGATGACGTCCCAGGATATGACGTCACCTCAAACGAAAGTAACGTCATGCGATTCAGGAAATGACGAGTTCTCAAACGGAAGTGACGTCATGCGACTCGGAAGTGACGTCACTGCAACAGGAAGTGACGTTATTTGATTCGGAAGTGACGTCACTGCAATAGGAAGTGACGTCACTCCAAAAGGAAGTGACGTCACTCCAAAAGGAAGTGACGTCACTCCAACAGGAAGTGACGTCACTGTAACAGGAGATGACGTCCATGGATATGACGTCACCTCAAACGGAAGTGACGTCATGCGATTCAGGAAATCACGAGTTCTCAAACGGAAGTGACGTCATGCGATTAGGAAATGACGTCATGTGATTCGGAGGTGACGTCACTCCAACAGGAAGTGACATCACTCCAACAGGAAGTGACGTCATTGCACCTGGAAGTGACAATTTATTAGATTTAGATGTCAAGCGAGATAAAGCGCTTCAAAGAAACCGACAGTGACATTACATTAACCGGTAGTGACATCAGAAATTTAGGAGATTAAGTGATTTGAACCGGAAATGACGTCACTCCAACAGGAAGTGACAATTTATCAGATTGATGATCAAGTGCTTCAAAACCACCGACACTGCAATAGGAAGTAACGTCACTCAAAGAGGATGTGACGTCACTGTAAGAGGAGATGACGTCCCAGGATATGACGTCACCTCAAACGAAAGTAACGTCATGCGATTCAGGAAATGACGAGTTCTCAAACGGAAGTGACGTCATGCGACTCGGAAGTGACGTCACTGCAACAGGAAGTGACGTTATTTGATTCGGAAGTGACGTCACTGCAATAGGAAGTGACGTCACTCCAAAAGGAAGTGACGTCACTCCAAAAGGAAGTGACGTCACTCCAACAGGAAGTGACGTCACTGTAACAGGAGATGACGTCCATGGATATGACGTCACCTCAAACGGAAGTGACGTCATGCGATTCAGGAAATGACGAGTTCTCAAACGGAAGTGACGTCATGCGATTAGGAAATGACGTCATGTGATTCGGAGGTGACGTCACTCCAACAGGAAGTGACATCACTCCAACAGGAAGTGACGTCATTGCACCTGGAAGTGACAATTTATTAGATTTAGATGTCAAGCGAGATAAAGCGCTTCAAAGAAACCGACAGTGACATTACATTAACCGGTAGTGACATCAGAAATTTAGGAGATTACGTGATTTGAACCGGAAATGACGTCACTCCAACAGGAAGTGACAATTTATCAGATTGATGATCAAGTGCTTCAAAACCACCGACACTGCAATAGGAAGTAACGTCACTCAAAGAGGATGTGACGTCACTGTAAGAGGAGATGACGTCCCAGGATATGACGTCACCTCAAACGAAAGTAACGTCATGCGATTCAGGAAATGACGAGTTCTCAAACGGAAGTGACGTCATGCGACTCGGAAGTGACGTCACTGCAACAGGAAGTGACGTTATTTGATTCGGAAGTGACGTCACTGCAATAGGAAGTGACGTCACTCCAAAAGGAAGTGACGTCACTCCATCAGGAAGTGACGTCACTCCAACAGGAAGTGACGTCACTGTAACAGGAGATGACGTCCCAGGATATGACGTCACCTCAAACGGAAGTGACGTCATGCGATTCAGGAAATGACGAGTTCTCAAACGGAAGTGACGTCATGCGATTAGGAAATGACGTCATGTGATTCGGAGGTGACGTCACTCCAACAGGAAGTGACATCACTCCAACAGGAAGTGACGTCATTGCACCTGGAAGTGACAATTTATTAGATTTAGATGTCAAGCGAGATAAAGCGCTTCAAAGAAACCGACAGTGACATTACATTAACCGGTAGTGACATCAGAAATTTAGGAGATTACGTGATTTGAACCGGAAATGACGTCACTCCAACAGGAAGTGACAATTTATCAGATTGATGATCAAGTGCTTCAAAACCACCGACACTGCAATAGGAAGTAACGTCACTCAAAGAGGATGTGACGTCACTGTAAGAGGAGATGACGTCCCAGGATATGACGTCACCTCAAACGAAAGTAACGTCATGCGATTCAGGAAATGACGAGTTCTCAAACGGAAGTGACGTCATGCGACTCGGAAGTGACGTCACTGCAACAGGAAGTGACGTTATTTGATTCGGAAGTGACGTCACTGCAATAGGAAGTGACGTCACTCCAAAAGGAAGTGACGTCACTCCAAAAGGAAGTGACGTCACTCCAACAGGAAGTGACGTCACTGTAACAGGAGATGACGTCCATGGATATGACGTCACCTCAAACGGAAGTGACGTCATGCGATTCAGGAAATGACGAGTTCTCAAACGGAAGTGACGTCATGCGATTAGGAAATGACGTCATGTGATTCGGAGGTGACGTCACTCCAACAGGAAGTGACATCACTCCAACAGGAAGTGACGTCATTGCACCTGGAAGTGACAATTTATTAGATTTAGATGTCAAGCGAGATAAAGCGCTTCAAAGAAACCGACAGTGACATTACATTAACCGGTAGTGACATCAGAAATTTAGGAGATTACGTGATTTGAACCGGAAATGACGTCACTCCAACAGGAAGTGACAATTTATCAGATTGATGATCAAGTGCTTCAAAACCACCGACACTGCAATAGGAAGTAACGTCACTCAAAGAGGATGTGACGTCACTGTAAGAGGAGATGACGTCCCAGGATATGACGTCACCTCAAACGAAAGTAACGTCATGCGATTCAGGAAATGACGAGTTCTCAAACGGAAGTGACGTCATGCGACTCGGAAGTGACGTCACTGCAACAGGAAGTGACGTTATTTGATTCGGAAGTGACGTCACTGCAATAGGAAGTGACGTCACTCCAAAAGGAAGTGACGTCACTCCAAAAGGAAGTGACGTCACTCCAACAGGAAGTGACGTCACTGTAACAGGAGATGACGTCCATGGATATGACGTCACCTCAAACGGAAGTGACGTCATGCGATTCAGGAAATGACGAGTTCTCAAACGGAAGTGACGTCATGCGATTAGGAAATGACGTCATGTGATTCGGAGGTGACGTCACTCCAACAGGAAGTGACATCACTCCAACAGGAAGTGACGTCATTGCACCTGGAAGTGACAATTTATTAGATTTAGATGTCAAGCGAGATAAAGCGCTTCAAAGAAACCGACAGTGACATTACATTAACCGGTAGTGACATCAGAAATTTAGGAGATTAAGTGATTTGAACCGGAAATGACGTCACTCCAACAGGAAGTGACAATTTATCAGATTGATGATCAAGTGCTTCAAAACCACCGACACTGCAATAGGAAGTAACGTCACTCAAAGAGGATGTGACGTCACTGTAAGAGGAGATGACGTCCCAGGATATGACGTCACCTCAAACGAAAGTAACGTCATGCGATTCAGGAAATGACGAGTTCTCAAACGGAAGTGACGTCATGCGACTCGGAAGTGACGTCACTGCAACAGGAAGTGACGTTATTTGATTCGGAAGTGACGTCACTGCAATAGGAAGTGACGTCACTCCAAAAGGAAGTGACGTCACTCCAAAAGGAAGTGACGTCACTGTAACAGGAGATGACGTCCCAGGATATGACGTCACCTCAAACGGAAGTGACGTCATGCGATTCAGGAAATGACGAGTTCTCAAACGGAAGTGACGTCATGCGATTAGGAAATGACGTCATGTGATTCGGAGGTGACGTCACTCCAACAGGAAGTGACATCACTCCAACAGGAAGTGACGTCATTGCACCTGGAAGTGACAATTTATTAGATTTAGATGTCAAGCGAGATAAAGCGCTTCAAAGAAACCGACTGTGACATTACATTACCCGGTAGTGACATCAGAAATTTAGGAGATTACGTGATTTGAACCGGAAATGACGTCACTCCAACAGGAAGTGACAATTTATCAGATTGATGATCAAGTGCTTCAAAACCACCGACACTGCAATAGGAAGTAACGTCACTCAAAGAGGATGTGACGTCACTGTAAGAGGAGATGACGTCCCAGGATATGACGTCACCTCAAACGAAAGTAACGTCATGCGATTCAGGAAATGACGAGTTCTCAAACGGAAGTGACGTCATGCGACTCGGAAGTGACGTCACTGCAACAGGAAGTGACGTTATTTGATTCGGAAGTGACGTCACTGCAATAGGAAGTGACGTCACTCCAAAAGGAAGTGACGTCACTCCATCAGGAAGTGACGTCACTCCAACAGGAAGTGACGTCACTGTAACAGGAGATGACGTCCCAGGATATGACGTCACCTCAAACGGAAGTGACGTCATGCGATTCAGGAAATGACGAGTTCTCAAACGGAAGTGACGTCATGCGATTAGGAAATGACGTCATGTGATTCGGAGGTGACGTCACTCCAACAGGAAGTGACATCACTCCAACAGGAAGTGACGTCATTGCACCTGGAAGTGACAATTTATTAGATTTAGATGTCAAGCGAGATAAAGCGCTTCAAAGAAACCGACAGTGACATTACATTAACCGGTAGTGACATCAGAAATTTAGGAGATTACGTGATTTGAACCGGAAATGACGTCACTCCAACAGGAAGTGACAATTTATCAGATTGATGATCAAGTGCTTCAAAACCACCGACACTGCAATAGGAAGTAACGTCACTCAAAGAGGATGTGACGTCACTGTAAGAGGAGATGACGTCCCAGGATATGACGTCACCTCAAACGAAAGTAACGTCATGCGATTCAGGAAATGACGAGTTCTCAAACGGAAGTGACGTCATGCGACTCGGAAGTGACGTCACTGCAACAGGAAGTGACGTTATTTGATTCGGAAGTGACGTCACTGCAATAGGAAGTGACGTCACTCCAAAAGGAAGTGACGTCACTCCAAAAGGAAGTGACGTCACTCCAACAGGAAGTGACGTCACTGTAACAGGAGATGACGTCCATGGATATGACGTCACCTCAAACGGAAGTGACGTCATGCGATTCAGGAAATCACGAGTTCTCAAACGGAAGTGACGTCATGCGATTAGGAAATGACGTCATGTGATTCGGAGGTGACGTCACTCCAACAGGAAGTGACATCACTCCAACAGAAAGTGACGTCATTGCACCTGGAAGTGACAATTTATTAGATTTAGATGTCAAGCGAGATAAAGCGCTTCAAAGAAACCGACAGTGACATTACATTAACCGGTAGTGACATCAGAAATTTAGGAGATTACGTGATTTGAACCGGAAATGACGTCACTCCAACAGGAAGTGACAATTTATCAGATTGATGATCAAGTGCTTCAAAACCACCGACACTGCAATAGGAAGTAACGTCACTCAAAGAGGATGTGACGTCACTGTAAGAGGAGATGACGTCCCAGGATATGACGTCACCTCAAACGAAAGTAACGTCATGCGATTCAGGAAATGACGAGTTCTGAAACGGAAGTGACGTCATGCGACTCGGAAGTGACGTCACTGCAACAGGAAGTGACGTTATTTGATTCGGAAGTGACGTCACTGCAATAGGAAGTGACGTCACTCCAAAAGGAAGTGACGTCACTCCAAAAGGAAGTGACGTCACTCCAACAGGAAGTGACGTCACTGTAACAGGAGATGACGTCCCAGGATATGACGTCACCTCAAACGGAAGTGACGTCATGCGATTCAGGAAATGACGAGTTCTCAAACGGAAGTGACGTCATGCGATTAGGAAATGACGTCATGTGATTCGGAGGTGACGTCACTCCAACAGGAAGTGACATCACTCCAACAGGAAGTGACAATTTATTAGATTTAGATGTCAAGCGAGATAAAGCGCTTCAAAGAAACCGACAGTGACATTACATTAACCGGTAGTGACATCAGAAATTTAGGAGATTACGTGATTTGAACCGGAAATGACGTCACTCCAACAGGAAGTGACAATTTATCAGATTGATGATCAAGTGCTTCAAAACCACCGACACTGCAATAGGAAGTAACGTCACTCAAAGAGGATGTGACGTCACTGTAAGAGGAGATGACGTCCCAGGATATGACGTCACCTCAAACGAAAGTAACGTCATGCGATTCAGGAAATGACGAGTTCTGAAACGGAAGTGACGTCATGCGACTCGGAAGTGACGTCACTGCAACAGGAAGTGACGTTATTTGATTCGGAAGTGACGTCACTGCAATAGGAAGTGACGTCACTCCAAAAGGAAGTGACGTCACTCCAAAAGGAAGTGACGTCACTGTAACAGGAGATGACGTCCCAGGATATGACGTCACCTCAAACGGAAGTGACGTCATGCGATTCAGGAAATGACGAGTTCTCAAACGGAAGTGACGTCATGCGATTAGGAAATGACGTCATGTGATTCGGAGGTGACGTCACTCCAACAGGAAGTGACATCACTCCAACAGGAAGTGACGTCATTGCACCTGGAAGTGACAATTTATTAGATTTAGATGTCAAGCGAGATAAAGCGCTTCAAAGAAACCGACTGTGACATTACATTACCCGGTAGTGACATCAGAAATTTAGGAGATTACGTGATTTGAACCGGAAATGACGTCACTCCAACAGGAAGTGACAATTTATCAGATTGATGATCAAGTGCTTCAAAACCACCGACACTGCAATAGGAAGTAACGTCACTCAAAGAGGATGTGACGTCACTGTAAGAGGAGATGACGTCCCAGGATATGACGTCACCTCAAACGAAAGTAACGTCATGCGATTCAGGAAATGACGAGTTCTCAAACGGAAGTGACGTCATGCGACTCGGAAGTGACGTCACTGCAACAGGAAGTGACGTTATTTGATTCGGAAGTGACGTCACTGCAATAGGAAGTGACGTCACTCCAAAAGGAAGTGACGTCACTCCATCAGGAAGTGACGTCACTCCAACAGGAAGTGACGTCACTGTAACAGGAGATGACGTCCCAGGATATGACGTCACCTCAAACGGAAGTGACGTCATGCGATTCAGGAAATGACGAGTTCTCAAACGGAAGTGACGTCATGCGATTAGGAAATGACGTCATGTGATTCGGAGGTGACGTCACTCCAACAGGAAGTGACATCACTCCAACAGGAAGTGACGTCATTGCACCTGGAAGTGACAATTTATTAGATTTAGATGTCAAGCGAGATAAAGCGCTTCAAAGAAACCGACAGTGACATTACATTAACCGGTAGTGACATCAGAAATTTAGGAGATTACGTGATTTGAACCGGAAATGACGTCACTCCAACAGGAAGTGACAATTTATCAGATTGATGATCAAGTGCTTCAAAACCACCGACACTGCAATAGGAAGTAACGTCACTCAAAGAGGATGTGACGTCACTGTAAGAGGAGATGACGTCCCAGGATATGACGTCACCTCAAACGAAAGTAACGTCATGCGATTCAGGAAATGACGAGTTCTCAAACGGAAGTGACGTCATGCGACTCGGAAGTGACGTCACTGCAACAGGAAGTGACGTTATTTGATTCGGAAGTGACGTCACTGCAATAGGAAGTGACGTCACTCCAAAAGGAAGTGACGTCACTCCAACAGGAAGTGACGTCACTGTAACAGGAGATGACGTCCCAGGATATGACGTCACCTCAAACGGAAGTGACGTCATGCGATTCAGGAAATGACGAGTTCTCAAACGGAAGTGACGTCATGCGATTAGGAAATGACGTCATGTGATTCGGAGGTGACGTCACTCCAACAGGAAGTGACATCACTCCAACAGGAAGTGACGTCATTGCACCTGGAAGTGACAATTTATTAGATTTAGATGTCAAGCGAGATAAAGCGCTTCAAAGAAACCGACAGTGACATTACATTAACCGGTAGTGACATCAGAAATTTAGGAGATTACGTGATTTGAACCGGAAATGACGTCACTCCAACAGGAAGTGACAATTTATCAGATTGATGATCAAGTGCTTCAAAACCACCGACACTGCAATAGGAAGTAACGTCACTCAAAGAGGATGTGACGTCACTGTAAGAGGAGATGACGTCCCAGGATATGACGTCACCTCAAACGAAAGTAACGTCATGCGATTCAGGAAATGACGAGTTCTCAAACGGAAGTGACGTCATGCGACTCGGAAGTGACGTCACTGCAACAGGAAGTGACGTTATTTGATTCGGAAGTGACGTCACTGCAATAGGAAGTGACGTCACTCCAAAAGGAAGTGACGTCACTCCAAAAGGAAGTGACGTCACTCCAACAGGAAGTGACGTCACTGTAACAGGAGATGACGTCCATGGATATGACGTCACCTCAAACGGAAGTGACGTCATGCGATTCAGGAAATGACGAGTTCTCAAACGGAAGTGACGTCATGCGATTAGGAAATGACGTCATGTGATTCGGAGGTGACGTCACTCCAACAGGAAGTGACATCACTCCAACAGGAAGTGACGTCATTGCACCTGGAAGTGACAATTTTTAGATTTAGATGTCAAGCGAGATAAAGCGCTTCAAAGAAACCGACAGTGACATTACATTAACCGGTAGTGACATCAGAAATTTAGGAGATTACGTGATTTGAACCGGAAATGACGTCACTCCAACAGGAAGTGACAATTTATCAGATTGATGATCAAGTGCTTCAAAACCACCGACACTGCAATAGGAAGTAACGTCACTCAAAGAGGATGTGACGTCACTGTAAGAGGAGATGACGTCCCAGGATATGACGTCACCTCAAACGAAAGTAACGTCATGCGATTCAGGAAATGACGAGTTCTGAAACGGAAGTGACGTCATGCGACTCGGAAGTGACGTCACTGCAACAGGAAGTGACGTTATTTGATTCGGAAGTGACGTCACTGCAATAGGAAGTGACGTCACTCCAAAAGGAAGTGACGTCACTCCAAAAGGAAGTGACGTCACTCCAAAAGGAAGTGACGTCACTGTAACAGGAGATGACGTCCCAGGATATGACGTCACCTCAAACGGAAGTGACGTCATGCGATTCAGGAAATGACGAGTTCTCAAACGGAAGTGACGTCATGCGATTAGGAAATGACGTCATGTGATTCGGAGGTGACGTCACTCCAACAGGAAGTGACATCACTCCAACAGGAAGTGACATCACTCCAACAGGAAGTGACGTCATTGCACCTGGAAGTGACAATTTATTAGATTTAGATGTCAAGCGAGATAAAGCGCTTCAAAGAAACCGACTGTGACATTACATTACCCGGTAGTGACATCAGAAATTTAGGAGATTACGTGATTTGAACCGGAAATGACGTCACTCCAACAGGAAGTGACAATTTATCAGATTGATGATCAAGTGCTTCAAAACCACCGACACTGCAATAGGAAGTAACGTCACTCAAAGAGGATGTGACGTCACTGTAAGAGGAGATGACGTCCCAGGATATGACGTCACCTCAAACGAAAGTAACGTCATGCGATTCAGGAAATGACGAGTTCTCAAACGGAAGTGACGTCATGCGACTCGGAAGTGACGTCACTGCAACAGGAAGTGACGTTATTTGATTCGGAAGTGACGTCACTGCAATAGGAAGTGACGTCACTCCAAAAGGAAGTGACGTCACTCCAAAAGGAAGTGACGTCACTCCAACAGGAAGTGACGTCACTGTAACAGGAGATGACGTCCATGGATATGACGTCACCTCAAACGGAAGTGACGTCATGCGATTCAGGAAATCACGAGTTCTCAAACGGAAGTGACGTCATGCGATTAGGAAATGACGTCATGTGATTCGGAGGTGACGTCACTCCAACAGGAAGTGACATCACTCCAACAGGAAGTGACGTCATTGCACCTGGAAGTGACAATTTATTAGATTTAGATGTCAAGCGAGATAAAGCGCTTCAAAGAAACCGACAGTGACATTACATTAACCGGTAGTGACATCAGAAATTTAGGAGATTAAGTGATTTGAACCGGAAATGACGTCACTCCAACAGGAAGTGACAATTTATCAGATTGATGATCAAGTGCTTCAAAACCACCGACACTGCAATAGGAAGTAACGTCACTCAAAGAGGATGTGACGTCACTGTAAGAGGAGATGACGTCCCAGGATATGACGTCACCTCAAACGAAAGTAACGTCATGCGATTCAGGAAATGACGAGTTCTCAAACGGAAGTGACGTCATGCGACTCGGAAGTGACGTCACTGCAACAGGAAGTGACGTTATTTGATTCGGAAGTGACGTCACTGCAATAGGAAGTGACGTCACTCCAAAAGGAAGTGACGTCACTCCAAAAGGAAGTGACGTCACTCCAACAGGAAGTGACGTCACTGTAACAGGAGATGACGTCCATGGATATGACGTCACCTCAAACGGAAGTGACGTCATGCGATTCAGGAAATGACGAGTTCTCAAACGGAAGTGACGTCATGCGATTAGGAAATGACGTCATGTGATTCGGAGGTGACGTCACTCCAACAGGAAGTGACATCACTCCAACAGGAAGTGACGTCATTGCACCTGGAAGTGACAATTTTTAGATTTAGATGTCAAGCGAGATAAAGCGCTTCAAAGAAACCGACAGTGACATTACATTAACCGGTAGTGACATCAGAAATTTAGGAGATTACGTGATTTGAACCGGAAATGACGTCACTCCAACAGGAAGTGACAATTTATCAGATTGATGATCAAGTGCTTCAAAACCACCGACACTGCAATAGGAAGTAACGTCACTCAAAGAGGATGTGACGTCACTGTAAGAGGAGATGACGTCCCAGGATATGACGTCACCTCAAACGAAAGTAACGTCATGCGATTCAGGAAATGACGAGTTCTGAAACGGAAGTGACGTCATGCGACTCGGAAGTGACGTCACTGCAACAGGAAGTGACGTTATTTGATTCGGAAGTGACGTCACTGCAATAGGAAGTGACGTCACTCCAAAAGGAAGTGACGTCACTCCAAAAGGAAGTGACGTCACTCCAAAAGGAAGTGACGTCACTGTAACAGGAGATGACGTCCCAGGATATGACGTCACCTCAAACGGAAGTGACGTCATGCGATTCAGGAAATGACGAGTTCTCAAACGGAAGTGACGTCATGCGATTAGGAAATGACGTCATGTGATTCGGAGGTGACGTCACTCCAACAGGAAGTGACATCACTCCAACAGGAAGTGACGTCATTGCACCTGGAAGTGACAATTTATTAGATTTAGATGTCAAGCGAGATAAAGCGCTTCAAAGAAACCGACTGTGACATTACATTACCCGGTAGTGACATCAGAAATTTAGGAGATTACGTGATTTGAACCGGAAATGACGTCACTCCAACAGGAAGTGACAATTTATCAGATTGATGATCAAGTGCTTCAAAACCACCGACACTGCAATAGGAAGTAACGTCACTCAAAGAGGATGTGACGTCACTGTAAGAGGAGATGACGTCCCAGGATATGACGTCACCTCAAACGAAAGTAACGTCATGCGATTCAGGAAATGACGAGTTCTCAAACGGAAGTGACGTCATGCGACTCGGAAGTGACGTCACTGCAACAGGAAGTGACGTTATTTGATTCGGAAGTGACGTCACTGCAATAGGAAGTGACGTCACTCCAAAAGGAAGTGACGTCACTCCAAAAGGAAGTGACGTCACTCCAACAGGAAGTGACGTCACTGTAACAGGAGATGACGTCCATGGATATGACGTCACCTCAAACGGAAGTGACGTCATGCGATTCAGGAAATCACGAGTTCTCAAACGGAAGTGACGTCATGCGATTAGGAAATGACGTCATGTGATTCGGAGGTGACGTCACTCCAACAGGAAGTGACATCACTCCAACAGGAAGTGACGTCATTGCACCTGGAAGTGACAATTTATTAGATTTAGATGTCAAGCGAGATAAAGCGCTTCAAAGAAACCGACAGTGACATTACATTAACCGGTAGTGACATCAGAAATTTAGGAGATTACGTGATTTGAACCGGAAATGACGTCACTCCAACAGGAAGTGACAATTTATCAGATTGATGATCAAGTGCTTCAAAACCACCGACACTGCAATAGGAAGTAACGTCACTCAAAGAGGATGTGACGTCACTGTAAGAGGAGATGACGTCCCAGGATATGACGTCACCTCAAACGAAAGTAACGTCATGCGATTCAGGAAATGACGAGTTCTGAAACGGAAGTGACGTCATGCGACTCGGAAGTGACGTCACTGCAACAGGAAGTGACGTTATTTGATTCGGAAGTGACGTCACTGCAATAGGAAGTGACGTCACTCCAAAAGGAAGTGACGTCACTCCAAAAGGAAGTGACGTCACTCCAACAGGAAGTGACGTCACTGTAACAGGAGATGACGTCCCAGGATATGACGTCACCTCAAACGGAAGTGACGTCATGCGATTCAGGAAATGACGAGTTCTCAAACGGAAGTGACGTCATGCGATTAGGAAATGACGTCATGTGATTCGGAGGTGACGTCACTCCAACAGGAAGTGACATCACTCCAACAGGAAGTGACGTCATTGCACCTGGAAGTGACAATTTATTAGATTTAGATGTCAAGCGAGATAAAGCGCTTCAAAGAAACCGACAGTGACATTACATTAACCGGTAGTGACATCAGAAATTTAGGAGATTAAGTGATTTGAACCGGAAATGACGTCACTCCAACAGGAAGTGACAATTTATCAGATTGATGATCAAGTGCTTCAAAACCACCGACACTGCAATAGGAAGTAACGTCACTCAAAGAGGATGTGACGTCACTGTAAGAGGAGATGACGTCCCAGGATATGACGTCACCTCAAACGAAAGTAACGTCATGCGATTCAGGAAATGACGAGTTCTCAAACGGAAGTGACGTCATGCGACTCGGAAGTGACGTCACTGCAACAGGAAGTGACGTTATTTGATTCGGAAGTGACGTCACTGCAATAGGAAGTGACGTCACTCCAAAAGGAAGTGACGTCACTCCAAAAGGAAGTGACGTCACTCCAACAGGAAGTGACGTCACTGTAACAGGAGATGACGTCCATGGATATGACGTCACCTCAAACGGAAGTGACGTCATGCGATTCAGGAAATGACGAGTTCTCAAACGGAAGTGACGTCATGCGATTAGGAAATGACGTCATGTGATTCGGAGGTGACGTCACTCCAACAGGAAGTGACATCACTCCAACAGGAAGTGACGTCATTGCACCTGGAAGTGACAATTTATTAGATTTAGATGTCAAGCGAGATAAAGCGCTTCAAAGAAACCGACAGTGACATTACATTAACCGGTAGTGACATCAGAAATTTAGGAGATTACGTGATTTGAACCGGAAATGACGTCACTCCAACAGGAAGTGACAATTTATCAGATTGATGATCAAGTGCTTCAAAACCACCGACACTGCAATAGGAAGTAACGTCACTCAAAGAGGATGTGACGTCACTGTAAGAGGAGATGACGTCCCAGGATATGACGTCACCTCAAACGAAAGTAACGTCATGCGATTCAGGAAATGACGAGTTCTCAAACGGAAGTGACGTCATGCGACTCGGAAGTGACGTCACTGCAACAGGAAGTGACGTTATTTGATTCGGAAGTGACGTCACTGCAATATGAAGTGACGTCACTCCAACAGGAAGTGAGGTCACTCCAACAGGAAGTGACGTCACTCCAAAAGGAAGTGACGTCACTCCAAAAGGAAGTGAAGTTATTTGATTCGGAAGTGACGTCACTGCAATAGGAAGTGACGTCACTCCAAAAGGAAGTGACAATTTATCAGATTTTGATCAAGCGCTTCCAATCCAGCGACAGCGACATTACATGAACCGGTAGTGACATCAGAAAATTAGGAGATGGCATGATTTGAATCAGAAGTAATGTCACGCAATTCGTAAGTGACGTAACTGTGACAAGGGATGACGTCCCAGGATATGGACGTCAACTCAAACGGTAGTGACGTCATGCGATTTGGAAGTGATGTCACTGCAACAGGAAGTGACGTTATTTGATTCGTAAGTGACGTCACTGCAATAGGAAGTGACGTCACTGCAACAGGAAGTGACATCACTCCAACAGGAAGTGACGTCATTGCACCTGGAAGTGACAATTTATTAGATTTAGATGTCAAGCGAGATAAAGCGCTTCAAAGAAACCGACAGTGACATTACATTAACCGGTAGTGACATCAGAAATTTAGGAGATTACGTGATTTGAACCGGAAATGACGTCACTCCAACAGGAAGTTACAATTTATCAGATTGATGATCAAGTGCTTCAAAACCACCGACACTGCAATAGGAAGTGCCGTCACTGCAATAGGAAGTAACGTCACTCAAAGAGGATGTGACGTCACTGTAAGAGGAGATGACGTCCCAGGATATGACGTCACCTCAAACGAAAGTGACGTCATGCGATTCAGGAAATGACGAGTTCTCAAACGGAAGTGACGTCATGCGACTCGGAAGTGACGTCACTGCAACAGGAAGTGACGTTATTTGATTCGGAAGTGACGTCACTGCAATAGGAAGTGCCGTCACTACAATAGGAAGTAACGTCACTCCAACAGTAAGTGACGTCACTGTAACAGGAGATGACGTCCCAGGATATGACGTCCCAGGATATGACGTCAACTCAAACGGGAGTGACGTCATGCGACTCGGAAGTGACGTCACTGCAACAGGAAGTGACGTTATTTGATTCGGAAGTGACGTCACTGCAATAGGAAGTGCCGTCACTGCAATAGGAAGTAAAGTCACTCCAACAGTAAGTGACGTCACTGTAACAGGAGATGACGTCCCAGGATATGACGTCACCTCAAACGGAAGTGACGTCATGCGATTCAGGAAATGACGAGTTCTCAAACGGAAGTGACGTCATACGACTCGGAAGTGACGTCACTGCAACAGGAAGTGACGTCACTCCAACAGGAAGTGACGTCACTCCAAAAGGAAGTGACGTTATTTGATTCGGAAGTGACGTCACTGCAACAGGAAGTGACGTTATTTGATTCGGAAGTGACGTCACTGCAATAGGAAGTGACGTCACTCCAAAGGGAAGTGACAATTTATCAGATTTTGATCAAGCGCTTCCAATCCAGCGACAGCGATACTACAGGGTAGTCAGGGAGGGGAAGGGTAGTCAGGGAGGGGAAGGGTAGTGAGGGTGGGGAAAGGTAGACAGGGAGGGGCAAGGGTAGTCAGTGAGGGGAAGGGTAGACAGGGAGGGGCAAGGGTGGGCAGGGAGGGGCAAGGGTAGTCAGGGAGGGGAAGGGTAGACAGGGAGGGGCAAGGGTGGGCAGGGAGGGGCAAGGGTAGTCATGGAGGGGAAGGGTAGTGAGGGAGGGGAAGGGTAGTGAGGGCGGGGAAGGATAGTGAGGGAGGGGAAGGGTAGTCAGGGGGGGGAAGGGTAGTCAGGGAGGGGCAAGGGTAGTGAGGGAGGGGAAGGGTGGGCAGGGAGGGGCAAGGGTAGTGAGGGAGGGGAAGAGTAGTCAGGGGGGGGGGGGGGGGGGGGAGGGTAGTCAGGGAGGGGAAGGGTGGGCAGGGAGGGGCAAGGGTAGTCAGGGAGGAGAAGGGTAGACAGGGAGGGGAAGGGATAGACAGGGTAGTCAGGGAGGGGAAGGGTAGTCAGGGAGGGGAAGGGTAGTGAGGGCGGGGAAAGGTAGACAGGGAGGGGCAAGGGGAGGCAGGGAGGGGCAAGGGTAGTCAGTGAGGGGAAGGGTAGACAGGGAGGGGCAAGGGTGGGCAGGGAGGGGCAAGGGTAGTCAGGGAGGGGCAAGGGTAGTCAGGTTGGAGAAGGGTAGACAGGGAGGGGAAGGGATAGACAGGGAGGTGAAGGGTAGTCAGGGAGGGGAAGGGTAGTCAGGGAGGGGAAGGGTAAACAGGGAGGGTCAAGGGTGGGCAGGGATGGGGCAAGGGTCGTCAGGGAGGAGAAGGGTAGTCAGGGAGGGGAAGGGTAGACAGGGAGGGGCAAAGGTGGGCAGGGAGGGGCAAGGACAGACAGGGAGGTTAAGGGTAGTCAGGGAGGGGAAGGGTAGTGAGGGAGGGGAAGGGTAGACAGGGAGGGGCAAGGGAAGGCAGGGAGGGGCAAGGGTGGGCAGGGAGGGGCAAGGGTAGTCAGTGAGGGGAAGGGTAGACAGGGAGGGGCAAGGGTGGGCAGGGAGGGGCAAGGGTAGTCAGGGAGGGGAAGGGTAGACAGGGAGGGGCAAGGGTGGGCAGGAAGGGGCAAGGGTGGGCAGGGAGGGGCAAGGGTAGTCAGTGAGGGGAAGGGTAGACAGGGAGGGGCAAGGGTGGGCAGGGAGGGGCAAGGGTAGTCAGGGAGGGGAAGGGTAGACAGGGAGGGGCAAGGGTGGGCATGGAGGGGCAAGGGTAGTCAGGGAGGGGAAGGGTAGTGAGGGAGGGGAAGGGTAGTGAGGGCGGGGAAGGGTAGTGAGGGAGGGGAAGGGTGGGCAGGGAGGGGCAAGGGTAGTGAGGGAGGGGAAGGGTAGTCAGGGGGGGGGGGGGGGGGGAAGGGTAGTCAGGGAGGGGAAGGGTGGGCAGGGAGGGGCAAGGGTAGTCAGGGAGGAGAAGGGTAGACAGGGAGGGGAAGGGATAGACAGGGTAGTCAGGGAGAGGAAGGGTAGTCAGGGAGGGGAAGGGTAGACAGGGAGGGGCAAGGGTGGGCAGGGAGGGGCAAGGGTAGTCAGGGAGGGGAAGGGTAGTGAGGGAGGGGAAGGGTAGACAGGGAGTTACAAGGGAAGGCAGGGAGGGGCAAGGGTGGGCAGGGAGGGGCAAGGGTAGTCAGGGAGGGGAAGGGTAGACAGGGAGGGGCAAGGGTAGTCAGTGAGGGGAAGGGTAGTCAGGGAGGGTCAAGGGTGGGCAGGGATGGGGCAAGGGTCGTCAGGGAGGGTAAGGGTAGACAGGGAGGGGCAAGGGTTGGCAGGGAGGGGCAAGGGTAGTGAGGGAGGGGAAGGGTAGTGAGGGGGGGGGGGGGGGGGGGGGCAAGGGTAGGCAGGGAGGGGCAAGGGTAGTCAGTGAGGGGAAGGGTAGTCAGGGAGGGTCAAGGGTGGGCAGGGATGGGGCAAGGGTCGTCAGGGAGGGTAAGGGTAGACAGGGAGGGGCAAGGGTAGACAGGGAGGGGCAAGGACAGACAGGGAGGTTAAGGGTAGTCAGGGAGGGGAAGGGTAGTGAGGGAGGGGAAAGGTAGACAGGGAGGGGCAAGGGAAGGCAGGGAGGGGCAAGGGTAGTCATGGAGGGGAAGGGTAGTCAGGGAGGGGAAGGGTAGACAGGGAGGGTCAAGGGTGGGCAGGGAGGGGCAAGGGTAGTCAGGGAGGGGAAGGGTAGTGGGGGAGGGGAAGGGTAGTGAGGGAGGGGAAGGGTGGGCAGGGAGGGGCAAGGGTAGTCAGGGAGGGGAAGGGTAGACAGGGAGGGGCAAGGGTGGGCAGGGAGGGGCAAGGGTAGTCATGGAGGGGAAGGGTAGTGAGGGAGGGGAAGGGTAGTGAGGGCGGGTAAGGATAGTGAGGGAGGGGAAGGGTAGTCAGGGGGGGGAAGGGTAGTCAGGGAGGGGCAAGGGTAGTGAGGGAGGGGAAGGGTGGGCAGGGAGGGGCAAGAGTGGGCAGGGAGGGGCAAGGGTAGTCAGGGAGGGGAAGGGTAGACAGGGAGGGGAAGGGATAGACAGGGTAGTCAGGGAGGGGAAGGGTAGTCAGGGAGGGGAAGGGTAGGCAGGGAGGGGCAAGGGTAGTCAGGGAGGGGAAGGGTAGACAGGGAGGGGCAAGAGTGGGCAGGGAGGGGCAAGGGTAGTCAGGGAGGGGAAGGGTAGACAGGGAGGGGCAAGGGTGGGCAGGAAGGGGCAAGGGTGGGCAGGGAGGGGCAAGGGTGGGCAGGGAGGGGCAAGGGTAGTCAGGGAGGGGAAGGGTAGACAGGGAGGGGAAGGGATAGACAGGGTAGTCAGGGAGGGGAAGGGTAGTCAGGGAGGGGAAGGGTAGTGAGGGCGGGGAAAGGTAGACAGGGAGGGGCAAGGGTAGGCAGGGAGGGGAAGGGTAGACAGGGAGGGGGAAGGGTAGACAGGGAGGGGCAAGGGTAGTCAGGGAGGGGAAGGGTAGACAGGGAGGGGGAAGGGTAGACAGGGAGGGGCAAGGGTGGGCAGGGAGGGGCAAGGGTAGTCAGGGAGGGGAAGGGTAGTGAGGGAGGGGAAGGGTAGACAGGGAGGGGCAAGGGTAGGCAGGGAGGGGTAAGGGTAGTCATGGAGGGGAAGGGTAGTCAGGGAGGGGAAGGGTAGTCAGGGAGGGGAAGGGTGGGCAGGGAGGGGCAAGGGTAGTCAGGGAGGAGAAGGGTAGACAGGGAGGGGAAGGGATAGACAGGGTAGTCAGGGAGGGGAAGGGTAGTCAGGGAGGGGAAGGGTAGTGAGGGCGGGGAAAGGTAGACAGGGAGGGGCAAGGGTAGGCAGGGAGGGGCAAGGGTAGTCAGTGAGGGGAAGGGTAGACAGGGAGGGGCAAGGGTGGGCAGGGAGGGGCAAGGGTAGTCAGGGAGGGGAAGGGATAGACAGGGAGGGGCAAGGGAAGGCAGGGAGGCGCAAGGGTGGGCAGGGAGGGGCAAGGGTAGTCATGGAGGGGAAGGGTATTTTGGGAGGGGAAGGGTAGACAGGGAGGGGCAAGGGTGGGCAGGGAGGGGCAAGGGTAGTCAGGGAGGGGAAGGGTAGACAGGGAGGGGGAAGGGTAGACAGGGAGGGGCAAGGGTGGGCAGGGAGGGGCAAGGGTAGTCAGGGAGGGGAAGGGTAGTGAGGGAGGGGAAGGGTAGACAGGGAGGGGCAAGGGTAGGCAGGGAGGGGTAAGGGTAGTCATGGAGGGGAAGGGTAGTCAGGGAGGGGAAGGGTAGTCAGGGAGGGGAAGGGTGGGCAGGGAGGGGCAAGGGTAGTCAGGGAGGAGAAGGGTAGACAGGGAGGGGAAGGGATAGACAGGGTAGTCAGGGAGGGGAAGGGTAGTCAGGGAGGGGAAGGGTAGTGAGGGCGGGGAAAGGTAGACAGGGAGGGGCAAGGGTAGTCAGTGAGGGGAAGGGTAGACAGGGAGGGGCAAGGGTGGGCAGGGAGGGGCAAGGGTAGTCAGGGAGGGGAAGGGATAGACAGGGAGGGGCAAGGGAAGGCAGGGAGGCGCAAGGGTGGGCAGGGAGGGGCAAGGGTAGTCATGGAGGGGAAGGGTATTTTGGGAGGGGAAGGGTAGACAGGGAGGGGCAAGGGTGGGCAGGGAGGGGCAAGGGTAGTCAGGGAGGGGAAGGGATAGACAGGGAGGGGCAAGGGAAGGCAGGGAGGCGCAAGGGTGGGCAGGGAGGGGCAAGGGTAGTCATGGAGGGGAAGGGTATTTTGGGAGGGGAAGGGTAGACAGGGAGGGGCAAGGGTGGGCAGGGAGGGGCAAGGGTAGTCAGGGAGGGGAAGGGTAGACAGGGAGGGGGAAGGGTAGACAGGGAGGGGCAAGGGTGGGCAGGGAGGGGCAAGGGTAGTCAGGGAGGGGAAGGGTAGTGAGGGAGGGGAAGGGTAGACAGGGAGGGGCAAGGGTAGGCAGGGAGGGGTAAGGGTAGTCATGGAGGGGAAGGGTAGTCAGGGAGGGGAAGGGTAGTCAGGGAGGGGAAGGGTGGGCAGGGAGGGGCAAGGGTAGTCAGGGAGGAGAAGGGTAGACAGGGAGGGGAAGGGATAGACAGGGTAGTCAGGGAGGGGAAGGGTAGTCAGGGAGGGGAAGGGTAGTGAGGGCGGGGAAAGGTAGACAGGGAGGGGCAAGGGTAGGCAGGGAGGGGCAAGGGTAGTCAGTGAGGGGAAGGGTAGACAGGGAGGGGCAAGGGTGGGCAGGGAGGGGCAAGGGTAGTCAGGGAGGGGAAGGGATAGACAGGGAGGGGCAAGGGAAGGCAGGGAGGGGCAAGGGTAGACAGGGAGGGGCAAGTGTAGTCAGGGAGGAGAAGGGTAGTCAGGGAGGGGTAAGGGTAGTCATGGAGGGGAAGGGTAGTCAGGGAGGGGAAGGGTAGTCAGGGAGGGGAAGGGATAGACAGGGAGGGGCAAAGGTGGGCAGGGAGGGGCAAGGGTAGTCAGGGTGGAGAAGGGTAGACAGGGAGGGCAAGGGAAGGCAGGGAGGGGCAAGGGTAGACAGGGAGGGGCAAGTGTAGTCAGGGAGGAGAAGGGTAGTAAGGGAGGGGAAGGGTTGTGAGGGAGGGGAAGGGTAGACAGGGAGGGGCAAGGGTAGGCAGGGAGGGGTAAGGGTAGTCATGGAGGGGAAGGGTAGTCAGGGAGGGGAAGGGTAGACAGGGAGGGGCAAGGGAAGGCAGGGAGGGGAAGGGTAGTCAGGGAGGGGAAGGGTAGACAGGGAGGGGCAAGGGTAAACAGGGAGGGGCAAGGGTGGGCAGGGATGGGGCAAGGGTCGTCAGGGAGGAGAAGGGTAGTCAGGGAGGGGAAGGGTAGACAGGGAGGGGAAGGGATAGACAGGGTAGTCAGGGAGGGGAAGGGTAGTCAGGGAGGGGAAGGGTAGTGAGGGCGGGGAAAGGTAGACAGGGAGGGGCAAGGGTAGGCAGGGAGGGGCAAGGGTAGTCAGTGAGGGGAAGGGTAGACAGGGAGGGGCAAGGGTGGGCAGGGAGGGGCAAGGGTAGTCAGGGAGAGGAAGGGTAGACAGGGAGGGGCAAGGGTGGGCAGGGAGGGGCAAGGGTAGTCAGGGAGGGGAAGGGTAGACAGGGAGGGGCAAGGGTAGTCAGGGAGGGGAAGGGTAGTGAGGGAGGGGAAGGTTAGTGAGGGAGGGGAAGGGTAAACAGGGAGGGGCAAGGGTAGTCAGGGAGGAGAAGGGTAGACAGGGAGGGGAAGGGTAGTCAGGGAGGGGAAGGGTAGTGAGGGCGGGGAAAGGTAGACAGGGAGGGGCAAGGGTAGGCAGAGGGGCAAGGGTAGTCAGTGAGGGGAAGGGTAGTCAGGGAGGGGAAGGGTAGTGAGGGAGGGGAAGGGTAGTGAGGGCGGGGAAGGGTAGTGAGGGAGGGGAAGGGTGGGCAGGGAGGGGGCAAGGGTAGTCAGGGAGGGGAAGGGTAGACAGGGAGGCGCAAGGGTGGGCAGGGAGGGGCAAGGGTAGTCATGGAGGGGAAGGGTATTTTGGGAGGGGAAGGGTATTTTGGGAGGGGCAAGGGTGGGCAGGGAGGGGCAAGGGTAGTCAGGGAGGGGAAGGGTAGACAGGGAGGGGGAAGGGTAGACAGGGAGGGGCAAGGGTGGGCAGGGAGGGGCAAGGGTAGTCAGGGAGGGGAAGGGTAGTGAGGGAGGGGAAGGGTAGACAGGGAGGGGCAAGGGTAGGCAGGGAGGGGTAAGGGTAGTCATGGAGGGGAAGGGTAGTCAGGGAGGGGAAGGGTAGTCAGGGAGGGGAAGGGTGGGCAGGGAGGGGCAAGGGTAGTCAGGGAGGAGAAGGGTAGACAGGGAGGGGAAGGGATAGACAGGGTAGTCAGGGAGGGGAAGGGTAGTCAGGGAGGGGAAGGGTAGTGAGGGCGGGGAAAGGTAGACAGGGAGGGGCAAGGGTAGGCAGGGAGGGGCAAGGGTAGTCAGTGAGGGGAAGGGTAGACAGGGAGGGGCAAGGGTGGGCAGGGAGGGGCAAGGGTAGTCAGGGAGGGGAAGGGATAGACAGGGAGGGGCAAGGGAAGGCAGGGAGGCGCAAGGGTGGGCAGGGAGGGGCAAGGGTAGTCATGGAGGGGAAGGGTATTTTGGGAGGGGAAGGGTAGACAGGGAGGGGCAAGGGTGGGCAGGGAGGGGCAAGGGTAGTCAGGGAGGGGAAGGGTAGACAGGGAGGGGGAAGGGTAGACAGGGAGGGGCAAGGGTAGACAGGGAGGGGCAAGGGTAGTCAGGGAGGGGAAGGGTAGTGAGGGAGGGGAAGGGTAGACAGGGAGGGGCAAGGGTAGGCAGGGAGGGGCAAGGGTAGTCAGGGAGGGGAAGGGTAGTGAGGGAGGGGAAGGGTAGACAGGGAGGGGCAAGGGTAGGCAGGGAGGGGTAAGGGTAGTCATGGAGGGGAAGGGTAGTCAGGGAGGGGAAGGGTAGTCAGGGAGGGGAAGGGTGGGCAGGGAGGGGCAAGGGTAGTCAGGGAGGAGAAGGGTAGACAGGGAGGGGAAGGGATAGACAGGGTAGTCAGGGAGGGGAAGGGTAGTCAGGGAGGGGAAGGGTAGTGAGGGCGGGGAAAGGTAGACAGGGAGGGGCAAGGGTAGTCAGTGAGGGGAAGGGTAGACAGGGAGGGGAAGGGTAGACAGGGAGGGGAAGGGTAGACAGGGAGGGGCAAAGGTGGGCAGGGAGGGGCAAGGACAGACAGGGAGGTTAAGGGTAGTCAGGAAGGGGAAGGGTAGTGAGGGAGGGGAAGGGTAGACAGGGAGGGGCAAGGGAAGGCAGGGAGGGGCAAGGGTAGTCATGAAGGGGAAGGGTAGTCAGGGAGGGGAAGGGTAGACAGGGAGGGGCAGGGGTGGGCAGGGAGGGGCAAGGATAGTCATGGAGGGGAAGGGTAGTCAGGGTGGAGAAGGGTAGACATGGAGGGGAAGGGATAGACAGGGAGTTGAATGGACAGACAGGGAGGTTAAGGGTAGTCAGGGAGGGGAAGGGTAGTGAGGGAGGGGAAGGGTAGACAGGGAGGGGCAAGGGAAGGCAGGGAGGGGCAAGGGTAGTCATGGAGGGGAAGGGTAGTCAGGGAGGGGAAGGGTAGACAGGGAGGGGCAAGGGTGGGCAGGGAGGGGCAAGGGTAGTCAGGGAGGGGAAGGGTAGACAGGGAGGGGCAAGGGTAGTCAGGGAGGGGAAGGGTAGTGAGGGAGGGGAAGGGTAGTGAGGGAGGGGAAGGGTAAACAGGGAGGGGCAAGGGTAGTCAGGGAGGAGAAGGGTAGACAGGGAGGGGAAGGGATAGACAGGGTAGTCAGGGAGGGGAAGGGTAGTCAGGGAGGGGAAGGGTAGTGAGGGCGGGGAAAGGTAGACAGGGAGGGGCAAGGGTAGGCAGGGAGGGGCAAGGGTAGTCAGTGAGGGGAAGGGTAGTCAGGGAGGGGAAGGGTAGTGAGGGAGGGGAAGGGTAGTCAGGGAGGGGAAGGGATAGACAGGGAGGGGCAAAGGTGGGCAGGGAGGGGCAAGGGTAGTCAGGGTGGAGAAGGGTAGACAGGGAGGGCAAGGGAAGGCAGGGAGGGGCAAGGGTAGACAGGGAGGGGCAAGTGTAGTCAGGGAGGAGAAGGGTAGTAAGGGAGGGGAAGGGTTGTGAGGGAGGGGAAGGGTAGACAGGGAGGGGCAAGGGTAGGCAGGGAGGGGTAAGGGTAGTCATGGAGGGGAAGGGTAGTCAGGGAGGGGAAGGGTAGACAGGGAGGGGCAAGGGAAGGCAGGGAGGGGAAGGGTAGTCAGGGAGGGGAAGGGTAGACAGGGAGGGGCAAGGGTAAACAGGGAGGGGCAAGGGTGGGCAGGGATGGGGCAAGGGTCGTCAGGGAGGAGAAGGGTAGTCAGGGAGGGGAAGGGTAGACAGGGAGGGGAAGGGATAGACAGGGTAGTCAGGGAGGGGAAGGGTAGTCAGGGAGGGGAAGGGTAGTGAGGGCGGGGAAAGGTAGACAGGGAGGGGCAAGGGTAGGCAGGGAGGGGCAAGGGTAGTCAGTGAGGGGAAGGGTAGACAGGGAGGGGCAAGGGTGGGCATGGAGGGGCAAGGGTAGTCAGGGAGAGGAAGGGTAGACAGGGAGGGGCAAGGGTGGGCAGGGAGGGGCAAGGGTAGTCAGGGAGGGGAAGGGTAGACAGGGAGGGGCAAGGGTAGTCAGGGAGGGGAAGGGTAGTGAGGGAGGGGAAGGTTAGTGAGGGAGGGGAAGGGTAAACAGGGAGGGGCAAGGGTAGTCAGGGAGGAGAAGGGTAGACAGGGAGGGGAAGGGTAGTCAGGGAGGGGAAGGGTAGTGAGGGCGGGGAAAGGTAGACAGGGAGGGGCAAGGGTAGGCAGGGAGGGGCAAGGGTAGTCAGTGAGGGGAAGGGTAGTCAGGGAGGGGAAGGGTAGTGAGGGAGGGGAAGGGTAGTGAGGGCGGGGAAGGGTAGTGAGGGAGGGGAAGGGTGGGCAGGGAGGGGGCAAGGGTAGTCAGTGAGGGGAAGGGTAGACAGGGAGGCGCAAGGGTGGGCAGGGAGGGGCAAGGGTAGTCATGGAGGGGAAGGGTATTTTGGGAGGGGAAGGGTAGACAGGGAGGGGCAAGGGTGGGCAGGGAGGGGCAAGGGTAGTCAGGGAGGGGAAGGGTAGACAGGGAGGGGGAAGGGTAGACAGGGAGGGGCAAGGGTGGGCAGGGAGGGGCAAGGGTAGTCAGGGAGGGGAAGGGTAGTGAGGGAGGGGAAGGGTAGACAGGGAGGGGCAAGGGTAGGCAGGGAGGGGTAAGGGTAGTCATGGAGGGGAAGGGTAGTCAGGGAGGGGAAGGGTAGTCAGGGAGGGGAAGGGTGGGCAGGGAGGGGCAAGGGTAGTCAGGGAGGAGAAGGGTAGACAGGGAGGGGAAGGGATAGACAGGGTAGTCAGGGAGGGGAAGGGTAGTCAGGGAGGGGAAGGGTAGTGAGGGCGGGGAAAGGTAGACAGGGAGGGGCAAGGGTAGGCAGGGAGGGGCAAGGGTAGTCAGTGAGGGGAAGGGTAGACAGGGAGGGGCAAGGGTGGGCAGGGAGGGGCAAGGGTAGTCAGGGAGGGGAAGGGTATTTTGGGAGGGGAAGGGTAGACAGGGAGGGGCAAGGGTGGGCAGGGAGGGGCAAGGGTAGTCAGGGAGGGGAAGGGTAGACAGGGAGGGGGAAGGGTAGACAGGGAGGGGCAAGGGTGGGCAGGGAGGGGCAAGGGTAGTCAGGGAGGGGAAGGGTAGTGAGGGAGGGGAAGGGTAGACAGGGAGGGGCAAGGGTAGGCAGGGAGGGGTAAGGGTAGTCATGGAGGGGAAGGGTAGTCAGGGAGGGGAAGGGTAGTCAGGGAGGGGAAGGGTGGGCAGGGAGGGGCAAGGGTAGTCAGGGAGGAGAAGGGTAGACAGGGAGGGGAAGGGATAGACAGGGTAGTCAGGGAGGGGAAGGGTAGTCAGGGAGGGGAAGGGTAGTGAGGGCGGGGAAAGGTAGACAGGGAGGGGCAAGGGTAGGCAGGGAGGGGCAAGGGTAGTCAGTGAGGGGAAGGGTAGACAGGGAGGGGCAAGGGTGGGCAGGGAGGGGCAAGGGTAGTCAGGGAGGGGAAGGGATAGACAGGGAGGGGCAAGGGAAGGCAGGGAGGCGCAAGGGTGGGCAGGGAGGGGCAAGGGTAGTCATGGAGGGGAAGGGTATTTTGGGAGGGGAAGGGTAGACAGGGAGGGGCAAGGGTGGGCAGGGAGGGGCAAGGGTAGTCAGGGAGGGGAAGGGTAGACAGGGAGGGGCAAGGGAAGGCAGGGAGGGGCAAGGGTAGGCAGGGAGGGGCAAGGGTAGTCAGGGAGGAGAAGGGTAGACAGGGAGGGGAAGGGTAGTCAGGGAGGGGAAGGGTAGTGAGGGCGGGGAAAGGTAGACAGGGAGGGGCAAGGGTAGGCAGGGAGGGGCAAGGGTAGTCAGTGAGGGGAAGGGTAGACAGGGAGGGGCAAGGGTGGGCAGGGAGGGGCAAGGGTAGTCAGGGAGGGGAAGGGATAGACAGGGAGGGGCAAGGGAAGGCAGGGAGGGGCAAGGGTAGACAGGGAGGGGCAAGTGTAGTCAGGGAGGAGAAGGGTAGTCAGGGAGGGGTAAGGGTAGTCATGGAGGGGAAGGGTAGTCAGGGAGGGGAAGGGTAGTCAGGGAGGGGAAGGGATAGACAGGGAGGGGCAAAGGTGGGCAGGGAGGGGCAAGGGTAGTCAGGGTGGAGAAGGGTAGACAGGGAGGGCAAGGGAAGGCAGGGAGGGGCAAGGGTAGACAGGGAGGGGCAAGTGTAGTCAGGGAGGAGAAGGGTAGTAAGGGAGGGGAAGGGTTGTGAGGGAGGGGAAGGTTAGTGAGGGAGGGGAAGGGTAAACAGGGAGGGGCAAGGGTAGTCAGGGAGGAGAAGGGTAGACAGGGAGGGGAAGGGTAGTCAGGGAGGGGAAGGGTAGTGAGGGCGGGGAAAGGTAGACAGGGAGGGGCAAGGGTAGGCAGGGAGGGGCAAGGGTAGTCAGTGAGGGGAAGGGTAGTCAGGGAGGGGAAGGGTAGTGAGGGAGGGGAAGGGTAGTGAGGGCGGGGAAGGGTAGTGAGGGAGGGGAAGGGTGGGCAGGGAGGGGGCAAGGGTAGTCAGTGAGGGGAAGGGTAGACAGGGAGGCGCAAGGGTGGGCAGGGAGGGGCAAGGGTAGTCATGGAGGGGAAGGGTATTTTGGGAGGGGAAGGGTAGACAGGGAGGGGCAAGGGTGGGCAGGGAGGGGCAAGGGTAGTCAGGGAGGGGAAGGGTAGACAGGGAGGGGGAAGGGTAGACAGGGAGGGGCAAGGGTGGGCAGGGAGGGGCAAGGGTAGTCAGGGAGGGGAAGGGTAGTGAGGGAGGGGAAGGGTAGACAGGGAGGGGCAAGGGTAGTCAGGGAGGGGAAGGGTAGACAGGGAGGGGGAAGGGTAGACAGGGAGGGGCAAGGGTGGGCAGGGAGGGGCAAGGGTAGTCAGGGAGGGGAAGGGTAGTGAGGGAGGGGAAGGGTAGACAGGGAGGGGCAAGGGTAGGCAGGGAGGGGTAAGGGTAGTCATGGAGGGGAAGGGTAGTCAGGGAGGGGAAGGGTAGTCAGGGAGGGGAAGGGTGGGCAGGGAGGGGCAAGGGTAGTCAGGGAGGAGAAGGGTAGACAGGGAGGGGAAGGGATAGACAGGGTAGTCAGGGAGGGGCAAGGGTAGTCAGGGAGGGGAAGGGTAGTGAGGGAGGGGAAGGTTAGTGAGGGAGGGGCAAGGGTAAACAGGGAGGGGCAAGGGTAGTCAGTGAGGGGAAGGGTAGACAGGGAGGGGAAGGGTAGTCAGGGAGGGGAAGGGTAGTGAGGGCGGGGAAAGGTAGACAGGGAGGGGCAAGGGTAGGCAGGGAGGGGCAAGGGTAGTCAGTGAGGGGAAGGGTAGTCAGGGAGGGGAAGGGTAGTGAGGGAGGGGAAGGGTAGTGAGGGCGGGGAAGGGTAGTGAGGGAGGGGAAGGGTGGGCAGGGAGGGGGCAAGGGTAGTCAGTGAGGGGAAGGGTAGACAGGGAGGCGCAAGGGTGGGCAGGGAGGGGCAAGGGTAGTCATGGAGGGGAAGGGTATTTTGGGAGGGGAAGGGTAGACAGGGAGGGGCAAGGGTGGGCAGGGAGGGGCAAGGGTAGTCAGGGAGGGGAAGGGTAGACAGGGAGGGGGAAGGGTAGACAGGGAGGGGCAAGGGTGGGCAGGGAGGGGCAAGGGTAGTCAGGGAGGGGAAGGGTAGTGAGGGACGGGAAGGGTAGACAGGGAGGGGCAAGGGTAGGCAGGGAGGGGTAAGGGTAGTCATGGAGGGGAAGGGTAGTCAGGGAGGGGAAGGGTAGTCAGGGAGGGGAAGGGTGGGCAGGGAGGGGCAAGGGTAGTCAGGGAGGAGAAGGGTAGACAGGGAGGGGAAGGGATAGACAGGGTAGTCAGGGAGGGGAAGGGTAGTCAGGGAGGGGAAGGGTAGTGAGGGCGGGGAAAGGTAGACAGGGAGGGGCAAGGGTAGGCAGGGAGGGGCAAGGGTAGTCAGTGAGGGGAAGGGTAGACAGGGAGGGGCAAGGGTGGGCAGGGAGGGGCAAGGGTAGTCAGGGAGGGGAAGGGATAGACAGGGAGGGGCAAGGGAAGGCAGGGAGGCGCAAGGGTGGGCAGGGAGGGGCAAGGGTAGTCATGGAGGGGAAGGGTATTTTGGGAGGGGAAGGGTAGACAGGGAGGGGCAAGGGTGGGCAGGGAGGGGCAAGGGTAGTCAGGGAGGGGAAGGGTAGACAGGGAGGGGCAAGGGAAGGCAGGGAGGGGCAAGGGTAGGCAGGGAGGGGCAAGGGTAGTCAGGGAGGAGAAGGGTAGACAGGGAGGGGAAGGGATAGACAGGGTAGTCAGGGAGGGGAAGGGTAGTCAGGGAGGGGAAGGGTAGTGAGGGCGGGGAAAGGTAGACAGGGAGGGGCAAGGGTAGGCAGGGAGGGGCAAGGGTAGTCAGTGAGGGGAAGGGTAGACAGGGAGGGGCAAGGGTGGGCAGGGAGGGGCAAGGGTAGTCAGGGAGGGGAAGGGATAGACAGGGAGGGGCAAGGGAAGGCAGGGAGGGGCAAGGGTAGACAGGGAGGGGCAAGTGTAGTCAGGGAGGAGAAGGGTAGTCAGGGAGGGGTAAGGGTAGTCATGGAGGGGAAGGGTAGTCAGGGAGGGGAAGGGTAGTCAGGGAGGGGAAGGGATAGACAGGGAGGGGCAAAGGTGGGCAGGGAGGGGCAAGGGTAGTCAGGGTGGAGAAGGGTAGACAGGGAGGGCAAGGGAAGGCAGGGAGGGGCAAGGGTAGACAGGGAGGGGCAAGTGTAGTCAGGGAGGAGAAGGGTAGTAAGGGAGGGGAAGGGTTGTGAGGGAGGGGAAGGGTAGACAGGGAGGGGCAAGGGTAGGCAGGGAGGGGTAAGGGTAGTCATGGAGGGGAAGGGTAGTCAGGGAGGGGAAGGGTAGTCAGGGAGGGGAAGGGTGGGCAGGGAGGGGCAAGGGTAGTCAGGGAGGAGAAGGGTAGACAGGGAGGGGAAGGGATAGACAGGGTAGTCAGGGAGGGGCAAGGGTAGTCAGGGAGGGGAAGGGTAGTGAGGGAGGGGAAGGTTAGTGAGGGAGGGGCAAGGGTAAACAGGGAGGGGCAAGGGTAGTCAGTGAGGGGAAGGGTAGACAGGGAGGGGAAGGGTAGTCAGGGAGGGGAAGGGTAGTGAGGGCGGGGGAAAGGTAGACAGGGAGGGGCAAGGGTAGGCAGGGAGGGGCAAGGGTAGTCAGTGAGGGGAAGGGTAGTCAGGGAGGGGAAGGGTAGTGAGGGAGGGGCAAGGGTGGGCAGGGAGGGGGCAAGGGTAGTCAGTGAGGGGAAGGGTAGACAGGGAGGCGCAAGGGTGGGCAGGGAGGGGCAAGGGTAGTCATGGAGGGGAAGGGTATTTTGGGAGGGGAAGGGTAGACAGGGAGGGGCAAGGGTGGGCAGGGAGGGGCAAGGGTAGTCAGGGAGGGGAAGGGTAGACAGGGAGGGGGAAGGGTAGACAGGGAGGGGCAAGGGTGGGCAGGGAGGGGCAAGGGTAGTCAGGGAGGGGAAGGGTAGTGAGGGACGGGAAGGGTAGACAGGGAGGGGCAAGGGTAGGCAGGGAGGGGTAAGGGTAGTCATGGAGGGGAAGGGTAGTCAGGGAGGGGAAGGGTAGTCAGGGAGGGGAAGGGTGGGCAGGGAGGGGCAAGGGTAGTCAGGGAGGAGAAGGGTAGACAGGGAGGGGAAGGGATAGACAGGGTAGTCAGGGAGGGGAAGGGTAGTCAGGGAGGGGAAGGGTAGTGAGGGCGGGGAAAGGTAGACAGGGAGGGGCAAGGGTAGGCAGGGAGGGGCAAGGGTAGTCAGTGAGGGGAAGGGTAGACAGGGAGGGGCAAGGGTGGGCAGGGAGGGGCAAGGGTAGTCAGGGAGGGGAAGGGATAGACAGGGAGGGGCAAGGGAAGGCAGGGAGGCGCAAGGGGTGGGCAGGGAGGGGCAAGGGTAGTCATGGAGGGGAAGGGTATTTTGGGAGGGGAAGGGTAGACAGGGAGGGGCAAGGGTGGGCAGGGAGGGGCAAGGGTAGTCAGGGAGGGGAAGGGTAGACAGGGAGGGGCAAGGGAAGGCAGGGAGGGGCAAGGGTAGGCAGGGAGGGGCAAGGGTAGTCAGGGAGGAGAAGGGTAGACAGGGAGGGGAAGGGATAGACAGGGTAGTCAGGGAGGGGAAGGGTAGTCAGGGAGGGGAAGGGTAGTGAGGGCGGGGAAAGGTAGACAGGGAGGGGCAAGGGTAGGCAGGGAGGGGCAAGGGTAGTCAGTGAGGGGAAGGGTAGACAGGGAGGGGGCAAGGGTGGGCAGGGAGGGGCAAGGGTAGTCAGGGAGGGGAAGGGATAGACAGGGAGGGGCAAGGGAAGGCAGGGAGGGGCAAGGGTAGACAGGGAGGGGCAAGTGTAGTCAGGGAGGAGAAGGGTAGTCAGGGAGGGGTAAGGGTAGTCATGGAGGGGAAGGGTAGTCAGGGAGGGGAAGGGTAGTCAGGGAGGGGAAGGGATAGACAGGGAGGGGCAAAGGTGGGCAGGGAGGGGCAAGGGTAGTCAGGGTGGAGAAGGGTAGACAGGGAGGGCAAGGGAAGGCAGGGAGGGGCAAGGGTAGACAGGGAGGGGCAAGTGTAGTCAGGGAGGAGAAGGGTAGTAAGGGAGGGGAAGGGTTGTGAGGGAGGGGAAGGGTAGACAGGGAGGGGCAAGGGTAGGCAGGGAGGGGTAAGGGTAGTCATGGAGGGGAAGGGTAGTCAGGGAGGGGAAGGGTAGACAGGGAGGGGCAAGGGAAGGCAGGGAGGGGAAGGGTAGTCAGGGAGGGGAAGGGTAGACAGGGAGGGGCAAGGGTAAACAGGGAGGGGCAAGGGTGGGCAGGGATGGGGCAAGGGTCGTCAGGGAGGAGAAGGGTAGTCAGGGAGGGGAAGGGTAGACAGGGAGGGGAAGGGATAGACAGGGTAGTCAGGGAGGGGAAGGGTAGTCAGGGAGGGGAAGGGTAGTGAGGGCGGGGAAAGGTAGACAGGGAGGGGCAAGGGTAGGCAGGGAGGGGCAAGGGTAGTCAGTGAGGGGAAGGGTAGACAGGGAGGGGCAAGGGTGGGCAGGGAGGGGCAAGGGTAGTCAGGGAGAGGAAGGGTAGACAGGGAGGGGCAAGGGTGGGCAGGGAGGGGCAAGGGTAGTCAGGGAGGGGAAGGGTAGACAGGGAGGGGCAAGGGTAGTCAGGGAGGGGAAGGGTAGTGAGGGAGGGGAAGGTTAGTGAGGGAGGGGAAGGGTAAACAGGGAGGGGCAAGGGTAGTCAGGGAGGAGAAGGGTAGACAGGGAGGGGAAGGGTAGTCAGGGAGGGGCAAGGGTAGGCAGGGAGGGGTAAGGGTAGTCATGGAGGGGAAGGGTAGTCAGGGAGGGGAAGGGTAGACAGGGAGGGGCAAGGGAAGGCAGGGAGGGGAAGGGTAGTCAGGGAGGGGAAGGGTAGACAGGGAGGGGCAAGGGTAAACAGGGAGGGGCAAGGGTGGGCAGGGATGGGGCAAGGGTCGTCAGGGAGGAGAAGGGTAGTCAGGGAGGGGCAAGGGTGGGCAGGGAGGGGCAAGGGTAGTCAGGGAGGAGAAGGGTAGACAGGGAGGGGAAGGGATAGACAGGGTAGTCAGGGAGGGGAAGGGTAGTCAGGGAGGGGAAGGGTAGTGAGGGCGGGGAAAGGTAGACAGGGAGGGGCAAGGGTAGGCAGGGAGGGGCAAGGGTAGTCAGTGAGGGGAAGGGTAGACAGGGAGGGGCAAGGGTGGGCAGGGAGGGGCAAGGGTAGTCAGGGAGGGGAAGGGATAGACAGGGAGGGGCAAGGGAAGGCAGGGAGGGGCAAGGGTAGACAGGGAGGGGCAAGTGTAGTCAGGGAGGAGAAGGGTAGTCAGGGAGGGGTAAGGGTAGTCATGGAGGGGAAGGGTAGTCAGGGAGGGGAAGGGTAGTCAGGGAGGGGAAGGGATAGACAGGGAGGGGCAAAGGTGGGCAGGGAGGGGCAAGGGTAGTCAGGGTGGAGAAGGGTAGACAGGGAGGGCAAGGGAAGGCAGGGAGGGGCAAGGGTAGACAGGGAGGGGCAAGTGTAGTCAGGGAGGAGAAGGGTAGTAAGGGAGGGGAAGGGTTGTGAGGGAGGGGAAGGGTAGACAGGGAGGGGCAAGGGTAGGCAGGGAGGGGTAAGGGTAGTCATGGAGGGGAAGGGTAGTCAGGGAGGGGAAGGGTAGACAGGGAGGGGCAAGGGAAGGCAGGGAGGGGAAGGGTAGTCAGGGAGGGGAAGGGTAGACAGGGAGGGGCAAGGGTAAACAGGGAGGGGCAAGGGTGGGCAGGGATGGGGCAAGGGTCGTCAGGGAGGAGAAGGGTAGTCAGGGAGGGGAAGGGTAGACAGGGAGGGGAAGGGATAGACAGGGTAGTCAGGGAGGGGAAGGGTAGTCAGGGAGGGGAAGGGTAGTGAGGGCGGGGAAAGGTAGACAGGGAGGGGCAAGGGTAGGCAGGGAGGGGCAAGGGTAGTCAGTGAGGGGAAGGGTAGACAGGGAGGGGCAAGGGTGGGCAGGGAGGGGCAAGGGTAGTAATGGAGGGGAAGGGTATTTTGGGAGGGGAAGGGTAGACAGGGAGGGGCAAGGGTGGGCAGGGAGGGGCAAGGGTAGTCAGGGAGGGGAAGGGTAGACAGGGAGGGGGGAAGGGTAGACAGGGAGGGGCAAGGGTAGACAGGGAGGGGCAAGGGTAGTCAGGGAGGGGAAGGGTAGTGAGGGAGGGGAAGGGTAGACAGGGAGGGGCAAGGGTAGGCAGGGAGGGGTAAGGGTAGTCATGGAGGGGAAGGGTAGTCAGGGAGGGGAAGGGTAGTCAGGGAGGGGAAGGGTGGGCAGGGAGGGGCAAGGGTAGTCAGGGAGGAGAAGGGTAGACAGGGAGGGGAAGGGATAGACAGGGTAGTCAGGGAGGGGAAGGGTAGTCAGGGAGGGGAAGGGTAGTGAGGGCGGGGAAAGGTAGACAGGGAGGGGCAAGGGTAGTCAGTGAGGGGAAGGGTAGACAGGGAGGGGCAAGGGTGGGCAGGGAGGGGCAAGGGTAGACAGGGAGGGGCAAGGGATAGACAGGGAGGGGCAAGGGAAGGCAGGGAGGCGCAAGGGTGGGCAGGGAGGGGCAAGGGTAGTCATGGAGGGGAAGGGTATTTTGGGAGGGGAAGGGTAGACAGGGAGGGGCAAGGGTGGGCAGGGAGGGGCAAGGGTAGTCAGGGAGGGGAAGGGTAGACAGGGAGGGGGAAGGGTAGACAGGGAGGGGCAAGGGAAGGCAAGGAGGGGCAAGGGTAGTCAGGGAGGGGAAGGGTAGTGAGGGAGGGGAAGGGTAGACAGGGAGGGGCAAGGGTAGGCAGGGAGGGGTAAGGGTAGTCATGGAGGGGAAGGGTAGTCAGGGAGGGGAAGGGTAGTCAGGGAGGGGAAGGGTGGGCAGGGAGGGGCAAGGGTAGTCAGGGAGGAGAAGGGTAGACAGGGAGGGGAAGGGATAGACAGGGTAGTCAGGGAGGGGAAGGGTAGTCAGGGAGGGGAAGGGTAGTGAGGGCGGGGAAAGGTAGACAGGGAGGGGCAAGGGTAGGCAGGGAGGGGCAAGGGTAGTCAGTGAGGGGAAGGGTAGACAGGGAGGGGCAAGGGTGGGCAGGGAGGGGCAAGGGTAGTCAGGGAGGGGAAGGGATAGACAGGGAGGGGCAAGGGAAGGCAGGGAGGGGCAAGGGTAGACAGGGAGGGGCAAGTGTAGTCAGGGAGGAGAAGGGTAGTCAGGGAGGGGTAAGGGTAGTCATGGAGGGGAAGGGTAGTCAGGGAGGGGAAGGGTAAACAGGGAGGGGCAAGGGTGGGCAGGGATGGGGCAAGGGTCGTCAGGGAGGAGAAGGGTAGTCAGGGAGGGGAAGGGATAGACAGGGAGGGGCAAGGGTGGGCAGGGATGGTTCAAGGGTTGTCAGGGAGGAGAAGGGTAGTCAGGGAGGGGAAGGGTAGACAGGGAGGGGCAAAGGTGGGCAGGGAGGGGCAAGGATAGTCATGGAGGGGAAGGGTAGTCAGGGAGGGGAAGGCTAGACAGGGAGGGGCAAGGGAAGGCAGGGAGGGGCAAGGGTAGACAGGGAGGGGCAAGTGTCGTCAGGGAGGAGAAGGGTAGTCAGGGAGGGGAAGGGTTGTGAGGGAGGGGAAGGGTAGACAGGGAGGGGCAAGGGTAGGCAGGGAGGGGTAAGGGTAGTCATGGAGGGGAAGGGTAGTCAGGGAGGGGAAGGGTAAACAGGGAGGGGCAAGGGTGGGCAGGGATGGGGCAAGGGTCGTCAGGGAGGAGAAGGGTAGTCAGGGAGGGGAAGGGTAGACAGGGAGGGGCAAAGGTGGGCAGGGAGGGGCAAGGACAGACAGGGAGGTTAAGGGTAGTCAGGGAGGGGAAGGGTAGTGAGGGAGGGGAAGGGATAGACAGGGAGGGGAATGGACAGACAGGGAGGGGCAGGAGATGGTGTTTGGGGACATATAATTAATCTGGTTGGAGGGGGGGGGGGGGGGAAGTGGTAGGGGATGGTGGTAGGGGACATACAAGTAAGCGATTATGGTAGAAGTGGCTAAAATGGAAGGGGGGGGGGGGGGGGGGGGTGGTAGGGGGAAGGGGGGGGCAGGGGGAAGGAGCGGGAGGTGGTAGGGGACATACAAGTAAGCGATTATGGTAGAAGTGGCTAAAATGGAAGGGGAGGGGGGGTTATAGGGGGGTGGTAGGGGGCAGGGGGTAGGAGCGGGAGGTGGTAGGGGGCATACAAGTAATCGATTATGGTAGAAGTGACTAAAATGGTAGGGGGGGGGGGGGGGGGGGCAGGGGGCAGTGGATGGTGGTTGGGGATATATTATTAATCTGGGGGGAGGAGGGGGAGGTGGTAGGGGACAGACAAGTAATCTAATATGGTAGGGGGGGGGGGGGGGGGGGGTAGGGGGGATGGGGTGGGGGGTACGAGTGAGGGGGGGAGGTGGTATGGGGCAGGAGATGGTGTTTGGGGACATATAATTAATCTGGCTGGAGGGGGGAGGGGGGGGGGGGAGGTGGTAGGGGATGGTGGTTAGGTACATACAAGTAATCTATTATGGTATGGGGGGTAGGGGGGGGGTATGGGGTAGGGGTAGGGGTAGGAGTGAGGGGGGGGGAGGTGGTATGGGGCAGGAGATGGTGTTTGGGGACATAGAATTAATCTGTTTGGAGAGGGGGGAGGTGGTAGGGGATGGTGGTTAGGGACAAGCAAGTAATCTATTATGGTATGGGGGGGGTAGGGGGGGTATGGGGTAGGGGGTAGGAGTGAGTACGGGGGGGGGGGGGGGGGGGGGGGGGGGGGGGGGGGGAGGTGGTAAGGGGCAGTGGATGGTGGTTGGGGATATATAATTAATCTGGTTGAAGGGGGGGGGTGGGGGGAAGTGGTAGGGGATGGTGGTAGGGGACATACAAGTAATCGATTATGGTAGAAGTGGCTAAAATGGTAGGGGGGGGGGGGGGGGGGGGGGTGGTGGTGGTGGTAGGGGCAGGGGGCAGTCGATGGTGGTTGGGGATATTTTATTAATCTGGGGGGAGGAGGGGGAAGTGGTAGGGGATGGTGGTAGGGGACATACAAGTAATCGATTATGGTAGAAGTGGCTAAAATGGTAGGGGGGGGGGGGGGGGGGGGGGGGGTGGTGGTAGGGGCAGGGGGCAGTCGATGGTGGTTGGGGATATATAATTAATCTGGGGGGAGGAGGGGGAAGTGGTAGGGGATGGTGGTAGGGGACATACAAGTAATCGATTATGGTAGAAGATGCTAAAATGGTAGGGGTGGTAGGGGGCAGGGGGCAGTCGATGGTGGTTGGGGATATATAATTAATCTGGGGGGAGGAGGGGGAAGTGGTAGGGGATGGTGGTAAGGGACATACAAGTAATCTATTATGGTAGAAGTGGCTAAAATGGTAGGCGGGGGGTGGGGTGGTGGTAGGGGGCAGGGGGCAGTCGATGGAGGTTGGGGATATATAATTAATCTGGGGGGAGGAGGGGGAAGAGGTAGGGGATGGTGGTAGGGGACATACAAGTAATATATTATGGTATGGGGGGAGGTAGGGGGGTATGGGGTAGGGGGTAGGAGTGAGGGGGGGGGGGGGGGGGGGGGGGGGGGAAGTGGTATGGGATGGTGCTAGGGGACATACAAGTAATATATTATCGTAGGGGGGGGGGGGGGGGGGGGGGGGGGGGTTGTAGGAGTGAGGGGAGATGGTATGGGGCAGGAGATGGTGTTTGGGGACATATAATTAATCTGGTTGGGGGGGGGGGGGGGGGGGGGGGGAGGTGGTAGGGGATGGTGGTTAGGGACATAAAAGTAATCTATTACGGTATGGGGGGGGGGGGGGAGTAGGGGGTATGGGGTAGGGGGTAGGAGTGAGGGGAGGTGGTATGGGGCAGTGGATGATGTTTGTGGACATAATTAATCTTGGGGGAGGTGGTAGGGGATGGTGGATGGGGATATACATGGTATATATGGTAGAAGTGGCTACAAAATGGTATGAGGAGGGGGGGGGGGGGGGGACATACAAGTAATCTAGTATGGTAAAAGTGACTAAATTGGTAAGGAGGGGGGGGGGGGGGGGGTATAAGAGGTAGGGGAGGGTGGGGGGGGGGGGGGGGGGGGGAGGCAGTTGATGGTGGTTGGGGACACATAATTAATCTGGGGTAAGGGGGTGAGGTGGTAGGGGATGGTGGTTGGGGGTTGTAGGGCGGCAGTAGGGTCATAGTAGCCAATAGATGAGGGGTTGGGAATAATTTTAGCTTCCTAGAGCCAGTGGTTCTGTAGAGGAAGTCGAAAAAGCTAAAAATTTGCAGACGGAAGGAAGGACACCATGCCAAAAGCCCACCGAGCCTTAAGCCCGGTGAGCTAAACTGCAGGACATCAGGTCATGCCACTTAAATTTCATGTACGATCATTGACAGTTGACATACCTGTTTGTTCATGAAAGCAGCTACTGCACTCACTATAACATTGCAGAACCTCTCCTTTTCGGTATGTTGAGATTCTCTGTAAAACAATTGTCCATCATTTTATAGTACTCACGAGAATGGTGCGGCTTTAATGAGCCAGTCAAACATTGCAGCAACGGTTGTGGTACATAGAAATAGTAGCCCATGGGCTTCTATTTAATCCCAAAATGTGTCCAATGAGAGTAGCCTCCCCTTTTTACAATACAAAGAGTCCACGTTAAAGGTGCATCCATTGTGTTTCATAAAATTTTAGTTGGCTTTAATACGTTCCAACTGACCACATGTGATGTCTACAATACAAAATAAATTCACTCAGCTTACATAGTTATCCCCAATCGCCAAATATATCATAATTACTAGTTTCCAATTAAAATTGAGTAACACCATTATGCATGTGCACAAACCGAAACTACACGTCCAAATTACATGCACAGTAGTTATGTGACCTATTTAACATTATCAACTCTTATTTGTCTTTTTGTCTGTTATAGATAAGATTCCAAAATTACGTTTGACTCATTGACACGCGCCACAGGCTGTGCATTGTCCGGTTTTCGATCAGAAATCACTACTTTTACCTTCTTATCGTCAATATGCTAAGTCTACTATCACCAAAATTGTAGTTTTCGGTAACAGTCGGTACTTCTCGATAAAGTAACACCATTTATAACGTTTGCAATATGTGACCCCCAACAACACAATGGATGTACCTTTAAAGAGGTTGAACACACCTGTTTCTGCACACTCAATTGTCAGATAGAGACGTACATAGCCTTGTAGCTTCTGTGTCCATTTTCAGTAACAGTGTCAGACATTTATTTTGTAATTTTAAATACACCTATTGGAATAGAATTATTTGATAATTTTATTGTAACTATCCAAATCAAAATATACTTTATTTTATGATTAAACAATCTTGTTTGTCTTTTATATTTAAAGTGAAAAATAGAGCCATGGGTTCTGTAGCTCATCAGAAATTGCATGATTTAATATCTCAGGTGAATTGTTAAACAACTGCTTCGTGACATACAAGTAATCTAGTGTGTTTGAAGTGGCTAAATGTTATGAGGGGGAGGTGGTAGGGGGTAGGGGGGAGGGGGGGGAAGGGGTAGGTGGGAGGTGGTAGGGGGCAGTGAATGGTGATTGGGGACATAGAATTAATCTGGTATGGTAGAAATAGCTAAAATGGTAAGAAGGGGGGGCGGGGGGGAGGGGCATGTTTTTTGGGAACAGTAGTAATCTAGTATTGTAGAAGTGTAGCTAAAATGGTATGAGGTGGGGGAGGGGGGTGGGGCTTGTAGGGGTAAGTGGATGGTGGTTGGGGACATAAGTAATCTAGATGGTATGAGGGGGGAGGGTGGGGGAGAGGAGAGGTGGTAGGGAGTAGTGAATGGTGGTTTGGGACATAAAATTAAATAATCACATGGCTGTCTAAATAACAAGCAGACCGAGTCCACTATATACCCTGCCAAGTCGGAAAAGTTTAAAATAATCAACAACTAGAAGGTGTTTTTTTAAGGTGTAATTCCAGTTATTACCCTTCTAAAAGCAAAAGGCCAAATTGTTGACATGGAAACAGAACAAAAATAAATTCAAAAATTCAAACCCACTAAAGGCACATCTACATGATATGAGTATACCAAATTTGGTCAAGTAGTTTTGTAAATCTGCTACATGGAAAGAAACCATACCCTTCAAATAGACAAAGTCGACATTGTTGCAATGAAAACAAAAAAACAAGCGGACAGAGTCTACAATATCCCCCGCCAAGTGGGAAAGTTTCAAACATGGCGAACAATGCTTATGGAACATTCCTTAATAAATCCTAAACCACTCATTTGTTATAAAATTCATGCTACACAAGAATATATTGTTCCCAAGATGTATTAATCTCTGCCTAACAGTTTTCAAAATCTGTTGTGGAAGTTAAATTGTAAAAAGCAATTGGAAATGGCTAACAATTAAAGTCTGAAAAAGGTCAAAAACTCAAAAACATAGAAATCTACACATAATGATTGTTCCACACACTAAGTTTCATTGAGGTATATCATAAGAGTTTTTGAGTTCTGGTCAGAAAACAATATGCTAAGTTATATTTCCATGGAAACGGGTAAAAATAAAATTACAAAGAAGTTGAAAAGCCCAAAAGGCACATCTACACATGATGACTGCTCCTCATACCAAGTTTTATTGAGCTAGGCCTCACAGTTTTTAAGTTCTGGCCCGGAAACTAAACCCGGATGCACGCACGGACGGACGGACGGACGGACAGAGGTCATTTCCATTTCCAAAACTTCAAACCACCAAAAGGTACATCTATATGATCGATATGGGGAGGCAGTATATCAAATTTGCAAATTGGTGAGGATTGGTCAAGTAGTTTTAGAGAAATGCTCTGGAAACAATGGGAACGCTTTCACCAACACAAACGCTGACTGAAACTCCACCAAAAACAGTATGTCTCCCGGGCCCTTCAGGGGGAGACATGATAACTGAGCTGTATTCTACAAGAAATCCTTTATCACCTTAGTAATAAATTCATATGTATTCATCTCTGCCTAACAGTTTTCAAGATCTGTTGTGGAAGTGAAAGTGTAAAAAAACATTGAGATTTGTTCCAGAATCAAGATAAAGATGGTTTGCCATGTAAATGGGTAAAAATAGAGCCATGGGCTCTGTAGCTCATCAGGCTTTATATACATTAACTAATTCAAAATGGCAACTTCTAGGTGAGAGGTATAACACATAGGAAGCACTTTAAATGGAGAAGATGAAATAAGTCTTAAGGTCCTTACCCCTCTGATCTATCTTTGAGGCCAGAGATAAAATCCCCTACAAATAAAGTCACACTTGAAGATTTAATTCATTACTGTTGTTTCCTTTAAATTACCCTCCCTTTAAAGAACACATAAAATCTCTGGATGAAATAGCTTTTCAGGTCATGACGTCTGTGACCTATATTTGGGGTCGTAGGATAACAAAATATACAATTTAGAATCCCCATTAGCCAAGGAGTCTGCACACAAAATTTCAGCTCCCTAGACCAAGTGGTTCTGGAGAAGAAGATGAAAATGCGAAAAGTTTACAGACAGACGGACGGACCGACAGATGGACCGCCGGACGGACGCCGGACACCATGCCATGCCATAAGCCCATCGGGCCTTTCAGGCCAGATGAGCTAAAAATACAATTCCACATACCATGTTTAATGAAGCCATGTCGTACAGTTTTGATAAATGTTTCCATGGAAACGGCTAAAATTTGAAAAAACTAAAAGGCTCATCAACACATTATGATTGTTCCACATACCAAGTTTCATTGAGCTAGGCCTCAGTTTTTTAAGCTCTGGACATGAAACAAAACCCTGACGCACGTATGGACGGATGGACAGACAGATGGACGATGGTCATTTTTATATCCCCAGACAACTTCCATGATACAAAACAGTCCAATCTCTGAAGAAATGTATTGCATAATTATAATTACATCCATCCCACTTACATCTCTCCTCCCTTAGTCTTTCTAACATGTGAAAACATGTTATTGTCAAAACATTAAACCTCAAGATCATGTCGGAAATAGATCACACCCTGTAATTCCTGTTAATCTACCCCAAAATATAAAAAATAGAGCCATTGGTTCTGTAGCTCATAAGGATTTAAACATTAAACTAAATTAGTTTCAAAATGTAAATTTTCCAAAAGGTATTTATCAGATGTAACTAATTTCAACTACTTTACGAAATGAGAAGATGAAAATAGTTTTTTAGGTTCGGATTCGTGTGACCCATATGCATATTTGGGGTCACAGGGCCACCAAATCTACAATTTTAAATACTAAAGAATCCCAATTGCCACTAAGGTCAGTCTGTACATTGCATTTCAGCTTTCCAAGCTGCTAAGATTTCAGCATGTGAACCTCAAACCAGACTCATGCCAATAAACCTGAACAACAGAATATATTTTATAACAACCACAATGAATGAGAGCTTCTATCAGTACCTGCACATATTACATATTCACTTTAACATGAATCGATACCATATACATATTTCAAGAAAGCATTCAATGAACAAGTTCAACCTAATATGAAATACACTGCCACCTCAATACCAGAAATTCAACTACAAGAGAAATTGAATGAACTGCTAATATAATTAAACATATTTTAGTATTATACCTTTTCTATAAAACCAAACAAACTCACCAGACAAACAGTGACCTTCCTCAGAAACAATGATCTCTTAGTAGTTCTTGCCAGGTTGAAGAGAAAGGCAGCAAGTGAGCACTTAGCCCACTTTGCTCATGCACCAAACATCTTTATCCAATCAGATCATCAAATCACAAGTGGATCGATCCTCATCTACATGCACCTGACCTTTGACACAAACAATGGACTTGCCCTCATGATCATTTGCATGGAACTACACTGGAATTGACCTATGACCCCCATGAATCTAGCACAAAACATAAAACCACAAAACATAATTAAAATACTTTATTGACTAGATTTTGCTGCAGAAAGTATTACAACTTGTACCTGTTACATTAATTATTACAGCTATGTTATTACAGCAACACAATTGTTTCAAATGGTCTGAAAAGGATTTACTATGTAACTCACTCGGATGCTGTGTTACAAGAAAGGGGTTTCAGTGAGACAACCCTGAAGTGAATATCTAATATCTTGCACCTTCCATCCTTTAACACTCAAAAATAGAGTCATGGGCTCTGTAGCTCGTCAGATATTTACTGTTTGATTAAAATAAATAGTTCTTAAGATGAAGCACAATTTTTTGTCATAATTTTAAAACAAAACTGTCAGTGTACAAGACCAACATGATTTGAAGAAAAGAATTTTTTTTCACAACTCCAGCAATGATCTTGAGCAAATGCTCAAGGCAACCTATCCAATTCAACTGGTGTAGGCATATTCCACAAATTATGATACAAAAATTGACCCATTGACTTTGTAGCTCATCAGGCTTTAAATTTTTTAAATAAATTTAAAAATGTACAGGTATAACAAATTTCAAGCAAGTAAGTACATGAGAAAAAGATGAAAATAGGTCTTTTGGGTAGTGACCCCTGTCACCCATATTTAGGGTCAGGGGTAAACAAATCAACAATTCAGATTTCCTTTTGGACAAGGAGTCTGCACACATTTCAACTTTCTATGGCTTTTCATACTGGAGAAAAAGATGAAAATACCGAGCCCTGTGATCCTATTTGGAGTCACGAGGTCACTAAATGTACAATTATAATCCCCCTTTGGCAAAAGGTGCCTTTACACAACATTTCAGCTTTCTAGAGCTTTTGGTACTGGAGAAGATGAAAATAGTTGTTTTTTTAGGTCGAAAAATTTACAATTTAGATTGACTTTTGGCCAAGGAATCCGTACATAACAATTTCAGCTCTCTAATGCCAGCGGTTTTGAGAAGTCGTAGAAAAAACAAAAAGTTTACAGACAGATGGATTCCATGCCATGAGCCCATCTGGCCTTACAAAGAAGTTGAAAACCCCAAAGCACATCTATACACATGATGATAGTTCCCCGATATCCAGTTTCAAAGTGCTATGCCTACTGTTCTTTTAGTTCTGGTCCAGAAACAATACGGACGGACGTACCCACGTACGGACGGTCATTTCTATATCCCACGACAACTTTGTTGTGCCGTTGGATAAAAAAGCGTGAACTATAGAATGGTGGATTATAGGATTATAATCCTGTTTTGACAAGTAGAAGAAATTATAATATTACGGTGTTAATTGAGGCACGACTTGTCACTGGCAATCAACACGGGTGTCAAAAAGGCGTGTCTGAATTGACCAATCACACAAATCATACTGAATTAGACCTTTAGACAAGTAGCTCCTCCATTGGGTGTCTGGCAATGGGCCATTGACCTGAAGCTTTTAGTTACTGTTTTCAAAGTCCTGCTATTATATTTGTATTATAATAACAGGAGGCATTGGCTCTGTAGCTCAGGTTTTAAATTTCCAAAAGTATTTAATATAGGCATAACAAATTTGAAGCTCCATGCCCATATTTGAGGGATGATTTTGTCAACTGCTTTCAGAGAAGAAGTTGTTTTAAGATTTCACTAACAATACTTGCCACTCCCATATTTGGGAGGGGGGTCAAGATAGAATACCAGTAGAGACATGGGCTCTGTAGCAGAAATTGCATGATTTAATATCTCGGGTTTATGACTTAATGAATTGTTTAACAACTGCTTAAATCAGAATAACAGATTTATATTATGTAATTATAACTGCTACAGAAGATATGTCAACACAAGATTTCAGCATTCTAGTGCTCTTTGTTCATTTAAAGTCATCAAAATAGAACTATGGGCTCTGTAGCTATCCTACTGTATAGTAACTGATGTTGTAGACTATTAAAAATAGTTTAGATAAAGCACAATTCATAGCCATAAATTTTAAACAAAAACGTCTAAAACTGATCATTGTCAGTGCAGGAGACCAACATTACTGGATCACATGGTTGTCTAAATAATAACATTCATACAATGATCTAGAGCAAATTCTCAAAGTAACCTATACTTTTCAATTATGTTTCCCAAATCAAGATACATGATACAAAACAGTCCAATTAAATCCATTGACAACACATCCCTCCTTTTTTTGTCTTTCTAACCTATCCCCCTCACGAAAATACAAACATTTGCAGAAGAACTGTCACTCTGTTACACCTTCTTATGTAATAACCTCCAGCCAGCACTCGGGGAGAGACAGACAGAGGGGGGAAGGGAGGGGAAGGGAGGGGAAGGGAAAGGGAAGGGGAGGGGAAAGGGAAAGGGAGAGGGAGGGAGAGGTGGGCAAGAGGCAGACTTAAAGGGAGGCTTTTGTCGCCATCTTGGATACCTTATTACGTGAAATGATACGCGCTATATTGTACATATTTTACAACTTTTTAAATAACTAAAGACATACACTGATAGAGTATTCACATGGTAACACATAACATGTCATAAAACTAATACACACTTTGCTGTTATGCTGTAGCAAAGTTTTCCCCATTCGCAGCGAGGATGAATGGCTTCAGTTCGTATTGTTTATATCCTCCCGAATTTTGTTTCCACTAAAAATACCCCGATAGAACCCTAGCTCCTTTTAAGGAGGTCCACCCCTCTCCATTCTATCCCCCCTAAAGCCTTGCAAGCAATTTACGTAACATTATGCTGTATCTCCACAGCACATGGCCTGTGGCTTCGACTATAGGTGATTTTGGATGTAAAATGTTTTCATTGATAACTTTCTTACTTTTTATCCAAAAGACTTGAAAATTTGGCACTCTTGATATTCACTAAACAGACGATATCCTTAAAAGTAGAGTGTTCTAGGGTCGCTGGTTTCTGAGATGAAAAACCTACCTTTATATGAACCCCTGCCTAAACAGAAGTATTAAAGTTTCAGTAATGAAACTTATAAATCATAATCTCCATCTTGAAAAGTAAACACTGCCCAGGTTTCTGGATATCTCCTATTGCTGGTTCATGAGAAGAAGTCGTTTGAAACTTTTAGGGTGAACCCCCTGCAAAGTTCATATTCCATTATTTATCTCAACCAAATTTACAAACTTATATCTCCATCATACAAAGATGTTAATTATCAAGTGCTTTCGGAGAAGAAGTCTTTTAAAGGTTTTAATTTTAACGTCTTTGCCGGCCATATTTGTGGGCGTTTGAATTATTGATGAACAAACTTTGATCCCCTAGACTCACCCACCAATTAACAGTTTTGGTGGTGTAGCAGTTCTGGAAGAGAACTTACGGACGCCGGACGCCTGACAGACGCCGGCCCATGCCATAAGCACATCTGGCCTTTCAGGCCTGATGAGCTAAAACTGAAGGACAGAAATAAATATTCATCACCAACCCCATGATGACAAAGTGGGCACATTCTTTCCAAATCGGGAACATGGGACCATCTTCCTTTCTCTACAGGTAGAAAATGATTACTTATCTTGATTTTTAATAAAGGGCTTGCAATAATTAGTTTTTTAATAATTAGTTTTTATCTACAGCACATGATTCATTCCAAACAAAACTAAATTTAACATACTTACAGATCTATGTATATTGAGAAAGTTCAAATTTTTTTTGAAATGGTGTTTAAATATATCAAAATTTTCCCCAAACAGAGTTGACTTGGGCGATGTTGGGAGATATCAGCTTTGTGTAAAATACTTCAGTCACTGTGTGGGATTTTGTGTATGGAGAGAAGTCTAAATCCAAACGCATGTTACGATCGATGTTGAAGTTACAGGATGATAGTGGTAGAGTAAATTGGGTTACAGAAGTTCGCATGTTATTGTTTTCGCTGGGTTCTTCTTATTTTCGATATCACAGGATTTTGGCAATTATAAATTATTCATGTACACTTTTTCAACACGTTGTAAGGATATTAAATTTCAAGACTGGCATGGTAAGCTATCAGGAAGGAGAGATTTTAATTTTTATTCTAATGTTAAATCTCTGTTAGATACAGAAAGATATGTCATAGAATTGTTTAATCAAAACAATTTTCTACGAATATTTAAGTTTAGATTTCCGTCACACAAATGGAAGATTAGTAAACTGAGGTACGATAATGCCATTGATACTGTACAACTTTTATGTTCAAAATGCAAAATGAATGTTCCAGAAGATGGGTACCATTTTTTTTATTAGTTTGTCCATGGAGTATCTCCATAGTATACTCGGTGAAGTTATTGAGTTCCTAACCTCTGTCGTGCCAATTGAACATTTGAATTGTTATATTTGAATTTACTAGTGCTGTAACTACGTTTGTAACTGAAGAAATTGCCCATGTATATTTTACATGTTTACACTAGTGTTATAACCATGATAGAAGGAATTATAATGTCTATCTTGTATTTCGTTATACTTTAAATAATCAATACAAGTGCTGTAAAAGTGTTAGAGGAACGGATACGTATATTTTCAATGTGCAAATCACTGATATGTATCTATGGAAATAACAATAACATAAATCACTGCATTGTGGTTTTGATTGATTGTTTTGATCTATGTTTGCATCTATGTAAATAAGAATAACATTTGCAGTTGGATTGCTGTTCTGTTCATAACCGGTGAACAATTTTACATTAACCGCACACTTGTAAAAACAATAGCGGTCCCCTTTGTTGAGAACTAGTTGACCATATCGACAAAACCTTGCGTCTCGACCTGTGTGTTTGTGTTGTTACAATTCCTAAAAGGTCGAGTCCGCGGGACCTAACCAGGACAACCACTGGATCACATGGCTGTCTAAATAACAAGCAGACCGAGTCCACTATATACCCTGCCAAGTGGGAAAAGTTTAAAACATGGCGAACAATGCTTATGGAACATTCCTTAATAAATCCTAAACCACTCATTTGTTATAAAATTCATGCTACACAAGAATATATTGTTCCCAAGATGTATTAATCTCTGCCTAACAGTTTTCAAAATCTGTTGTGGAAGTTAAATTGTAAAAAGCAATTGGAAATGGCTAACAATTAAAGTCTGAAAAAGGTCAAAAACTCAAAAACATAGAAATCTACACATAATGATTGTTCCACACACTAAGTTTCATTGAGGTATATCATAAGAGTTTTTGAGTTCTGGTCAGAAAACAATATGCTAAGTTATATTTCCATGGAAACGGGTAAAAATAAAATTACAAAGAAGTTGAAAAGCCCAAAAGGCACATCTACACATGATGACTGCTCCTCATACCAAGTTTTATTGAGCTAGGCCTCACAGTTTTTAAGTTCTGGCCCGGAAACTAAACCCGGATGCACGCACGGACGGACGGAAGGACGGACAGAGGTCATTTCCATTTCCAAAACTTCAAACCACCAAAAGGTACATCTATATGATCGATATGGGGAGGCAGTATATCAAATTTGCAAATTGGTGAGGATTGGTCAAGTAGTTTTAGAGAAATGCTCTGGAAACAATGGGAACGCTTTCACCAACACAAACGCTGACTGAAACTCCACCAAAAACAGTATGTCTCCCGGGCCCTTCAGGGGGAGACATGATAACTGAGCTGTATTCTACAAGAAATCCTTTATCACCTTAGTAATAAATTCATATGTATTCATCTCTGCCTAACAGTTTTCAAGATCTGTTGTGGAAGTGAAAGTGTAAAAAAACATTGAGATTTGTTCCAGAATCAAGATAAAGATGGTTTGCCATGTAAATGGGTAAAAATAGAGCCATGGGCTCTGTAGCTCATCAGGCTTTATATACATTAACTAATTCAAAATGGCAACTTCTAGGTGAGAGGTATAACACATAGGAAGCACTTTAAATGGAGAAGATGAAATAGGTCTTAAGGTCCTTACCCCTCTGATCTATCTTTGAGGCCAGAGATAAAATCCCCTACAAATAAAGTCACACTTGAAGATTTAATTCATTATTGTTGTTTCCTTTAAATTACCCTCCCTTTAAAGAACACATAAAATCTCTAGATGAAATAGCTTTTCAGGTCATGACGTCTGTGACCTATATTTGGGGTCGCAGGATAACAAAATATACAATTTAGAATCCCCATTAGCCAAGGAGTCTGCACACAAAATTTCAGCTCCCTAGACCAAGTGGTTCTGGAGAAAAAGATGAAAATGCGAAAAGTTTACAGACAGACGGACGGACCGACAGATGGACCGCCGGACGGACGCCGGACACCATGCCATGCCATAAGCCCATCGGGCCTTTCAGGCCAGATGAGCTTAAAATACAATTCCACATACCATGTTTAATGAAGCCATGTCGTACAGTTTTGATAAATGTTTCCATGGAAACGGCTAAAATTTGAAAAAACTCAAAGGCTCATCAACACATTATGATTGTTCCACATACCAAGTTTCATTGAGCTAGGCCTCAGTTTTTAAGCTCTGGACATGAAACAAAACCCTGACACACGTATGGACGGATGGACAGACAGATGGACGATGGTCATTTCTATATCCCCAGACAACTTCCATGATACAAAACAGTCCAATCTCTGAAGAAATGTATTGCATAATTATAATTACATCCATCCCACTTACATCTCTCCTCCCTTAGTCTTTCTAACCCTTCCTCCTCAAAACAAGCAGGCAAACATAAGTACAATATCATTCGAAACAAATGTTTATTATTGGATGTACATATTTAGCATCTTGTAAATAGATCTCTCATTATCTCATCGGCTTCGCTAAATTTGCTACATGTGAAAACATGTTATTGTCAAAACATTAAACCTCAAGATCATGTCGGAAATAGATCACACCCTGTAATTCCAGCCAAGTCGAGCAATATAGATTAATCTTCCCCAAAATATAAAAAATAGAGCCATTGGTTCTGTAGCTCATAAGGATTTAAACATTAAACTAAATTAGTTTCAAAATGTAAATTTTCCAAAAGGTATTTATCAGATGTAACTAATTTCAACTACTTTACGAAATGAGAAGATGAAAATAGTTTTTTAGGTTTGGATTCGTGTGACCCATATTTGGGGTCACAGGGCCACCAAATCTACAATTTTAAATACTAAAGAATCCCAATTGCCACTAAGGTCAGTCTGTACATTGCATTTCAGCTTTCCAAGCTGCTAAGATTTCAGCATGTGAACCTCAAACCAGACTCATGCCAATAAACCTGAACAACAGAATATATTTTATAACAACCACAATGAATGAGAGCTTCTATCAGTACCTGCACATATTACATATTCACTTTAACATGAATCGATACCATATACATATTTCAAGAAAGCATTCAATGAACAAGTTCAACCTAATATGAAATAGACTGCCACCTCAATACCAGAAATTCAACTACAAGAGAAATTGAATGAACTGCTAATATAATTAAACATATTTTAGTATTATACCTTTTCTATAAAACCAAACAAACTCACCAGACAAACAGTGACCTTCCTCAGAAACAATGATCTCTTAGTAGTTCTTGCCAGGTTGAAGAGAAAGGCAGCAAGTGAGCACTTAGCCCACTTTGCTCATGCACCAAACATCTTTATCCAATCAGATCATCAAATCACAAGAAGTGGATCGATCCTCATCTACATGCACCTGACCTTTGACACAAACAATGGACTTGCCCTCATGATCATTTGCATGGAACTACACTGGAATTGACCTATGACCCCCATGAATCTAGCACAAAACATAAAACCACAAAACATAATTAAAATACTTTATTGACTAGATTTTTCTGCAGAAAGTATTACAACTTGTACCTGTTACATTAATTATTACAGCTATGTTATTACAGCAACACAATTGTTTCAAATGGTCTGAAAAGGATTTACTATGTAACTCACTCGGATGCTGTGTTACAAGAAAGGGGTTTCAGTGAGACAACCCTGAAGTGAATATCTAATATCTTGCAGCCTCCATCCTTTAACACTCAAAAATAGAATCATGGGCTCTGTAGCTCGTCAGATATTTACTGTTTGATTAAAATAAATAGTTCTTCAGATGAAGCACAATTTTTTGTCATAATTTTAAAACAAAACTGTCAGTGTACAAGACCAACATGATTTGAAGAAAAGAATTTTTTTTCACAACTCCAGCAATGATCTTGAGCAAATGCTCAAGGCAACCTATCCAATTCAACTGGTGTAGGCATATTCCACAAATTATGATACAAAAATTGACCCATTGACTTTGTAGCTCATCAGGCTTTAAATTTTTTTAAATAAATTTTAAAATGTACAGGTATAACAAATTTCAAGCAAGTAAGTACATGAGAAAAAGATGAAAATAGGTCTTTTGGGTAGTGACCCCTGTCACCCATATCACAAATCGACAATTCAGATTTCCTTTTGGACAAGGAGTCTGCACACATTTCAACTTTCTATGGCTTTTCATACTGGAGAAAAAGATGAAAATACCGAGCCCTGTGACCCTATTTGGAGTCACGAGGTCACTAAATGTACAATTATAATCCCCCTTTGGCAAAAGGTGCCTTTACACAACATTTCAGCTTTCTAGAGCTTTTGGTACTGGAGAAGATGAAAATAGTTGTTTTTTTAGGTCGAAAAATTTACAATTTAGATTGACCTTTGGCCAAGGAATCCGTACATAACAATTTCAGCTCTCTAATGCCAGCGGTTTTGAGAAGTCGTAGAAAAAACAAAAAGTTTACAGACAGATGGATTCCATGCCATGAGCCCATCTGGCCTTACAAAGAAGTTGAAAACCCCAAAGCACATCTATACACATGATGATAGTTCCCCAATATCCAGTTTCAAAGTGCTATGCCTACTGTTCTTTTAGTTCTGGTCCAGAAACAATACAGACGGACGTACCCACGTACGGACGGTCATTTCTATATCCCACGACAACTTTGTTGTGCCGTTGGATAAAAAAGCGTGAACTATAGAATGGTGGATTATAGGATTATAATCCTGTTTTGACAAGTAGAAGAAATTATAATATTACGGTGTTAATTGAGGCACGACTTGTCACTGGCAATCAACACGGGTGTCAAAAAGGCGTGTCTGAATTGACCAATCACACAAATCATACTGAATTAGACCTTTAGACAAGTAGCTCCTCCATTGGGTGTCTGGCAATGGGCCATTGACCTGGGGCGGTATTCATAAAATCTCTAAGAGATCTCTAAAAGTTACTCTAAAAGTTACTCATAAAGTTGATAATCTCTAAGAGTTGATCTAAGAGCTCTCTAAAAGGAAATCACCTCGTAGAGGTCCAAGTTACTTTTAGAGAAACTCGTAACTCGTAACTAGGGAATTCCCTAGCTATTTATAGTAACGGAAGTTAGTAAAATCCGGAAAAGTCTCGAGTTGACTCGAGGTCGCCGACGTTTCATTGAATGTTTAGTTACTAAAAACCTATTTCCAGTCAATTTGTATTGTAATAAAGTGCAATATATATGTTTGCGTGTTGTATGTTATTATTTTAACGATACACAAGTCAAAGAAGTTATTTTCTAGGCCTAATGCTAAAGTATTCACGAGATGGTCTCGTGCGAGTGCGAGTAGGATTACACTTATGTCATTTTATTTTTTATATAAAGTTGCTAGTTTTACAATGAATTCTTATCTTTTGTTTTCAATGCTCTATCATCCTTAATTTAATGATAATTTATCAATCAATAACATGCTGAATGTGATAATATACGCATGTAAATAAGATATCATTACGAACTATAATATTTATCAAAACGAGGCGCCGTAAAATGCCCTTTAGCAGACGATAGTATTATCTAATTTTGGAACAATGTCGAATGTCGAATCACCCTCGAAAACCAAATTGGTCGGCAGAAGAAAAACTTCTGTTGGTCCAGCTGATTGAAGCCAACAAAAAAATAATCAAGGGGAAATTTGGACCCAACTTAACTTCGGAGGAGAAACAGAGGGTGTGGGTAAAAATTACAGAAGATATAAACAACTTAAATCCGGGGAGAGTCGAGGAGAAAAGGAGAACAAAAGAGGATGTGGAAAAAAAGTGGTGGCACATGCAATCACTGGGGCGAGAGGAGATCGCAACCAAAAAGAAACAACTCACTGGTACAGGTGAAATCATGTTTAAATTTATTTTTCATTACACATAATTATTACATGACAATAAGAATGTTATTTAACCTAAAATATGTGAAAACAGCACTAAGTGGCCTATAAATTAATAATATTTACGTTAAAAATTATTACATTAAGTTCTTAAGACTTATGACAATGAAGGAAGTGTTATTGATTTCATATGATGAACTAGATATATTAAACAAAAGACACTTAAAACTCATTTTAGGAAAACTTCTTTGAAATTACAAAAAACTGGAGAAAAACTAAAAAATGCAATGTTAAATTAAGAAAAGAAAATGTGCAAATTAGGTCATTGGTGATATTTTTTTCTAAATTACACCTAGATGCTCTGAAGAATACATTCTATAAATATTAACAGTATCTTTAAAAAAAACTGATAAAGATATACCATGTTGATATGCATAAAAACAATCTTAATAAAAAGGCTTAAAGACCGCCCTCACCTATAAATAGTGGACTTCTCCAAAACATGGCAGTAACGTTATACAATTATAGACTTCAGTTGAGGTGAATCAAATGGTTTATCGACCTCGGAACAGGTATGTTCACCGAGGCGATAGCCGAGGTGAACATATGTTTCGAGGTCGATAAACCATTTGATTCACCGATAACTGAAGTCAATAACTGTTTTATTATATGATCCATAAAAGTCTCAATTTTTTCCGAAAATTCATTAAAAAAAATTATACTTTTTTTCAAAAATTAATTTTTTCATAAAAAGTTTCTTTTTTTTATTATTTTACTTGTAAACCTTCAAAATAGATTTTGATTGAAAACAAAAACTTTATTTTTTAATAACTTGATAGAATACAAAGCATTAATTAAACAGCGCTCCTCGCAGCTGTGATCTATTTTTAGCTCCAGGTCATTGGATTGTTATGTTGACCTCGCGTGACGTTTCCCGCGGTCAACATAACGTTTGATCATTGTCGATGACCATCCGTCTCGGCCAATCAGAAAGCAGAACACTCGTCCATCATATAATAATTAGAAATCCATGCCATGTCGAGATAGTGACACACGACACACACACGTTCCACATAAACACAGATGTTTTAAAGGGTTCTGTTTCACTCTCCCCTACGCTAAAAATGTGATGACCAGGATAAGAATTTACTCCCACAGCCTTTAAGATAAAGTGAAAATTAAACATTACAGAAAAAACTGGGATATTCCAAAACAAATGAAGCGTAACTGAAAATTACCAAATTAAATGTTATAAAAACACCCAAGATATAGATAATATTAATATATCAAACATAATATAATCATGTGATCATGATCTCACTAAAACAATACATTTTGTAAATTTTAGAAAAGCATTAATTAGAGTTTTGTTTTTGCTGAGGTGACTTTGGTATTGAGTTGTCAGTCAGTAGATATTAGCTCCAATAAGTTCATCCTAATTTCAGTTTCATTCAAAAGCTCATGAAAAGTTTGCATCAATATTATATTGTATCTTTCTACTAGTTTATAAGTTCTTAGGTATAAGTTCTCACTGGCATAAAGAAAGATTAACTAAAATGAGTATATATAAAACTAGTTTGGAGATAAATTGCTCATGAAAACCAACGGAGATTAACAAATACAAGAATTAGTAAATTAATAAACAAACTGCTTACCATTATTGTTGGGCAATATATTCTCACTATGGAGTGTTGACTCCAGCTTCAAAAGCATGGTCTCTGCATAAAACAATTAGAGTTATCTGCCCCTTATAAAAAAAACTGTGAAAACATACTGGTGATATGGGTTCAAACCAAGCTATTGAAAAGTAAATTTTGTAACTTATTAATTTTGCAGACATAAGATATTCTGGATATGAAATTACCTAGAAGCAAAGTGAAATAGAAAACAAAACTTTCAAATAATAAACATAGGCAATTTTGCACATTCAATGAAAAAAAATTTAAAAATCTGAAATTTACTATTGATATTTTAAAATCTCAGAAAATGACTAAATACCTAGAAATGGCCCAAAGTCATAGTCAAAGTGTTTTCCCAATCCCTGTTGGTCATTTCAAGTATCATCTCATATTTTAAGACAAAGTAAAACAACAACTTTGATATAATTATTATTTCTAAAATATACTGTAAGGTTAAATACTTGTGAATATGTTCTCCTGTGTTAGGTACCAATTCGATCATTGAACATTTATTTATTAACAGTAGTCAATGTCTTAAAAAGTTGAATTTACACAATGCATATCTACAAAGAATTAAAATTTAATTTACAAGTTAACAGTTATCTCCAATAGAGTTATTGTAAATATCACATTATTGGTGGTCATCAATACACGTTCACCATATACATGGGAAGTAATTTAATTATATTTTATTGTAAGAAGTTAAAATTGGAATTCTAACATGACACTATATTTAGAATGAAAATACTGCTTTCTGATTGGTTCCTCGTATCAATTTTGGAGTAATTATTTTACCGATAATCACCTCTAAATATTTGCGACCGATTCACATTGCTCCGCTGACGTCAACAGTCGCTCGCTTCATACAACAGCGATTCATCCAATGAACAGAAGCGGCGTTATTCCTCTATTTTGCAAAATTCTTCCACTGCAAGCTCGGTTTGAAATTAAATTTAGGGGTAAAAAATGCACAACATACAACCCCAAAATATAAAACAGAATGGATTTATCTCCTAAATATCAAATTGGAAATAAATCTTATTTTCAGGAGGGGGACCACTATCAGGGAGCATATTTATAACATCATCGGCCGCGACAGCAGCAGCATCTGTGGTTTTGGCGACGAATTCGACTCCTGCCCACAACCAAGTTTTAATTCATCAAGGTACATATCATATTTGTTTTGTCTAATTTTAAACTGCTTTAAGGTAAAAATCACAGAAGTAATCAGCAATCTTAAGATTAACAGATATTCAGAATTTTCTAAATTTACAAATTAATCAAGATAATGTACACATTTCAGCATGATTGACTCCGGGGCTACCAACACCGACAGCAGCATCGCCACCATCACCAGCGCCTCCACGTTAGCTGCACCCACGGCCTGTGCCAGCACTAGCAGCAGCAGCAGCTGTCTCCTAGAGGGTTACGTCATGTCGTCGGATGGCTTGCTCCATCTTCAACCACAAAGGTCCCTCCTGACAACTGAGGAGAGGAAAAGGCAACTAGAAGTCGAAGTCCTGGAACTCCAGAAGGAGTATTACTCAATGAAAATAAAGAAAATGAAAACATATTTAATGAATTAATTAAAACGATCAAATTTCCATAAAGAAATTAATCAAACAACACTGTATTCTGTAAACTAAAATGCCGTAAATTAAAATGCGGCTCTGTGGAAATGTTGGATAAATTTAATGAGTTTGATCAATTCAGATATAATAATTGCTTGTTATTGACTAATTTATTAGAATAAAAACTATCTATTGTCTGTTAAAATTGTCAGTGGTGTAACGGGCAAATTAAAAAAAAAATTCACATTTTGATGTGACATATGGAAGTTTCTCCATTTGTCATTATCCACAAATTATTTATTTTTTCAAACATGATTTAACTTGTCTCCTTATTTTCAATTTATTTGTAAATTTGGCAGAACATCTTGATGTGAGAAGAATGAAATTCTAACATTTGATATTTTTCACAAAGTTCCTTTATAGGTTAAGAATGTACATGTTTTATATATCAATTTTAAAGCTTAGAATGTAATTGCATAGAATATGACAGTCTAAATGTTAAATGTTCCACTTAAAATAAATAAATCTTAGCCAAGATGCATGTTACACCACTGATATTTTTAATACATCAGTGATTTTTCTTGACTTTATTCTCAATATAAATCCAAATTACTTGCCTTTAATTAATACATGTTGAAGATGCAATGGCACATTCTGAACACATAGATTAAAAGTTTTCACAAAAGTATTAGAATAAATAAATTCAACATATGGTAGTAATGTTATAATGAGTCGGATTCATGTCACTTGAAAGCCTCATGGTGTATTTGTAATTGTAAATAATCAAATATTTCAAATAAATCAAATATAATATAACCCTCATTGAATGTAATAAAATAATTTCCTTACCATTTAAGATTGTGTTGTGTCCATGTCCTTTTCCATGATTTTCATACCTCCTCCTGGATCAAGTATCATCTGAATTAATTTGGAAATCATTATTATTATATGCTTGGTGGTGAGAGACAAAATATTCTCAAAATTGGAGTTTGATACATTTTAAAAATCAAACTCCATGCACAAGAATCTGTTTGAAGGTTGACAAAAAGAGTTGTATACTCAAATATTGTTGTTAAAGGGGTTGTAGCAGGATTATATAACTGAAATAATGTGCTCTCTCAAAAATATAAATAAGTGTAACTACCAAATAACCACCAATGGTTAAATAATATTCCTAAGTCAACAGAAAGACCCCCCCCCCCCCCCCTTTTCAAATCCATGTATAAGATTTGGGTCTTGGACCCCCCCCCCCCCCACTGAGTGGGGAAAAACATTTTTGGCCCCCCCCCCCCCCCCCCCCCCTTTAAAAAATCCTGGATCCGCCCTTGATATGGCAAGACCAACTATAATTACTAGTAGTTGTTTTATTAATCTAAAATAATAACATGTTTGAGCGTGGGTAGGAAAATAAAATAACATTTGTTATGTTAACTTAAATTGTATAAAAAAATCAACAATTGGGATTTGTGAAGATACATTAAATCACAAATATTTTCAAATATTCATTATTATTTTAACAAAAACTTTTGCGGATGGAAACTTAATATAATCTTTCAAAATATGAGAACATACATGATGCATTATATCAATTTCTCTTAAATTGCTTCTTATACAGATATGTGATATTGACCAAAAATATTATCTGAAAATCTTTTAGGCCTAAATATATACTGCAAATTGATATGCAGATTGATATTTATCATTATCATATACCTATCAATATTATGGGATGTTTTGCATATGTGATAGAGGTAAGGACACACCATCCATATCGCTGCCCGGTCCGAAAATCCATATCAGCCATATCAGCCCGGTCCGCAAATCCATATCAATATCAGCCCGGGTGACGTTAGGTTAGAGTGATCTCCCTTTGCTCACAGGCACGCTAACATTGGGTAACGTCAGAAGCGAAGCATTGACGAAGTAGGCTAGTTTATATCAGAGTAGTCTCCAAGCAAGGATGTTGTTGATGCTTTTAACTTACATTCTTATTAACATAATTAGATCTACTAATTGGAAAATTGAATAGGAGGCACGGCTAAACTAGTTTGAACAATTGTAATTGAGGGTTTGTCGTGTAGGCCCCTCAAAGTAAATTTTCGCACAGAAATATCTTAATTATAATATTTCTTCAAGCATTCTTTCTTGTTTTAGAAAAATGTATAATATATGATAAAAAGGTTACAACATGTCATTTTCCATACCATACCCCATATACGCCCTCGACCCATATCAGCCCTCTGGCCTGCGGCCCTCGGGCTGATATGGGGGTCTCGGGCTGATATGAGGTATGGTATGAAAAATGACATGTAATAACCTCTAATTATTTATTCATGATAAATATTCCTTTATTTCTAAACACTAAGTGAATGCAATTGAATATAATGCAATTTAATAGATTTTATTATAAAAAATGGATCATTTGTTGAACAAACACAGTACCAAAAAAATTAGCCACACTTTAGGCTAACTAATAACAATTTTATTAGACACTAGTAAATTTTCATCAAGGCCTAATTGTATTTTATAGGATATTTTATAGGAAATTTTAAAAACATACACACCAAAATCACTTTGCAAACTTTGACTGGCTCCAATCTCACTTCACTGTGAAGTACATGAAACCTTCTTTTCAGTTGGCCTATCCCTCGCTCAACCACGTTCCGTGTCACCTTGTGGGATCTGAAACGATAGATTTAGAATTAGTCAACATAAATGTAAATTTGAAAGACAATCACTTATGCATATTATATACTGTAGGCCTAAACGACTTTGAAGGATCAAATTTAAAAGCTTCCGTATCACAATGAATGTAAAAACCAATTCTCGCAACAACAACAAACATTCACACATGTGTTCGAAGCGTCTATTGAGGCAGAAAATTCTATTTATAATAAAATCATCCAAGGGACGCTACTCTCAATTATTTTTGCCAACAGTCGGCGATTCGCACAAATCGGCACAGTATCCTTTTGTTTCGTTATGTTTAGATTTGATCAATGATTGATTTGTTAGGCATACCGTACCTATTGTAGTTAGATTCTGGTCCGGGTTGAGGTCGGAGGTACGGTGTCAACAGGTGTGGACGACACGGATAGCCACTGTCTCCAAGCAAGTGGCATCCTGCTGGGTAAGCGTTGTTTGTGAATGATTGTTGAAGATTACTGTGGTTCCAAATACGAGCGTCGTGTACCGATCCGGGCCACTTGGCAACAACGTTAGTTATCTTGTTTTGAGCATCAAAAACTAGTTGCACATTTATGCTGTGGAAACCTTTTCGGCATACAAATTCTGCCTCATTCACATGGGGTGCAATGATACGGACGTGGGTCCCGTCTATCACGCCTATTACACCTGGGAAGCCAGCTATAGCACTAAACGCTACCTGCGTCCTATTGATGTCTGCCGCCGTGGAAGGCATAGAGATAAATTGGTGAAGTATTCTTGGCATTGTCAATGCATCTGATATGACTCTACTCACAGTCGGCTGACTTATACCTAAATCATCAGCATAACAGATAACTGCATTTTGCCCGTGGCCAAATATCTAAGAGTAATAATCATTTTCAACTCCGCGTCCAAAGAAAAGTTTCTTTTTGTGGGACTCGTCAGCACATTTCTCACTAAATCTGTCACAAAAATGATACCTGCACGGTTCAGTCTGTATCTTTCTATCAATTCCTCGTCAGTTAATAGGTTCAGAACATCGTTTCTTACATTGAAATGTCTGAGTCGACGCTGTCGCACCTGTACGGCAGCGGCCATATTGGAACTCTTAGAGAATGGTAAAAGTGCCAGTGACCACTTATAACGTTACGAGTAACTCTTAGGAGTAGGAGTTGATATTTATGAGTTATGAGGAACTTTTAAAAGTTATGAGGTAACTCCTAGAGATTTTGACAGTTAGGAGTCCGTTAGTAACTCTAAGAGTTTTTATAAATACCGCCCCTGAAGCTTTTAGTTACTGTTTGGGTAAAAATAGAGCCATGGGCTCTGTAGCTCATCAGGCTTTATATACATTAACTAATTCAAAATGGCAACTTCTAGGTGAGAGGTATAACACATAGGAAGCACTTTAAATGGAGAAGATGAAATAGATCTTACGGTCCTTACCCCTCTGATCTATCTTTGAGGCCAGAGATAAAATCCCCTACAAATAAAGTCACACTTGAAGATTTAATTCATTACTGTTTCCTTTAAATTACCCTCCCTTTAAAGAACACATAAAATCTCTAGATGAAATAGCTTTTCAGGTCATGACGTCTGTGACCTATATTTGGGGTCGCAGGATAACAAAATATACAATTTAGAATCCCCATTAGCCAAGGAGTCTGCACACAAAATTTCAGCTCCCTAGACCAAGTGGTTCTGGAGAAGAAGATGAAAATGCGAAAAGTTTACAGACAGACGGACGGACCGACAGATGGACCGCCGGACGGATGCCGGACACCATGCCATGCCATAAGCCCATCAGGCCTTTCAGGCCAGATGAGCTAAAAATACAATTCCACATACCATGTTTAATGAAGCCATGTCGTACAGTTTTGATAAATGTTTCCATGGAAACGGCTAAAATTTGAAAAACTAAAAGGCTCATCAACACATTATGATTGTTCCACATACCAAGTTTCATTGAGCTAGGCCTCAGTTTTTAAGCTCTGGACATGAAACAAAACCCTGACACACGTATGGACGGATGGACAGACAGATGGACGATGGTCATTTCTATATCCCCAGACAACTTCCATGATACAACAGTCCAATCTCTGAAGAAATGTATTGCATAATTATAATTACATCCATCCCACTTACATCTCTCCTACCTTAGTCTTTCTAACCCTTCCTCCTCAAAACAAGCAGGCAAACATAAGTACAATATCATTCTAAACAAATGTTTATTATTGGATGTAAATATTTAGCATCTTGTAAATAGATCTCTCATTATCTCATCGGCTTCGCTAAATTTGCTACATGTGAAAACATGTTATTGTCAAAACATTAAACCTCAAGATCATGTCGGAAATAGATCACACCCTGTAATTCCAGCCAAGTCGAGCAATATAGATTAATCTTCCCCAAAATATAAAAAATAGAGCCATTGGTTCTGTAGCTCATAAGGATTTAAACATTAAACTAAATTAGTTTCAAAATGTAAATTTTCCAAAAGGTATTTATCAGATGTAACTAATTTCAACTACTTTACGAAATGAGAAGATGAAAATAGTTTTTTAGGTTCGGATTCGTGTGACCCATATTTGGGGTCACAGGGCCACCAAATCTACAATTTTAAATACTAAAGAATCCCAATTGCCACTAAGGTCAGTCTGTACATTGCATTTCAGCTTTCCAAGCTGCTAAGATTTCAGCATGTGAACCTCAAATCAGACTCATGCCAATAAACCTGAACAACAGAATATATTTTATAACAACCACAATGAATGAGAGCTTCTATCAGTACCTGCACATATTACATATTCACTTTAACATGAATCGATACCATATACATATTTCAAGAAAGCATTAAATGAACAAGTTCAACCTAATATGAAATACACTGCCACCTCAATACCAGAAATTCAACTACAAGAGAAATTGAATGAACTGCTAATATAATTAAACATATTTTAGTATTATACCTTTTCTATAAAACCAAACAAACTCACCAGACAAACAGTGACCTTCCTCAGAAACAATGATCTCTTAGTAGTTCTTGCCAGGTTGAAGAGAAAGGCAGCAAGTGAGCACTTAGCCCACTTTGCTCATGCACCAAACATCTTTATCCAATCAGATCATCAAATCACAAGAAGTGGATCGATCCTCATCTACATGCACCTGACCTTTGACACAAACAATGGACTTGCCCTCATGATCATTTGCATGGAACTACACTGGAATTGACCTATGACCCCCATGAATCTAGCACAAAACATAAAACCACAAAACATAATTAAAATACTTTATTGACTAGATTTTTCTGCAGAAAGTATTACAACTTGTACCTGTTACATTAATTATTACAGCTATGTTATTTCAGCAACACAATTGTTTCAAATGGTCTGAAAAGGATTTACTATGTAACTCACTCGGATGCTGTGTTACAAGAAAGGGGTTTCAGTGAGACAACCCTGAAGTGAATATCTAATATCTTGCAGCCTCCATCCTTTAACACTCAAAAATAGAATCATGGGCTCTGTAGCTCGTCAGATATTTACTGTTTGATTAAAATAAATAGTTCTTCAGATGAAGCACAATTTTTTGTCATAATTTTAAAACAAAACTGTCAGTGTACAAGACCAACATGATTTGAAGAAAAGAATTTTTTTCACAACTCCAGCAATGATCTTGAGCAAATGCTCAAGGCAACCTATCCAATTCAACTGGTGTAGGCATATTCCACAAATTATGATACAAAAATTGACCCATTGACTTTGTAGCTCATCAGGCTTTAAATTTTTTAAATAAATTTAAAAATGTACAGGTATAACAAATTTCAAGCAAGTAAGTACATGAGAAAAAGATGAAAATAGGTCTTTTGGGTAGTGACCCCTGTCACCCATATTTAGGGTCAGGGGTAAACAAATCGACAATTCAGATTTCCTTTTGGACAAGGAGTCTGCACACATTTCAACTTTCTATGGCTTTTCATACTGGAGAAAAAGATGAAAATACCGAGCCCTGTGATCCTATTTGGAGTCACGAGGTCACTAAATGTACAACTATAATCCCCCTTTGGCAAAAGGTGCCTTTACACAACATTTCAGCTTTCTAGAGCTTTTGGTACTGGAGAAGATGAAAATAGTTGTTTTTTTAGGTCGAAAAATTTACAATTTAGATTGACTTTTGGCCAAGGAATCCGTACATAACAATTTCAGCTCTCTAATGCCAGCGGTTTTGAGAAGTCGTAGAAAAAACAAAAAGTTTACAGACAGATGGATTCCATGCCATGAGCCCATCTGGCCTTACAAAGAAGTTGAAAACCCCAAAGCACATCTATACACATGATGATAGTTCCCCGATATCCAGTTTCAAAGTGCTATGCCTACTGTTCTTTTAGTTCTGGTCCAGAAACAATACGGACGGACGTACCCACGTACGGACGGTCATTTCTATATCCCACGACAACTTTGTTGTGCCGTTGGATAAAAAAGCGTGAACTATAGAATGGTGGATTATAGGATTATAATCCTGTTTTGACAAGTAGAAGAAATTATAATATTACGGTGTTAATTGAGGCACGACTTGTCACTGGCAATCAACACGGGTGTCAAAAAGGCGTGTCTGAATTGACCAATCACACAAATCATACTGAATTAGACCTTTAGACAAGTAGCTCCTCCATTGGGTGTCTGGCAATGGGCCATTGACCTGAAGCTTTTAGTTACTGTTTTCAAAGTCCTGCTATTATATTTGTATTATAATAACAGGAGGCATTGGCTCTGTAGCTCAGGTTTTAAATTTCCAAAAGTATTTATCATAGGCATAACAAATTTGAAGTTCCATGCCCATATTTGAGGGATGATTTTGTCAACTGCTTTCAGAGAAGAAGTTGTTTTAAGATTTCACTAACAATACTTGCCACTCCCATATTTGGGAGGGGGGTCAAGATAGAATACCAGTAGAGACATGGGCTCTGTAGCAGAAATTGCATGATTGACAACACATCCCTCCTTTTTTTGTCTTTCTAACCTATCCCCCTCACGAAAATACAAACATTTGCAGAAGAACTGTCACTCTGTTACACCTTCTTATGTAATAACCTCCAGCCAGCACTCGGGGAGAGACAGACAGAGGGGGGAAGGGAGGGGAAGGGAGGGGAAGGGAAAGGGAAGGGGAGGGGAAAGGGAAAGGGAAAGGGAGAGGGAGAGGGAGAGGGAGAGGTGGGCAAGAGGCAGACTTAAAGGGAGGCTTTTGTCGCCATCTTGGATATCTTATTACGTGAAATGATACGCGCTATATTGTACCTAATTTTACAACTTTTTAATAACTAAAGACATACACTGATAGAGTATTCACATGGTAACACATAACATGTCATAAAACTAATACACACTTTGCTGTTATGCTGTAGCAAAGTTTTCCCCATTCGCAGCGAGGATGAATGGCTTCAGTTCGTATTGTTTATATCCTCCCGAATTTTGTTTCCACTAAAAATACCCCGATAGAACCCTAGCTCCTTTTAAGGAGGTCCACCCCTCTCCATTCTATCCCCCCTAAAGCCTTGCAAGCAAGTTACGTAACATTATGCTGTATCTCCACAGCACATGGCCTGTGGCTTCGACTATAGGTGATTTTGGATGTAAAATGTTTTCATTGATAATTTTCTTACTTTTTATCCAAAAGACTTGAAATTTGGCACTCTTGATATTCACTAAACAGACGATATCCTTAAAAGTAGAGTGTTCTAGGGTCGCTGGTTTCTGAGATGAAAAACCTACCTTTATATGAACCCCTGCCTAAACAGAAGTATTAAAGTTTCAGTAATGAAACTTATAAATCATAATCTCCATCTTGAAAAGTAAACACTGCCCAGGTTTCTGGATATCTCCTATTGCTGGTTCATGAGAAGAAGTCGTTTGAAACTTTTAGGGTGAACCCCCTTAAAAGTTCATATTCCATTATTTATCTCAACCAAATTTACAAACTTATATCTCCATCCTACAAAGATGTTAATGACAAAATTTCACATTCCTTTATCAAGTGCTTTCGGAGAAGAAGTTTTTTAAAGGTTTTACTTTTAACGTCTCTGGCGGCCATATTTGTGGGCGTTGGAATTCGTGATGAACAAACTTTGATCCCCTAGACTCACCCACCAATTAACAGTTTTGGTGGTGTAGCAGTTCTGGAGGAGAACTTACGGACGCCGGACGGACGCCGGACAGACGCCGACGGACGCAAGACAGACGCCGGCCCATGCCATAAGCACATCTGGCCTTTCAGGCCTGATGAACTAAAAATGAAGGACAGAAATAAATATTCATCACCAACCCCATGATGACAAAGTGGGCACATTCTTTCCAAATCGGGAACATGGGACCATCTTCCTTTCTCTACAGGTAGAAAATGATTACTTATCTTGATTTTTAATAAAGGTCATGCAATAATTAGTTTTTATCTACAGCACATGAATCATTCCAAACAAAACTAAATTTAACATACTTACAGATGTATATTGAGAAAGTTCAATTTTTTTTTCAAAAGGTGTTTAAATATATCAAAATTTTTCGCCAAACAGAGTTGACTTAGGCGATGTTGGGAGATATCAGCTTTGTGTAAAATACTTCAGTCACTGTGTGGGATTTTGTGTATGGAGAGAAGTCTAAATCCAAACGCATGTTACGATCGATGTTGAAGTTACAGGATGATAGTGGTAGAGTAAATTGGGTTACAGAAGTTCGCATGTTATTGTTTTCGCTGGGTTCTTCTTATTTTCGATATCACAGGATTTTGGCAATTATAAATTATTCATGTACCCTTTTTCAACATGTTGTAAGGATATTAAATTTCAAGACTGGCATGGTAGGCTATCAGGAAGGAGAGATTTTAATTTTTATTCTGTTAGATACAGAAAGATATGTCATAGAATTGTTTAATCAAAACAATTTTCTACGAATATTTAAGTTTAGATTTCCGTCACACAAATGGAAGATTAGTAAACTGAGGTATGATAATGCCATTGATACTGTACAACTTTTATGTTCAAAATGCAAAATGAATGTTCCAGAAGATGGGTACCATTTTTTTATTAGTTTGTCCATGGAGTATCTGGACAATGCTTCATACTCGGTGAAGTTATTGAGTTCCTAACCTCTGTGGTGCCAATTGAACATTTGAATTGTTATATTTGAATTTACTAGTGCTGTAACTACGTTTGTAACTGAAGAAATTGCCCATGTATATTTTACATGTTTACAATAGTTTTATAACCATGATAGAAGGAATTATAATGCCTATCTTGTATTTCGTTAAACTTTAAATAATCATTACAAGTGCTGTAAAAGTGTTAGAGGAACGGATACGTATATTTTCAATGTGCAAATCACTGATATGTATCTATGGAAATAACAATAACATAAATCACTGCATTGTGGTTTTGATTGATTGTTTTGATCTATGTTTGCATCTATGTAAATAAGAATAACATTTGCAGTTGGATTGCTGTTCTGTTCATAACCGGTGAACAATTTAACATTAACCGCACACTTGTAAAAACAATAGCGGTCCCCTTTGTTGAGAACTAGTTGACCATATCGACAAAACCTTGCGTCTCGACCTGTGTGTTTGTGTTGTTACAATTCCTAAAAGGTCGAGTCCGCGGGACCTAACCAGGACAACCACTGGATCACATGGCTGTCTAAATAACAAGCAGACCGAGTCCACTATATACCCTGCCAAGTGGGAAAAGTTTAAAATAATCAACAACTAGAAGGTGATTTTTAGGTGTAATTCCAGTTATTACCCTTCTAAAAGCAAAAGGCCAAATTGTTGACATGGAAACAGAACAAAAATAAATTCAAAAAGTTCAAACCCACTAAAGGCACATCTACATGATATGAGTATACCAAATTTGGTCAAGTAGTTTTATAAATCTGCTACATGGAAAGAAACCATACCCTTCAAATAGACAAAGTCGACATTGTTGCAATGAAAACAAAAAAACAAGCGGACAGAGTCTACAATATCCCCCGCCAAGTGGGAAAGTTTCAAACATGGCGAACAATGCTTATGGAACATTCCTTAATAAATCCTAAACCACTCATTTGTTATAAAATTCATGCTACACAAGAATATATTGTTCCCAAGATGTATTAATCTCTGCCTAACAGTTTTCAAAATCTGTTGTGGAAGTTAAATTGTAAAAAGCAATTGGAAATGGCTAACAATTAAAGTCTGAAAAAGGTCAAAAACTCAAAAACATAGAAATCTACACATAATGATTGTTCCACACACTAAGTTTCATTGAGGTATATCATAAGAGTTTTTGAATTCTGGTCAGAAAACAATATGCTAAGTTATATTTCCATGGAAACGGGTAAAAATAAAATTACAAAGAAGTTGAAAAGCCCAAAAGGCACATCTACACATGATGACTGCTCCTCATACCAAGTTTTATTGAGCTAGGCCTCACAGTTTTTAAGTTCTGGCCCGGAAACTAAACCCGGATGCACGCACGGACGGACGGACGGACGGACAGAGGTCATTTCCATTTCCAAAACTTCAAACCACCAAAAGGTACATCTATATGATCGATATGGGGAGGCAGTATATCAAATTTGCAAATTGGTGAGGATTGGTCAAGTAGTTTTAGAGAAATGCTCTGGAAACAATGGGAACGCTTTCACCAACACAAACGCTGACTGAAACTCCACCAAAAACAGTATGTCTCCCGGGCCCTTCAGGGGGAGACATGATAACTGAGCTGTATTCTACAAGAAATCCTTTATCACCTTAGTAATAAATTCATATGTATTCATCTCTGCCTAACAGTTTTCAAGATCTGTTGTGGAAGTGAAAGTGTAAAAAAACATTGAGATTTGTTCCAGAATCAAGATAAAGATGGTTTGCCATGTAAATGGGTAAAAATAGAGCCATGGGCTCTGTAGCTCATCAGGCTTTATATACATTAACTAATTCAAAATGGCAACTTCTAGGTGAGAGGTATAACACATAGGAAGCACTTTAAATGGAGAAGATGAAATAGGTCTTAAGGTCCTTACCCCTCTGATCTATCTTTGAGGCCAGAGATAAAATCCCCTACAAATAAAGTCACACTTGAAGATTTAATTCATTATTGTTGTTTCCTTTAAATTACCCTCCCTTTAAAGAACACATAAAATCTCTAGATGAAATAGCTTTTCAGGTCATGACGTCTGTGACCTATATTTGGGGTCGCAGGATAACAAAATATACAATTTAGAATCCCCATTAGCCAAGGAGTCTGCACACAAAATTTCAGCTCCCTAGACCAAGTGGTTCTGGAGAAAAAGATGAAAATGCGAAAAGTTTACAGACAGACGGACGGACCGACAGATGGACCGCCGGACGGACGCCGGACACCATGCCATGCCATAAGCCCATCGGGCCTTTCAGGCCAGATGAGCTAAAAATACAATTCCACATACCATGTTTAATGAAGCCATGTCGTACAGTTTTGATAAATGTTTCCATGGAAACGGCTAAAATTTGAAAAAACTCAAAGGCTCATCAACACATTATGATTGTTCCACATACCAAGTTTCATTGAGCTAGGCCTCAGTTTTTAAGCTCTGGACATGAAACAAAACCCTGACACACGTATGGACGGATGGACAGACAGATGGACGATGGTCATTTCTATATCCCCAGACAACTTCCATGATACAAAACAGTCCAATCTCTGAAGAAATGTATTGCATAATTATAATTACATCCATCCCACTTACATCTCTCCTCCCTTAGTCTTTCTAACCCTTCCTCCTCAAAACAAGCAGGCAAACATAAGTACAATATCATTCGAAACAAATGTTTATTATTGGATGTACATATTTAGCATCTTGTAAATAGATCTCTCATTATCTCATCGGCTTCGCTAAATTTGCTACATGTGAAAACATGTTATTGTCAAAACATTAAACCTCAAGATCATGTCGGAAATAGATCACACCCTGTAATTCCAGCCAAGTCGAGCAATATAGATTAATCTTCCCCAAAATATAAAAAATAGAGCCATTGGTTCTGTAGCTCATAAGGATTTAAACATTAAACTAAATTAGTTTCAAAATGTAAATTTTCCAAAAGGTATTTATCAGATGTAACTAATTTCAACTACTTTACGAAATGAGAAGATGAAAATAGTTTTTTAGGTTCGGATTCGTGTGACCCATATTTGGGGTCACAGGGCCACCAAATCTACAATTTTAAATACTAAAGAATCCCAATTGCCACTAAGGTCAGTCTGTACATTGCATTTCAGCTTTCCAAGCTGCTAAGATTTCAGCATGTGAACCTCAAACCAGACTCATGCCAATAAACCTGAACAACAGAATATATTTTATAACAACCACAATGAATGAGAGCTTCTATCAGTACCTGCACATATTACATATTCACTTTAACATGAATCGATACCATATACATATTTCAAGAAAGCATTCAATGAACAAGTTCAACCTAATATGAAATACACTGCCACCTCAATACCAGAAATTCAACTACAAGAGAAATTGAATGAACTGCTAATATAATTAAACATATTTTAGTATTATACCTTTTCTATAAAACCAAACAAACTCACCAGACAAACAGTGACCTTCCTCAGAAACAATGATCTCTTAGTAGTTCTTGCCAGGTTGAAGAGAAAGGCAGCAAGTGAGCACTTAGCCCACTTTGCTCATGCACCAAACATCTTTATCCAATCAGATCATCAAATCACAAGTGGATCGATCCTCATCTACATGCACCTGACCTTTGACACAAACAATGGACTTGCCCTCATGATCATTTGCATGGAACTACACTGGAATTGACCTATGACCCCCATGAATCTAGCACAAAACATAAAACCACAAAACATAATTAAAATACTTTATTGACTAGATTTTTCTGCAGAAAGTATTACAACTTGTACCTGTTACATTAATTATTACAGCTATGTTATTACAGCAACACAATTGTTTCAAATGGTCTGAAAAGGATTTACTATGTAACTCACTCGGATGCTGTGTTACAAGAAAGGGGTTTCAGTGAGACAACCCTGAAGTGAATATCTAATATCTTGCAGCCTCCATCCTTTAACACTCAAAAATAGAATCATGGGCTCTGTAGCTCGTCAGATATTTACTGTTTGATTAAAATAAATAGTTCTTCAGATGAAGCACAATTTTTTGTCATAATTTTAAAACAAAACTGTCAGTGTACAAGACCAACATGATTTGAAGAAAAGAATTTTTTTTCACAACTCCAGCAATGATCTTGAGCAAATGCTCAAGGCAACCTATCCAATTCAACTGGTGTAGGCATATTCCACAAATTATGATACAAAAATTGACCCATTGACTTTGTAGCTCATCAGGCTTTAAATTTTTTTAAATAAATTTAAAAATGTACAGGTATAACAAATTTCAAGCAAGTAAGTACATGAGAAAAAGATGAAAATAGGTCTTTTGGGTAGTGACCCCTGTGACCCATATCACAAATCGACAATTCAGATTTCCTTTTGGACAAGGAGTCTGCACACATTTCAACTTTCTATGGCTTTTCATACGGGAGAAAAAGATGAAAATACCGAGCCCTGTGACCCTATTTGGAGTCACGAGGTCACTAAATGTACAATTATAATCCCCCTTTGGCAAAAGGTGCCTTTACACAACATTTCAGCTTTCTAGAGCTTTTGGTACTGGAGAAGATGAAAATAGTTGTTTTTTTAGGTCGAAAAATTTACAATTTAGATTGACCTTTGGCCAAGGAATCCGTACATAACAATTTCAGCTCTCTAATGCCAGCGGTTTTGAGAAGTCGTAGAAAAAACAAAAAGTTTACAGACAGATGGATTCCATGCCATGAGCCCATCTGGCCTTACAATGAAGTTGAAAACCCCAAAGCACATCTATACACATGATGATAGTTCCCCAATATCCAGTTTCAAAGTGCTATGCCTACTGTTCTTTTAGTTCTGGTCCAGAAACAATACGGACGGACGTACCCACGTACGGACGGTCATTTCTATATCCCACGACAACTTTGTTGTGCCGTTGGATAAAAAAGCGTGAACTATAGAATGGTGGATTATAGGATTATAATCCTGTTTTGACAAGTAGAAGAAATTATAATATTACGGTGTTAATTGAGGCACGACTTGTCACTGGCAATCAACACGGGTGTCAAAAAGGCGTGTCTGAATTGACCAATCACACAAATCATACTGAATTAGACCTTTAGACAAGTAGCTCCTCCATTGGGTGTCTGGCAATGGGCCATTGACCTGGGGCGGTATTCATAAAATCTCTAAGAGATCTCTAAAAGTTACTCTAAAAGTTACTCATAAAGTTGATAATCTCTAAGAGTTGATCTAAGAGCTCTCTAAAAGGAAATCACCTCGTAGAGGTCCAAGTTACTTTTAGAGAAACTCGTAACTCGTAACTAGGGAATTCCCTAGCTATTTATAGTAACGGAAGTTAGTAAAATCCGGAAAAGTCTCGAGTTGACTCGAGGTCGCCGACGTTTCATTGAATGTTTAGTTACTAAAAACCTATTTCCAGTCAATTTGTATTGTAATAAAGTGCAATATATATGTTTGCGTGTTGTATGTTATTATTTTAACGATACACAAGTCAAAGAAGTTATTTTCTAGGCCTAATGCTAAAGTATTCACGAGATGGTCTCGTGCGAGTGCGAGTAGGATTACACTTATGTCATTTTATTTTTTATATAAAGTTGCTAGTTTTACAATGAATTCTTATCTTTTGTTTTCAATGCTCTATCATCCTTAATTTAATGATAATTTATCAATCAATAACATGCTGAATGTGATAATATACGCATGTAAATAAGATATCATTACGAACTATAATATTTATCAAAACGAGGCGCCGTAAAATGCCCTTTAGCAGACGATAGTATTATCTAATTTTGGAACAATGTCGAATGTCGAATCACCCTCGAAAACCAAATTGGTCGGCAGAAGAAAAACTTCTGTTGGTCCAGCTGATTGAAGCCAACAAAAAAATAATCAAGGGGAAATTTGGACCCAACTTAACTTCGGAGGAGAAACAGAGGGTGTGGGTAAAAATTACAGAAGATATAAACAACTTAAATCCGGGGAGAGTCGAGGAGAAAAGGAGAACAAAAGAGGATGTGGAAAAAAAGTGGTGGCACATGCAATCACTGGGGCGAGAGGAGATCGCAACCAAAAAGAAACAACTCACTGGTACAGGTGAAATCATGTTTAAATTTATTTTTCATTACACATAATTATTACATGACAATAAGAATGTTATTTAACCTAAAATATGTGAAAACAGCACTAAGTGGCCTATAAATTAATAATATTTACGTTAAAAATTATAACATTAAGTTCTTAAGACTTATGACAATGAAGGAAGTGTTATTGATTTCATATGATGAACTAGATATATTAAACAAAAGACACTTAAAACTCATTTTAGGAAAACTTCTTTGAAATTACAAAAAAATGGAGAAAAACTAAAAAATGCAATGTTAAATTAAGAAAAGAAAATGTGCAAATTAGGTCATTGGTGATATTTTTTTCTAAATTACACCTAGATGCTCTGAAGAATACATTCTATAAATATTAACAGTATCTTTAAAAAAAACTGATAAAGATATACCATGTTGATATGCATAAAAACAATCTTAATAAAAAGGCTTAAAGACCGCCCTCACCTATAAATAGTGGACTTCTCCAAAACATGGCAGTAACGTTATACAATTATAGACTTCAGTTGAGGTGAATCAAATGGTTTATCGACCTCGGAACAGGTATGTTCACCGAGGCGATAGCCGAGGTGAACATATGTTTCGAGGTCGATAAACCATTTGATTCACCGATAACTGAAGTCAATAACTGTTTTATTATATGATCCATAAAAGTCTCAATTTTTTCCGAAAATTCATTAAAAAAAATTATACTTTTTTTCAAAAATTAATTTTTTCATAAAAAGTTTCTTTTTTTTATTATTTTACTTGTAAACCTTCAAAATAGATTTTGATTGAAAACAAAAACTTTATTTTTTAATAACTTGATAGAATACAAAGCATTAATTAAACAGCGCTCCTCGCAGCTGTGATCTATTTTTAGCTCCAGGTCATTGGATTGTTATGTTGACCTCGCGTGACGTTTCCCGCGGTCAACATAACGTTTGATCATTGTCGATGACCATCCGTCTCGGCCAATCAGAAAGCAGAACACTCGTCCATCATATAATAATTAGAAATCCATGCCATGTCGAGATAGTGACACACGACACACACACGTTCCACATAAACACAGATGTTTTAAAGGGTTCTGTTTCACTCTCCCCTACGCTAAAAATGTGATGACCAGGATAAGAATTTACTCCCACAGCCTTTAAGATAAAGTGAAAATTAAACATTACAGAAAAAACTGGGATATTCCAAAACAAATGAAGCGTAACTGAAAATTACCAAATTAAATGTTATAAAAACACCCAAGATATAGATAATATTAATATATCAAACATAATATAATCATGTGATCATGATCTCACTAAAACAATACATTTTGTAAATTTTAGAAAAGCATTAATTAGAGTTTTGTTTTTGCTGAGGTGACTTTGGTATTGAGTTGTCAGTCAGTAGATATTAGCTCCAATAAGTTCATCCTAATTTCAGTTTCATTCAAAAGCTCATGAAAAGTTTGCATCAATATTATATTGTATCTTTCTACTAGTTTATAAGTTCTTAGGTATAAGTTCTCACTGGCATAAAGAAAGATTAACTAAAATGAGTATATATAAAACTAGTTTGGAGATAAATTGCTCATGAAAACCAACGGAGATTAACAAATACAAGAATTAGTAAATTAATAAACAAACTGCTTACCATTATTGTTGGGCAATATATTCTCACTATGGAGTGTTGACTCCAGCTTCAAAAGCATGGTCTCTGCATAAAACAATTAGAGTTATCTGCCCCTTATAAAAAAAACTGTGAAAACATACTGGTGATATGGGTTCAAACCAAGCTATTGAAAAGTAAATTTTGTAACTTATTAATTTTGCAGACATAAGATATTCTGGATATGAAATTACCTAGAAGCAAAGTGAAATAGAAAACAAAACTTTCAAATAATAAACATAGGCAATTTTGCACATTCAATGAAAAAAAATTTAAAAATCTGAAATTTACTATTGATATTTTAAAATCTCAGAAAATGACTAAATACCTAGAAATGGCCCAAAGTCATAGTCAAAGTGTTTTCCCAATCCCTGTTGGTCATTTCAAGTATCATCTCATATTTTAAGACAAAGTAAAACAACAACTTTGATATAATTATTATTTCTAAAATATACTGTAAGGTTAAATACTTGTGAATATGTTCTCCTGTGTTAGGTACCAATTCGATCATTGAACATTTATTTATTAACAGTAGTCAATGTCTTAAAAAGTTGAATTTACACAATGCATATCTACAAAGAATTAAAATTTAATTTACAAGTTAACAGTTATCTCCAATAGAGTTATTGTTAAATATCACATTATTGGTGGTCATCAATACACATTCACCATATACATGGGAAGTAATTTAATTATATTTTATTGTAAGAAGTTAAAATTGGAATTCTAACATGACACTATATTTAGAATGAAAATACTGCTTTCTGATTGGTTCCTCGTATCAATTTTGGAGTAATTATTTTACCGATAATCACCTCTAAATATTTGCGACCGATTCACATTGCTCCGCTGACGTCAACAGTCGCTCGCTTCATACAACAGCGATTCATCCAATGAACAGAAGCGGCGTTATTCCTCTATTTTGCAAAATTCTTCCACTGCAAGCTCGGTTTGAAATTAAATTTAGGGGTAAAAAATGCACAACATACAACCCCAAAATATAAAACAGAATGGATTTATCTCCTAAATATCAAATTGGAAATAAATCTTATTTTCAGGAGGGGGACCACTATCAGGGAGCATATTTATAACATCATCGGCCGCGACAGCAGCAGCATCTGTGGTTTTGGCGACGAATTCGACTCCTGCCCACAACCAAGTTTTAATTCATCAAGGTACATATCATATTTGTTTTGTCTAATTTTAAACTGTTTTAAGGTAAAAATCACAGAAGTAATCAGCAATCTTAAGATTAACAGATATTCAGAATTTTCTAAATTTACAAATTAATCAAGATAATGTACACATTTCAGCATGATTGACTCCGGGGCTACCAACACCGACAGCAGCATCGCCACCATCACCAGCGCCTCCACGTTAGCTGCACCCACGGCCTGTGCCAGCACTAGCAGCAGCAGCAGCTGTCTCCTAGAGGGTTACGTCATGTCGTCGGATGGCTTGCTCCATCTTCAACCACAAAGGTCCCTCCTGACAACTGAGGAGAGGAAAAGGCAACTAGAAGTCGAAGTCCTGGAACTCCAGAAGGAGTATTACTCAATGAAAATAAAGAAAATGAAAACATATTTAATGAATTAATTAAAACGATCAAATTTCCATAAAGAAATTAATCAAACAACACTGTATTCTGTAAACTAAAATGCCGTAAATTAAAATGCGGCTCTGTGGAAATGTTGGATAAATTTAATGAGTTTGATCAATTCAGATATAATAATTGCTTGTTATTGACTAATTTATTAGAATAAAAACTATCTATTGTCTGTTAAAATTGTCAGTGGTGTAACGGGCAAATTTAAAAAAAAATTCACATTTTGATGTGACATATGGAAGTTTCTCCATTTGTCATTATCCACAAATTATTTATTTTTTCAAACATGATTTAACTTGTCTCCTTATTTTCAATTTATTTGTAAATTTGGCAGAACATCTTGATGTGAGAAGAATGAAATTCTAACATTTGATATTTTTCACAAAGTTCCTTTATAGGTTAAGAATGTACATGTTTTATATATCAATTTTAAAGCTTAGAATGTAATTGCATAGAATATGACAGTCTAAATGTTAAATGTTCCACTTAAAATAAATAAATCTTAGCCAAGATGCATGTTACACCACTGATATTTTTAATACATCAGTGATTTTTCTTGACTTTATTCTCAATATAAATCCAAATTACTTGCCTTTAATTAATACATGTTGAAGATGCAATGGCACATTCTGAACACATAGATTAAAAGTTTTCACAAAAGTATTAGAATAAATAAATTCAACATATGGTAGTAATGTTATAATGAGTCGGATTCATGTCACTTGAAAGCCTCATGGTGTATTTGTAATTGTAAATAATCAAATATTTCAAATAAATCAAATATAATATAACCCTCATTGAATGTAATAAAATAATTTCCTTACCATTTAAGATTGTGTTGTGTCCATGTCCTTTTCCATGATTTTCATACCTCCTCCTGGATCAAGTATCATCTGAATTAATTTGGAAATCATTATTATTATATGCTTGGTGGTGAGAGACAAAATATTCTCAAAATTGGAGTTTGATACATTTTAAAAATCAAACTCCATGCACAAGAATCTGTTTGAAGGTTGACAAAAAGAGTTGTATACTCAAATATTGTTGTTAAAGGGGTTGTAGCAGGATTATATAACTGAAATAATGTGCTCTCTCAAAAATATAAATAAGTGTAACTACCAAATAACCACCAATGGTTAAATAATATTCCTAAGTCAACAGAAAGACCCCCCCCCCCCCCCTTTTCAAATCCATGTATAAGATTTGGGTCTTGGACCCCCCCCCCCCCCCCACTGAGTGGGGAAAAACATTTTTGGCCCCCCCCCCCCCCCCCCCCCCCCCCCCTTTAAAAAATCCTGGATCCGCCCTTGATATGGCAAGACCAACTATAATTACTAGTAGTTGTTTTATTAATCTAAAATAATAACATGTTTGAGCGTGGGTAGGAAAATAAAATAACATTTGTTATGTTAACTTAAATTGTATAAAAAAATCAACAATTGGGATTTGTGAAGATACATTAAATCACAAATATTTTCAAATATTCATTATTATTTTAACAAAAACTTTTGCGGATGGAAACTTAATACAATCTTTCAAAATATGAGAACATACATGATGCATTATATCAATTTCTCTTAAATTGCTTCTTATACAGATATGTGATATTGACCAAAAATATTATCTGAAAATCTTTTAGGCCTAAATATATACTGCAAATTGATATGCAGATTGATATTTATCATTATCATATACCTATCAATATTATGGGATGTTTTGCATATGTGATAGAGGTAAGGACACACCATCCATATCGCTGCCCGGTCCGAAAATCCATATCAGCCATATCAGCCCGGTTCGCAAATCCATATCAATATCAGCCCGGGTGACGTTAGGTTAGAGTGATCTCCCTTTGCTCACAGGCACGCTAACATTGGGTAACGTCAGAAGCGAAGCATTGACGAAGTAGGCTAGTTTATATCAGAGTAGTCTCCAAGCAAGGATGTTGTTGATGCTTTTAACTTACATTCTTATTAACATAATTAGATCTACTAATTGGAAAATTGAATAGGAGGCACGGCTAAACTAGTTTGAACAATTGTAATTGAGGGTTTGTCGTGTAGGCCCCTCAAAGTAAATTTTCGCACAGAAATATCTTAATTATAATATTTCTTCAAGCATTCTTTCTTGTTTTAGAAAAATGTATAATATATGATAAAAAGGTTACAACATGTCATTTTCCATACCATACCCCATATAAGCCCTCGACCCATATCAGCCCTCTGGCCTGCGGCCCTCGGGCTGATATGGGGGTCTCGGGCTGATATGAGGTATGGTATGAAAAATGACATGTAATAACCTCTAATTATTTATTCATGATAAATATTCCTTTATTTCTAAACACTAAGTGAATGCAATTGAATATAATGCAATTTAATAGATTTTATTATAAAAAATGGATCATTTGTTGAACAAACACAGTACCAAAAAAATTAGCCACACTTTAGGCTAACTAATAACAATTTTATTAGACACTAGTAAATTTTCATCAAGGCCTAATTGTATTTTATAGGATATTTTATAGGAAATTTTAAAACATACACACCAAAATCACTTTGCAAACTTTGACTGGCTCCAATCTCACTGTGAAGTACATGAAACCTTCTTTTCAGTTGGCCTATCCCTCGCTCAACCACGTTCCGTGTCACCTTGTGGGATCTGAAACGATAGATTTAGAATTAGTCAACATAAATGTAAATTTGAAAGACAATCACTTATGCATATTATATACTGTAGGCCTAAACGACTTTGAAGGATCAAATTTAAAAGCTTCCGTATCACAATGAATGTAAAAACCAATTCTCGCAACAACAACAAACATTCACACATGTGTTCGAAGCGTCTATTGAGGCAGAAAATTCTATTTATAATAAAATCATCCAAGGGACGCTACTCTCAATTATTTTTGCCAACAGTCGGCGATTCGCACAAATCGGCACAGTATCCTTTTGTTTCGTTATGTTTAGATTTGATCAATGATTGATTTGTTAGGCATACCGTACCTATTGTAGTTAGATTCTGGTCCGGGTTGAGGTCGGAGGTACGGTGTCAACAGGTGTGGACGACACGGATAGCCACTGTCTCCAAGCAAGTGGCATCCTGCTGGGTAAGCGTTGTTTGTGAATGATTGTTGAAGATTACTGTGGTTCCAAATACGAGCGTCGTGTACCGATCCGGGCCACTTGGCAACAACGTTAGTTATCTTGTTTTGAGCATCAAAAACTAGTTGCACATTTATGCTGTGGAAACCTTTTCGGCATACAAATTCTGCCTCATTCACATGGGGTGCAATGATACGGACGTGGGTCCCGTCTATCACGCCTATTACACCTGGGAAGCCAGCTATAGCACTAAACGCTACCTGCGTCCTATTGATGTCTGCCGCCGTGGAAGGCATAGAGATAAATTGGTGAAGTATTCTTGGCATTGTCAATGCATCTGATATGACTCTACTCACAGTCGGCTGACTTATACCTAAATCATCAGCATAACAGATAACTGCATTTTGCCCGTGGCCAAATATCTAAGAGTAATAATCATTTTCAACTCCGCGTCCAAAGAAAAGTTTCTTTTTGTGGGACTCGTCAGCACATTTCTCACTAAATCTGTCACAAAAATGATACCTGCACGGTTCAGTCTGTATCTTTCTATCAATTCCTCGTCAGTTAATAGGTTCAGAACATCGTTTCTTACATTGAAATGTCTGAGTCGACGCTGTCGCACCTGTACGGCAGCGGCCATATTGGAACTCTTAGAGAATGGTAAAAGTGCCAGTGACCACTTATAACGTTACGAGTAACTCTTAGGAGTAGGAGTTGATATTTATGAGTTATGAGGAACTTTTAAAAGTTATGAGGTAACTCCTAGAGATTTTGACAGTTAGGAGTCCGTTAGTAACTCTAAGAGTTTTTATAAATACCGCCCCTGAAGCTTTTAGTTACTGTTTGGGTAAAAATAGAGCCATGGGCTCTGTAGCTCATCAGGCTTTATATACATTAACTAATTCAAAATGGCAACTTCTAGGTGAGAGGCATAACACATAGGAAGCACTTTAAATGGAGAAGATGAAATAGATCTTACGGTCCTTACCCCTCTGATCTATCTTTGAGGCCAGAGATAAAATCCCCTACAAATAAAGTCACACTTGAAGATTTAATTCATTACTGTTTCCTTTAAATTACCCTCCCTTTAAAGAACACATAAAATCTCTAGATGAAATAGCTTTTCAGGTCATGACGTCTGTGACCTATATTTGGGGTCGCAGGATAACAAAATATACAATTTAGAATCCCCATTAGCCAAGGAGTCTGCACACAAAATTTCAGCTCCCTAGACCAAGTGGTTCTGGAGAAGAAGATGAAAATGCGAAAAGTTTACAGACAGACGGACGGACCGACAGATGGACCGCCGGACGGATGCCGGACACCATGCCATGCCATAAGCCCATCAGGCCTTTCAGGCCAGATGAGCTAAAAATACAATTCCACATACCATGTTTAATGAAGCCATGTCGTACAGTTTTGATAAATGTTTCCATGGAAACGGCTAAAATTTGAAAAACTAAAAGGCTCATCAACACATTATGATTGTTCCACATACCAAGTTTCATTGAGCTAGGCCTCAGTTTTTAAGCTCTGGACATGAAACAAAACCCTGACACACGTATGGACGGATGGACAGACAGATGGACGATGGTCATTTCTATATCCCCAGACAACTTCCATGATACAACAGTCCAATCTCTGAAGAAATGTATTGCATAATTATAATTACATCCATCCCACTTACATCTCTCCTCCCTTAGTCTTTCTAACCCTTCCTCCTCAAAACAAGCAGGCAAACATAAGTACAATATCATTCTAAACAAATGTTTATTATTGGATGTAAATATTTAGCATCTTGTAAATAGATCTCTCATTATCTCATCGGCTTCGCTAAATTTGCTACATGTGAAAACATGTTATTGTCAAAACATTAAACCTCAAGATCATGTCGGAGGTGAGGTGAGGTGAGTTGGGGTTTAACGCCGCTTTCAAGAGTATTTCACTTATATCGCGGCTGCTAGTATTATGGCAGGGAGAAAGCCCGCAACGCCATGTGGCTATGCATTGCGGTGAAACCTGCGAGCATCGGCTGGAACTAGCGAACCATGGGTGGTACTGCACTGAAATTCAGTGTAGCATTGCACCCAAACCTGACTGCGTGTAGAACAGTTCTCTACTGCAGACAAAGTTGCCGTGCCCCTGGCGGGATTCGAACCCCGGACCTCATGATCCGAAGCCGAACGCGCTAACCACTGCGCTATCCCGCCCCCAAGATCATGTCGGAAATAGATCACACCCTGTAATTCCAGCCAAGTCGAGCAATATAGATTAATCTTCCCCAAAATATAAAAAATAGAGCCATTGGTTCTGTAGCTCATAAGGATTTAAACATTAAACTAAATTAGTTTCAAAATGTAAATTTTCCAAAAGGTATTTATCAGATGTAACTAATTTCAACTACTTTACGAAATGAGAAGATGAAAATAGTTTTTTAGGTTCGGATTCGTGTGACCCATATTTGGGGTCACAGGGCCACCAAATCTACAATTTTAAATACTAAAGAATCCCAATTGCCACTAAGGTCAGTCTGTACATTGCATTTCAGCTTTCCAAGCTGTTAAGATTTCAGCATGTGAACCTCAAATCAGACTCATGCCAATAAACCTGAACAACAGAATATATTTTATAACAACCACAATGAATGAGAGCTTCTATCAGTACCTGCACATATTACATATTCACTTTAACATGAATCGATACCATATACATATTTCAAGAAAGCATTAAATGAACAAGTTCAACCTAATATGAAATACACTGCCACCTCAATACCAGAAATTCAACTACAAGAGAAATTGAATGAACTGCTAATATAATTAAACATATTTTAGTATTATACCTTTTCTATAAAACCAAACAAACTCACCAGACAAACAGTGACCTTCCTCAGAAACAATGATCTCTTAGTAGTTCTTGCCAGGTTGAAGAGAAAGGCAGCAAGTGAGCACTTAGCCCACTTTGCTCATGCACCAAACATCTTTATCCAATCAGATCATCAAATCACAAGAAGTGGATCGATCCTCATCTACATGCACCTGACCTTTGACACAAACAATGGACTTGCCCTCATGATCATTTGCATGGAACTACACTGGAATTGACCTATGACCCCCATGAATCTAGCACAAAACATAAAACCACAAAACATAATTAAAATACTTTATTGACTAGATTTTTCTGCAGAAAGTATTACAACTTGTACCTGTTACATTAATTATTACAGCTATGTTATTTCAGCAACACAATTGTTTCAAATGGTCTGAAAAGGATTTACTATGTAACTCACTCGGATGCTGTGTTACAAGAAAGGGGTTTCAGTGAGACAACCCTGAAGTGAATATCTAATATCTTGCAGCCTCCATCCTTTAACACTCAAAAATAGAGTCATGGGCTCTGTAGCTCGTCAGATATTTACTGTTTGATTAAAATAAATAGTTCTTAAGATGAAGCACAATTTTTTGTCATAATTTTAAAACAAAACTGTCAGTGTACAAGACCAACATGATTTGAAGAAAAGAATTTTTTTTCACAACTCCAGCAATGATCTTGAGCAAATGCTCAAGGCAACCTATCCAATTCAACTGGTGTAGGCATATTCCACAAATTATGATACAAAAATTGACCCATTGACTTTGTAGCTCATCAGGCTTTAAATTTTTTAAATAAATTTAAAAATGTACAGGTATAACAAATTTCAAGCAAGTAAGTACATGAGAAAAAGATGAAAATAGGTCTTTTGGGTAGTGACCCCTGTCACCCATATTTAGGGTCAGGGTAAACAAATCGACAATTCAGATTTCCTTTTGGACAAGGAGTCTGCACACATTTCAACTTTCTATGGCTTTTCATACTGGAGAAAAAGATGAAAATACCGAGCCCTGTGATCCTATTTGGAGTCACGAGGTCACTAAATGTACAACTATAATCCCCCTTTGGCAAAAGGTGCCTTTACACAACATTTCAGCTTTCTAGAGCTTTTGGTACTGGAGAAGATGAAAATAGTTGTTTTTTTAGGTCGAAAAATTTACAATTTAGATTGACTTTTGGCCAAGGAATCCGTACATAACAATTTCAGCTCTCTAATGCCAGCGGTTTTGAGAAGTCGTAGAAAAAACAAAAAGTTTACAGACAGATGGATTCCATGCCATGAGCCCATCTGGCCTTACAAAGAAGTTGAAAACCCCAAAGCACATCTATACACATGATGATAGTTCCCCGATATCCAGTTTCAAAGTGCTATGCCTACTGTTCTTTTAGTTCTGGTCCAGAAACAATACGGACGGACGTACCCACGTACGGACGGTCATTTCTATATCCCACGACAACTTTGTTGTGCCGTTGGATAAAAAAGCGTGAACTATAGAATGGTGGATTATAGGATTATAATCCTGTTTTGACAAGTAGAAGAAATTATAATATTACGGTGTTAATTGAGGCACGACTTGTCACTGGCAATCAACACGGGTGTCAAAAAGGCGTGTCTGAATTGACCAATCACACAAATCATACTGAATTAGACCTTTAGACAAGTAGCTCCTCCATTGGGTGTCTGGCAATGGGCCATTGACCTGAAGCTTTTAGTTACTGTTTTCAAAGTCCTGCTATTATATTTGTATTATAATAACAGGAGGCATTGGCATTGTAGCTCAGGTTTTAAATTTCCAAAAGTATTTATCATAGGCATAACAAATTTGAAGTTCCATGCCCATATTTGAGGGATGATTTTGTCAACTGCTTTCAGAGAAGAAGTTGTTTTAAGATTTCACTAACAATACTTGCCACTCCCATATTTGGGAGGGGGGTCAAGATAGAATACCAGTAGAGACATGGGCTCTGTAGCAGAAATTGCATGATTTAATATCTCGGGTTTATGACTTAATGAATTGTTTAACAACTGCTTAAATCAGATTTATATTATGTAATTATAACTGCTACAGAAGATAGGCAACACAAGATTTCAGCATTCTAGTGCTCTTTGTTCATTTAAAGTCATCAAAATAGAACTATGGGCTCTGTAGCTATCCTACTGTATAGTAACTGATGTTGTAGACTATTAAAAATAGTTTAGATAAAGCACAATTCATAGCCATAAATTTTAAACAAAAACGTCTAAAACTGATCATTGTCAGTGCAGGAGACCAACATTACTGGATCACATGGTTGTCTAAATAATAACATTCATACAATGATCTAGAGCAAATTCTCAAAGTAACCTATACTTTTCAATTATGTTTCCCAAATCAAGATACATGATACAAAACAGTCCAATTAAATCCATTGACAACACATCCCTCCTTTTTTTGTCTTTCTAACCTATCCCCCTCACGAAAATACAAACATTTGCAGAAGAACTGTCACTCTGTTACACCTTCTTATGTAATAACCTCCAGCCAGCACTCGGGGAGAGACAGACAGAGGGGGGAAGGGAGGGGAAGGGAGGGGAAGGGAAAGGGAAGGGGAGGGGAAAGGGAAAGGGAGAGGGAGGGAGAGGGAGGGAGAGGTGGGCAAGAGGCAGACTTAAAGGGAGGCTTTTGTCGCCATCTTGGATATCTTATTACGTGAAATGATACGCGCTATATTGTACATATTTTACAACTTTTTAAATAACTAAAGACATACACTGATAGAGTATTCACATGGTAACACATAACATGTCATAAAACTAATACACACTTTGCTGTTATGCTGTAGCAAAGTTTTCCCCATTCGCAGCGAGGATGAATGGCTTCAGTTCGTATTGTTTATATCCTCCCGAATTTTGTTTCCACTAAAAATACCCTGATAGAACCCTAGCTCCTTTTAAGGAGGTCCACCCCTCTCCATTCTATCCCCCCTAAAGCCTTGCAAGCAATTTACGTAACATTATGCTGTATCTCCACAGCACATGGCCTGTGGCTTCGACTATAGGTGATTTTGGATGTAAAATGTTTTCATTGATAACTTTCTTACTTTTTATCCAAAAGACTTGAAATTTGGCACTCTTGATATTCACTAAACAGACGATATCCTTAAAAGTAGAGTGTTCTAGGGTCGCTGGTTTCTGAGATGAAAAACCTACCTTTATATGAACCCCTGCCTAAACAGAAGTATTAAAGTTTCAGTAATGAAACTTATAAATCATAATCTCCATCTTGAAAAGTAAACACTGCCCAGGTTTCTGGATATCTCCTATTGCTGGTTCATGAGAAGAAGTCGTTTGAAACTTTTAGGGTGAACCCCCTGCAAAGTTCATATTCCATTATTTATCTCAACCAAATTTACAAACTTATATCTCCATCCTACAAAGATGTTAATTATCAAGTGCTTTCGGAGAAGAAGTCTTTTAAAGGTTTTAATTTTAACGTCTTTGCCGGCCATATTTGTGGGCGTTTGAATTATTGATGAACAAACTTTGATCCCCTAGACTCACCCACCTATTAACAGTTTTGGTGGTGTAGCAGTTCTGGAAGAGAACTTACGGACGCCGGACGCCTGACAGACGCCGGCCCATGCCATAAGCACATCTGGCCTTTCAGGCCTGATGAGCTAAAACTGAAGGACAGAAATAAATATTCATCACCAACCCCATGATGACAAAGTGGGCACATTCTTTCCAAATCGGGAACATGGGACCATCTTCCTTTCTCTTCAGGTAGAAAATGATTACTTACCTTGATTTTTAATAAAGGGCTTGCAATAATTAGTTTTTTAATAATTAGTTTTTATCTACAGCACATGATTCATTCCAAACAAAACTAAATTTAACATACTTACAGATCTATGTATATTGAGAAAGTTCAAATTTTTTTGGAAAAGGTGTTTAAATATATCAAAATTTTCCCCAAACAGAGTTGACTTGGGCGATGTTGGGAGATATCAGCTTTGTGTAAAATACTTCAGTCACTGTGTGGGATTTTGTGTATGGAGAGAAGTCTAAATCCAAACGCATGTTACGATTGATGTTGAAGTTACAGGATGATAGTGGTAGAGTAAATTGGGTTACAGAAGTTCGCATGTTATTGTTTTCGCTGGGTTCTTCTTATTTTCGATATCACAGGATTTTGGCAATTATAAATTATTCATGTACACTTTTTCAACACGTTGTAAGGATATTAAATTTCAAGACTGGCATGGTAAGCTATCAGGAAGGAGAGATTTTAATTTTTATTCTAATGTTAAATCTCTGTTAGATACAGAAAGATATGTCATAGAATTGTTTAATCAAAACAATTTTCTACGAATATTTAAGTTTAGATTTCCGTCACACAAATGGAAGATTAGTAAACTGAGGTACGATAATGCCATTGATACTGTACAACTTTTATGTTCAAAATGCAAAATGAATGTTCCAGAAGATGGGTACCATTTTTTTTATTAGTTTGTCCATGGAGTATCTCCATAGTATACTCGGTGAAGTTATTGAGTTCCTAACCTCTGTCGTGCCAATTGAACATTTGAATTGTTATATTTGAATTTACTAGTGCTGTAACTACGTTTGTAACTGAAGAAATTGCCCATGTATATTTTACATGTTTACACTAGTGTTATAACCATGATAGAAGGAATTATAAGGTCTATGTTGTATTTCGTTATACTTTAAATAATCAATACAAGTGCTGTAAAAGTGTTAGAGGAACGGATACGTATATTTTCAATGTGCAAATCACTGATATGTATCTATGGAAATAACAATAACATAAATCACTGCATTGTGGTTTTGATTGATTGTTTTGATCTATGTTTGCATCTATGTAAATAAGAATAACATTTGCAGTTGGATTGCTGTTCTGTTCATAACCGGTGAACAATTTTACATTAACCGCACACTTGTAAAAACAATAGCGGTCCCCTTTGTTGAGAACTAGTTGACCATATCGACAAAACCTTGCGTCTCGACCTGTGTGTTTGTGTTGTTACAATTCCTAAAAGGTCGAGTCCGCGGGACCTAACCAGGACAACCACTGGATCACATGGCTGTCTAAATAACAAGCAGACCGAGTCCACTATATACCCTGCCAAGTGGGAAAAGTTTAAAACATGGCGAACAATGCTTATGGAACATTCCTTAATAAATCCTAAACCACTCATTTGTTATAAAATTCATGCTACACAAGAATATATTGTTCCCAAGATGTATTAATCTCTGCCTAACAGTTTTCAAAATCTGTTGTGGAAGTTAAATTGTAAAAAGCAATTGGAAATGGCTAACAATTAAAGTCTGAAAAAGGTCAAAAACTCAAAAACATAGAAATCTACACATAATGATTGTTCCACACACTAAGTTTCATTGAGGTATATCATAAGAGTTTTTGAGTTCTGGTCAGAAAACAATATGCTAAGTTATATTTCCATGGAAACGGGTAAAAATAAAATTACAAAGAAGTTGAAAAGCCCAAAAGGCACATCTACACATGATGACTGCTCCTCATACCAAGTTTTATTGAGCTAGGCCTCACAGTTTTTAAGTTCTGGCCCGGAAACTAAACCCGGATGCACGCACGGACGGACGGACGGACGGACAGAGGTCATTTCCATTTCCAAAACTTCAAACCACCAAAAGGTACATCTATATGATCGATATGGGGAGGCAGTATATCAAATTTGCAAATTGGTGAGGATTGGTCAAGTAGTTTTAGAGAAATGCTCTGGAAACAATGGGAACGCTTTCACCAACACAAACGCTGACTGAAACTCCACCAAAAACAGTATATCTCCCGGGCCCTTCAGGGGGAGACATGATAACTGAGCTGTATTCTACAAGAAATCCTTTATCACCTTAGTAATAAATTCATATGTATTCATCTCTGCCTAACAGTTTTCAAGATCTGTTGTGGAAGTGAAAGTGTAAAAAAACATTGAGATTTGTTCCAGAATCAAGATAAAGATGGTTTGCCATGTAAATGGGTAAAAATAGAGCCATGGGCTCTGTAGCTCATCAGGCTTTATATACATTAACTAATTCAAAATGGCAACTTCTAGGTGAGAGGTATAACACATAGGAAGCACTTTAAATGGAGAAGATGAAATAGGTCTTAAGGTCCTTACCCCTCTGATCTATCTTTGAGGCCAGAGATAAAATCCCCTACAAATAAAGTCACACTTGAAGATTTAATTCATTATTGTTGTTTCCTTTAAATTACCCTCCCTTTAAAGAACACATAAAATCTCTAGATGAAATAGCTTTTCAGGTCATGACGTCTGTGACCTATATTTGGGGTCGCAGGATAACAAAATATACAATTTAGAATCCCCATTAGCCAAGGAGTCTGCACACAAAATTTCAGCTCCCTAGACCAAGTGGTTCTGGAGAAAAAGATGAAAATGCGAAAAGTTTACAGACAGACGGACGGACCGACAGATGGACCGCCGGACGGACGCCGGACACCATGCCATGCCATAAGCCCATCGGGCCTTTCAGGCCAGATGAGCTAAAAATACAATTCCACATACCATGTTTAATGAAGCCATGTCGTACAGTTTTGATAAATGTTTCCATGGAAACGGCTAAAATTTGAAAAAACTCAAAGGCTCATCAACACATTATGATTGTTCCACATACCAAGTTTCATTGAGCTAGGCCTCAGTTTTTAAGCTCTGGACATGAAACAAAACCCTGACACACGTATGGACGGATGGACAGACAGATGGACGATGGTCATTTCTATATCCCCAGACAACTTCCATGATACAAAACAGTCCAATCTCTGAAGAAATGTATTGCATAATTATAATTACATCCATCCCACTTACATCTCTCCTCCCTTAGTCTTTCTAACCCTTCCTCCTCAAAACAAGCAGGCAAACATAAGTACAATATCATTCGAAACAAATGTTTATTATTGGATGTACATATTTAGCATCTTGTAAATAGATCTCTCATTATCTCATCGGCTTCGCTAAATTTGCTACATGTGAAAACATGTTATTGTCAAAACATTAAACCTCAAGATCATGTCGGAAATAGATCACACCCTGTAATTCCAGCCAAGTCGAGCAATATAGATTAATCTTCCCCAAAATATAAAAAATAGAGCCATTGGTTCTGTAGCTCATAAGGATTTAAACATTAAACTAAATTAGTTTCAAAATGTAAATTTTCCAAAAGGTATTTATCAGATGTAACTAATTTCAACTACTTTACGAAATGAGAAGATGAAAATAGTTTTTTAGGTTCGGATTCGTGTGACCCATATTTGGGGTCACAGGGCCACCAAATCTACAATTTTAAATACTAAAGAATCCCAATTGCCACTAAGGTCAGTCTGTACATTGCATTTCAGCTTTCCAAGCTGCTAAGATTTCAGCATGTGAACCTCAAACCAGACTCATGCCAATAAACCTGAACAACAGAATATATTTTATAACAACCACAATGAATGAGAGCTTCTATCAGTACCTGCACATATTACATATTCACTTTAACATGAATCGATACCATATACATATTTCAAGAAAGCATTCAATGAACAAGTTCAACCTAATATGAAATACACTGCCACCTCAATACCAGAAATTCAACTACAAGAGAAATTGAATGAACTGCTAATATAATTAAACATATTTTAGTATTATACCTTTTCTATAAAACCAAACAAACTCACCAGACAAACAGTGACCTTCCTCAGAAACAATGATCTCTTAGTAGTTCTTGCCAGGTTGAAGAGAAAGGCAGCAAGTGAGCACTTAGCCCACTTTGCTCATGCACCAAACATCTTTATCCAATCAGATCATCAAATCACAAGAAGTGGATCGATCCTCATCTACATGCACCTGACCTTTGACACAAACAATGGACTTGCCCTCATGATCATTTGCATGGAACTACACTGGAATTGACCTATGACCCCCATGAATCTAGCACAAAACATAAAACCACAAAACATAATTAAAATACTTTATTGACTAGATTTTTCTGCAGAAAGTATTACAACTTGTACCTGTTACATTAATTATTACAGCTATGTTATTTCAGCAACACAATTGTTTCAAATGGTCTGAAAAGGATTTACTATGTAACTCACTCGGATGCTGTGTTACAAGAAAGGGGTTTCAGTGAGACAACCCTGAAGTGAATATCTAATATCTTGCAGCCTCCATCCTTTAACACTCAAAAATAGAATCATGGGCTCTGTAGCTCGTCAGATATTTACTGTTTGATTAAAATAAATAGTTCTTCAGATGAAGCACAATTTTTTGTCATAATTTTAAAACAAAACTGTCAGTGTACAAGACCAACATGATTTGAAGAAAAGAATTTTTTTTCACAACTCCAGCAATGATCTTGAGCAAATGCTCAAGGCAACCTATCCAATTCAACTGGTGTAGGCATATTCCACAAATTATGATACAAAAATTGACCCATTGACTTTGTAGCTCATCAGGCTTTAATTTTTTTTAAATAAATTTAAAAATGTACAGGTATAACAAATTTCAAGCAAGTAAGTACATGAGAAAAAGATGAAAATAGGTCTTTTGGGTAGTGACCCCTGTCACCCATATTTAGGGTCAGGGGTAAACAAATTGACAATTCAGATTTCCTTTTGGACAAGGAGTCTGCACACATTTCAACTTTCTATGGCTTTTCATACTGGAGAAAAAGATGAAAATACCGAGCCCTGTGATCCTATTTGGAGTCACGAGGTCACTAAATGTACAATTATAATCCCCCTTTGGCAAAAGGTGCCTTTACACAACATTTCAGCTTTCTAGAGCTTTTGGTACTGGAGAAGATGAAAATAGTTGTTTTTTTAGGTCGAAAAATTTACAATTTAGATTGACCTTTTGCCAAGGAATCCGTACATAACAATTTCAGCTCTCTAATGCCAGCGGTTTTGAGAAGTCGTAGAAAAAACAAAAAGTTTACAGACAGATGGATTCCATGCCATGAGCCCATCTGGCCTAACAAAGAAGTTGAAAACCCAAAGCACATCTATACACATGATGATAGTTCCCCCATATCCAGTTTCAAAGTGCTATGCCTACTGTTCTTTTAGTTCTGGTCCAGAAACAATACGGACGGACGTACCCACGTACGGACAGTCATTTCTATATCCCACGACAACTTTGTTGTGCCGTTGGATAAAAAAGCGTGAACTATAGAATGGTGGATTATAGGATTATAATCCTGTTTTGACAAGTAGAAGAAATTATAATATTACGGTGTTAATTGAGGCACGACTTGTCACTGGCAATCAACACGGGTGTCAAAAAGGCGTGTCTGAATTGACCAATCACACAAATCATACTGAATTAGACCTTTAGGCAAGTAGCTCCTCCATTGGGTGTCTGGCAATGGGCCATTGACCTGAAGCTTTTAGTTACTGTTTTCAAAGTCCTGCTATTATATTTGTATTATAATAACAGGAGGCATTGGCTCTGTAGCTCAGGTTTTAAATTTCCAAAAGTATTTATCATAGGCATAACAAATTTGAAGTTCCATGCCCATATTTGAGGGATGATTTTGTCAACTGCTTTCAGAGAAGAAGTTGTTTTAAGATTTCACTAAAAATACTTGCCACTCCCATATTTGGGAGGGGGGTCAAGATAGAATACCAGTAGAGACATGGGCTCTGTAGCAGAAATTGCATGATTTAATATCTCGGGTTTATGACTTAATGAATTGTTTAACAACTGCTTAAATCAGATTTATATTATGTAATTATAACTGCTACAGAAGATAGGCAACACAAGATTTCAGCATTCTAGTGCTCTTTGTTCATTTAAAGTCATCAAAATAGAACTATGGGCTCTGTAGCTATCCTACTGTATAGTAACTGATGTTGTAGACTATTAAAAATAGTTTAGATAAAGCACAATTCATAGCCATAAATTTTAAACAAAAACGTCTAAAACTGATCATTGTCAGTGCAGGAGACCAACATTACTGGATCACATGGTTGTCTAAATAATAACATTCATACAATGATCTAGAGCAAATTCTCAAAGTAACCTATACTTTTCAATTATGTTTCCCAAATCAAGATACATGATACAAAACAGTCCAATTAAATCCATTGACAACACATCCCTCCTTTTTTTGTCTTTCTAACCTATCCCCCTCACGAAAATACAAACATTTGCAGAAGAACTGTCACTCTGTTACACCTTCTTATGTAATAACCTCCAGCCAGCACTCGGGGAGAGACAGACAGAGGGGGGAAGGGAGGGGAAGGGAGGGGAAGGGAAAGGGCAGGGGAGGGGAAAGGGAAAGGGAGAGGGAGAGGGAGAGGGAGAGGTGGGCAAGAGGCAGACTTAAAGGGAGGCTTTTGTCGCCATCTTGGATATCTTATTACGTGAAATGATACGCGCTATATTGTACCTAATTTTACAACTTTTTAATAACTAAAGACATACACTGATAGAGTATTCACATGGTAACACATAACATGTCATAAAACTAATACACACTTTGCTGTTATGCTGTAGCAAAGTTTTCCCCATTCGCAGCGAGGATGAATGGCTTCAGTTCGTATTGTTTATATCCTCCCGAATTTTGTTTCCACTAAAAATACCCCGATAGAACCCTAGCTCCTTTTAAGGAGGTCCACCCCTCTCCATTCTATCCCCCCTAAAGCCTTGCAAGCAAGTTACGTAACATTATGCTGTATCTCCACAGCACATGGCCTGTGGCTTCGACTATAGGTGATTTTGGATGTAAAATGTTTTCATTGATAATTTTCTTACTTTTTATCCAAAAGACTTGAAATTTGGCACTCTTGATATTCACTAAACAGACGATATCCTTAAAAGTAGAGTGTTCTAGGGTCGCTGGTTTCTGAGATGAAAAACCTACCTTTATATGAACCCCTGCCTAAACAGAAGTATTAAAGTTTCAGTAATGAAACTTATAAATCATAATCTCCATCTTGAAAAGTAAACACTGCCCAGGTTTCTGGATATCTCCTATTGCTGGTTCATGAGAAGAAGTCGTTTGAAACTTTTAGGGTGAACCCCCTTAAAAGTTCATATTCCATTATTTATCTCAACCAAATTTACAAACTTATATCTCCATCCTACAAAGATGTTAATGACAAAATTTCACATTCCTTTATCAAGTGCTTTCGGAGAAGAAGTTTTTTAAAGGTTTTACTTTTAACGTCTCTGGCGGCCATATTTGTGGGCGTTGGAATTCGTGATGAACAAACTTTGATCCCCTAGACTCACCCACCAATTAACAGTTTTGGTGGTGTAGCAGTTCTGGAGGAGAACTTACGGACGCCGGACGGACGCCGGACAGACGCCGACGGACGCAAGACAGACGCCGGCCCATGCCATAAGCACATCTGGCCTTTCAGGCCTGATGAACTAAAAATGAAGGACAGAAATAAATATTCATCACCAACCCCATGATGACAAAGTGGGCACATTCTTTCCAAATCGGGAACATGGGACCATCTTCCTTTCTCTACAGGTAGAAAATGATTACTTATCTTGATTTTTAATAAAGGTCATGCAATAATTAGTTTTTATCTACAGCACATGAATCATTCCAAACAAAACTAAATTTAACATACTTACAGATGTATATTGAGAAAGTTCAATTTTTTTTTCAAAAGGTGTTTAAATATATCAAAATTTTTCGCCAAACAGAGTTGACTTAGGCGATGTTGGGAGATATCAGCTTTGTGTAAAATACTTCAGTCACTGTGTGGGATTTTGTGTATGGAGAGAAGTCTAAATCCAAACGCATGTTACGATCGATGTTGAAGTTACAGGATGATAGTGGTAGAGTAAATTGGGTTACAGAAGTTCGCATGTTATTGTTTTCGCTGGGTTCTTCTTATTTTCGATATCACAGGATTTTGGCAATTATAAATTATTCATGTACCCTTTTTCAACATGTTGTAAGGATATTAAATTTCAAGACTGGCATGGTAGGCTATCAGGAAGGAGAGATTTTAATTTTTATTCTGTTAGATACAGAAAGATATGTCATAGAATTGTTTAATCAAAACAATTTTCTACGAATATTTAAGTTTAGATTTCCGTCACACAAATGGAAGATTAGTAAACTGAGGTATGATAATGCCATTGATACTGTACAACTTTTATGTTCAAAATGCAAAATGAATGTTCCAGAAGATGGGTACCATTTTTTTATTAGTTTGTCCATGGAGTATCTGGACAATGCTTCATACTCGGTGAAGTTATTGAGTTCCTAACCTCTGTGGTGCCAATTGAACATTTGAATTGTTATATTTGAATTTACTAGTGCTGTAACTACGTTTGTAACTGAAGAAATTGCCCATGTATATTTTACATGTTTACAATAGTTTTATAACCATGATAGAAGGAATTATAATGCCTATCTTGTATTTCGTTAAACTTTAAATAATCATTACAAGTGCTGTAAAAGTGTTAGAGGAACGGATACGTATATTTTCAATGTGCAAATCACTGATATGTATCTATGGAAATAACAATAACATAAATCACTGCATTGTGGTTTTGATTGATTGTTTTGATCTATGTTTGCATCTATGTAAATAAGAATAACATTTGCAGTTGGATTGCTGTTCTGTTCATAACCGGTGAACAATTTAACATTAACCGCACACTTGTAAAAACAATAGCGGTCCCCTTTGTTGAGAACTAGTTGACCATATCGACAAAACCTTGCGTCTCGACCTGTGTGTTTGTGTTGTTACAATTCCTAAAAGGTCGAGTCCGCGGGACCTAACCAGGACAACCACTGGATCACATGGCTGTCTAAATAACAAGCAGACCGAGTCCACTATATACCCTGCCAAGTGGGAAAAGTTTAAAATAATCAACAACTAGAAGGTGATTTTTAGGTGTAATTCCAGTTATTACCCTTCTAAAAGCAAAAGGCCAAATTGTTGACATGGAAACAGAACAAAAATAAATTCAAAAAGTTCAAACCCACTAAAGGCACATCTACATGATATGAGTATACCAAATTTGGTCAAGTAGTTTTATAAATCTGCTACATGGAAAGAAACCATACCCTTCAAATAGACAAAGTCGACATTGTTGCAATGAAAACAAAAAAACAAGCGGACAGAGTCTACAATATCCCCCGCCAAGTGGGAAAGTTTCAAACATGGCGAACAATGCTTATGGAACATTCCTTAATAAATCCTAAACCACTCATTTGTTATAAAATTCATGCTACACAAGAATATATTGTTCCCAAGATGTATTAATCTCTGCCTAACAGTTTTCAAAATCTGTTGTGGAAGTTAAATTGTAAAAAGCAATTGGAAATGGCTAACAATTAAAGTCTGAAAAAGGTCAAAAACTCAAAAACATAGAAATCTACACATAATGATTGTTCCACACACTAAGTTTCATTGAGGTATATCATAAGAGTTTTTGAATTCTGGTCAGAAAACAATATGCTAAGTTATATTTCCATGGAAACGGGTAAAAATAAAATTACAAAGAAGTTGAAAAGCCCAAAAGGCACATCTACACATGATGACTGCTCCTCATACCAAGTTTTATTGAGCTAGGCCTCACAGTTTTTAAGTTCTGGCCCGGAAACTAAACCCGGATGCACGCACGGAGGTAATTTCCATTTCCAAAACTTCAAACCATCAAAAGGTACATCTATATGATCGATATGGGGAGGCAGTATATCAAATTTGCAAATTGGTGAGGATTGGTCAAGTAGTTTTAGAGAAATGCTCTGGAAACAATGGGAACGCTTTCACCAACACAAACGCTGACTGAAACTCCACCAAAAACAGTATATCTCCCGGGCCCTTCAGGGGGAGACATGATAACTGAGCTGTATTCTACAAGAAATCCTTTATCACCTTAGTAATAAATTCATATGTATTCATCTCTGCCTAACAGTTTTCAAGATCTGTTGTGGAAGTGAAAGTGTAAACAAGAGTCATCAGAAGATGACATATCCCACCGGTTCCACAAAATTTGTAAAACACATCTTTGACAGATACTTGTGTATCTACTACCGTACTTCAGTTAGTGGGTATTACAGATGCTGAGTTTCAGGTATGTTAAGGGTTTTAGACTTCTGCTCCAAAAGCATTCAAAATCAACAACAACCAACATCTTCCCTCTCATGTTTCTATGAAAACAGAAAAAAAAACAATTTTTCAGAACAAATCTGAAAATATCAAAAGGCACCACTTCAGTTAGTGGGTAATACACATGCAAAGTTTCAGGAAGATATGATGAACGGTTTTGGAGCTGTGCTCCGGAAACGAATCTGTCTCTGAACAAAGTCCAAATTCAACAAGTTTCTATGGAAACGAAAAAAAATAAAATTTTCAGAAATCTGAAAATATCAAAAGGCACCACTTCAGTTGGTGGGTAATACACATGGAAAGTTTCAGAAAGATATCATGAACGGTTTTGGAGTTCTGCTCCGGAAACGAAATGATTACGGACGGACAGACGGACGGACGGACAGACGGACGGGGCGATGACTATATCCCATGGTATTACATACCGGTGGGATAAAAAACATTGAGATTTGTTCCAGAATCAAGATAAAGATGGTTTGCCATGTAAATGGGTAAAAATAGAGCCATGGGCTCTGTAGCTCATCAGGCTTTAAATACATTAACTAATTCAAAATGGCAACTTCTAGGTGAGAGGTATAACACATAGGCAGCACTTTAAATGGAGAAGATGAAATAGGTCTTAAGGTCCTTACCCCTCTGATCTATCTTTGAGGCCAGAGATAAAATCCCCTACAAATAAAGTCACACTTGAAGATTTAATTCATTACTGTTGTTTCCTTTAAATTACCTTCCCTTTAAAGGGAGACTAGTCGCCAGAGCGTCATCCCAAATTGACCGCCGCTAACGAGCCCGTAACGTAATTGATTTTATGGGTAACACGGTTACGTGAATCAAACTGGGCTTCTTCCGAGCGAGCTCGTCAACGTCTAGGCGGGGGATTTCCCCTTTTGACACGCGATCGCTGATTGGCTGTTTCATCTCACTGCACACCGACATGTACACCTTGTCCTGAGTTGTTCACGCTTCTGATGTTGTATTTGAAGAGTAAATTTTTATACATTCTATTAACATTATTAGTAATGACAATATTTAACATCTTGAAACGAAATTAATAGAAATATTTTCAACTCGAAATTATTTGACAGATTGTTGATACAATCTTTCGGAATCTACTTCTACATTAAAACTTCACATACGGGATTAAATGTAAATGTAAGAACACGTATATATTACTTTAACGGCATGTATTTCAAGATGCCGTTAAAAGATGACAAACAGAGTTACAGGTACACACACACATTTATCATTGCTATACTGCATGTAATGTTCGTCCAGGATTGTGATTTCAACAAGTTTGTTACAATATTTCATAGAGAAAGTCGTCGTTTACCAATTTTCTGAATACCAATAAATAATAATATAATTTAAATGCTACTAAATGGTTTCATAAAATGCATTAGAGAGGTAATATTACGACATCGATTTCCTGAAAAGATGTGTGCGTGTTTGGTGAAAATATCATGGTTATACGACTCACATTTCATTCAACGTTTCTTTGTTGCTGTCACGTTTGATATCAGTGACAAATTATATCCAAAAGTGTAAGAACATAAACATAAAAGGTTATTTTAATTCAAGTTTGTCGATCATCATCGATGAAAATATTGTTTAGACCCCTATATGATGCAATGCAATGCAAACCCATTTTCACTTGCTATATGAGTTTTATGAAATTTATTTCATGTATAAATGCATGAACTGGATTGGTCAACAACTGAACTAGCTCACTGAATTTTACATGAAAATTGTTGCACTGTACACGCACACATATACATTATGATTATTGTGTTCATAAATTTATCATCATTTAAACATCATGTATAAATGTGAACCATACATGCGTTGTTGATTGGCATTTACAAAAGTCATTCTAGACTTTATTGCCAATTCATTTCTTCTCATTGAATAAAATAAAATTAAACAACATTGTGATTATACACATTTATAGACAACGGTCGAATGAAATCATTTTTGTTACCAAACCTACTGTACATCTTGTAAATGAAAACGACACGGATCGGTAAATACGCTGATAGAATTTACTTGCCACTCCAATACAAATGATCAGTTAAGTGTACCATATAGATGTTTCTTCAAGATCAAAGAGGGGAGAAGTGTTGTTACAGCAAATTAGTTTACGTAATTAAGCAGAACAAAGTCAAATAAACTGAGTATAGGTGAGAAAAAGGGAGGAGCCTTGAGTGTAATTATTATGTTGTTACAGTTAACAAGTTTACTGGACCGGTTCTATTACACAACAAATGGCATCTCGGTGACCGGCATGTCAATAGACATGTTAATTGTCAAATGTTCGGTCTTGGTGACACAATGCTAATCATGACAACAAATACACATTAATGCGACATTCAGTCTAGATATTGTCAGCCAATCAAAGTTAGGAATATATATTCGACCAATGGAATTTAGGAATAGTATGATAGTTTTGTATTTTGTTTGTTTGACACTCATTTGAATAAAACCATATCATTGGACGATTACTAACGGTCACTATCTCTGAACACAGACGTTAAACCTCAGTCCAACAACAATGAGGCAACTTAGGGTGTTATACGACGATGTGCATGGATTATCAAGCTCACAGGTTCGTTATTCTAATCACACATTGTAGATTGCTATTCGCATGCGAAATATTTGCAAAATCATCACAATTGTACTTTGGTTATATTTACAAAAATGATATAATTGGCCTGTACGTCGCGTGTATGTTTTCTCTATACTTTCATATATATAAGACGCTCGCATCCGGTTGAGTATCGCGCTTGTACGGCAAGTAGTGGCGAGTAGTGGCGAGTAGGCCTCTGCGCAATGAAAACACCGCTGAGTAGAGGGAGCACTGATTGAGATTTCCGACTGGCTGTGAGCTAATTAATTAATGCCTTCCACAGCTAAATTCGGGAGACTTGTCCCCCTTTAAAGAGCACATAAAATCTCTAGATGAAATAACTTTTCAGGTCATGACGTCTGTGACCTATATTTGGGGTCGCAGGATAACAAAATCTACAATTTACAATCCTCATTGGCCAAGGAGTCTGCACACAACTTTTCAGCTCTCTTGACCTTTTCGAACTGGAGAAGAAGATGAAAACAGGTTTTTGGGGTTGTGATCCCTGTAACACCATTTGGAGTGAGTGAGTGAGTTATTGCTTAACGCTGCTTCGACAGTATCGCAGCCATTTGTGGCAAGACACCATTTGGAACTGGAGAAGATGATGAAAATAGGTTTTTGGGGTTGTGACCCCAGTGACCCCATATGAGGTCACAGGGTCATGAAACCTACAATTCTGAATTCCCATTAGTCAAGGAGTCTGCACACATCGTTTCAGCTCTCTAGACCTTTTGGAACTGGAGAAGAAGATGAAAATAGGTTTTTAAGGATGTGACCCCGGTGACCCCATTTGGGGTCATGGGGTCACGAAATCTACAATTTAGAATCCCCACTGGCCAAGGAGTCTGCACATAAAATTTTTGTCATTGGTTCTGGTTAAGGAGTTGAAAAAATGAAAAGTTTACGGACGGACGGATGGACGGACGCCGGACACCATGCCATGCTACAAGCCCATCGGGCCTTTCAGGCCTGATGAGCTCAAAATGCGAAAAGTTTACAGACGGATGGATTAACGGCAGATGGACAGACGCCGGACACCATGCCATGCCATAAGCCCATTGGGCCTTTCAGGCCAGATGAGCTTAAAAGTAATCTTATTAGAACAAGTTCAAATTATTAACTTCATCTTGAAAAGGAAATAATCGTATCGAGAATACTTGGACCACGTGCTCTGTTGAGTATTTGAAAATTATATCACTATTGAAAACGAGTTCTTTTCGATTTGAAATGCATATTTAGAAAGTACAAATAATTTGGTCAATAATTTGAAGTTTTAATGAATTAGGTGCGATTAAATTATTTGAAATTTCTCGTCTTTCTCGACACAAATTCGCTTGTAAACTCACTCACACCGCTTGTAAACTCAGCAAATCGTATGTATTTTGATTTTAAATTATGAACCATTCATGCATGTTATTGATAAATTAATATTTGTGGTTACTTGCTACCGTGTTATGTTTAATAGGGCATAATAAATGAAGAGTCAACAAATAGTAATACTTTCTCATACTTTATTAATTAAAAAAAATTCACTTCCGGGTTCATCTTTTGGGTAAAAAATTAAATGTCCTACTGGCAAAAATTTGACTCTGCAACCCTGCTCTTGACTGTGATGAGGACACGTTGCCTGCAGTCCCTCAAAGCAGAGAGTCCTTGGTTATGAACATGAGTAATTAAAAACTTTTCAGAAAAAAAATAAATGTGTCTGCGGCAACGGAAACTTCATAAAAACTGAAAGCAGTCCTGACTAATCTAAAAACAACTAAACAATACTTGGCATTCTAGAAGTTTTGGTGATGACGAATTGAGACAATTTTATGGATGTACAACTTATTATAATCTTTTGGAGGTGATGTCACTTGACGCTTGACAACCAGTATCGATGTCGAATAAAGTTGTAAATATTGTCTCCATTCTTTCTAAAAATAGCACTAGTTCACTTCTTGATTCAAACAATCAGAAGAGAAGCTCTTTTTTAAAGTCTTCATTGCTTCAAAGAGTAAAAAGAAAAGTTTCTAAGGCACCAGTAAACATATAATTAACAAGAATTTCATTGTATCTTCCACCAGTTTGAAAGTGTGTCACAATGAGGTGTGATGGCTGTCGGTATGCCAGGGAATCACCAACAGACTCCTATTGTACAACCTCAATAAGATACTTTGAATACTTGCACAGCTGTAGAGGTCATATGATTTTCTTTGGTCTTGTGTCTCATGCCTCATTGAAGTGTTGCTTGATTTACTGTAATGACAGCAGTGTAGGACAATTCCTCTCCTGGAAGTGAGATCTTACTTGTATGAGTTAGCCTTGTGTTTCGGTAGGAAATCAAAGTCTGCAGGAACTGGACCAAGCAACATTTCACTGAAGAAAAGAAAAGCTCATTAACAAAGGAAACAAGCAGACAGAGTCTACTATATATAGTGGGGAAAGTTTATAATATACTGAACAATCATCATGAAGCTTTATATTCATTTATAGATCTTAAATCACTCATAAGTAATAAATTCATGCTACACAAGAATATATATACTTCCTAAGATGTATTAATCTTTGCCTAACAGTTTTCAAGATCTGATCTGGAAGTGAAATTGTTAAAAGTATTTTGAGTTTTGCTCTGGAATCCAGATGACGTTTTTCCATGGAAATGGCGGAAAATATAGTTCACCTTCAAATTAGTAACTACATCTTGAATAGGAAACAAGCAGACAGAGTCGGCCATATCCCCCGCCTTTGGGAAAATTCATTGAAGAATAGTTGTTGAATAACAGTGACTATGAACCTTTTTTCAACTAAACACAACACACAAAATTTCAGCTCCTTAGACAAAGTGGTTCTGGAAGACAAAATGCGAAAAGTTTACAGACGGCTGGACACCGTGCAATGTCATAAGCCCATTGGGGCTTTCAGGCACATCTACACATGATACCAAGTTTCGTTGAGATATGTCTTATAGTTTTCGAGTTCTGTTCTGGAAACGAAATTCTAAGTTACATTTCCATGGAAACGGTCAAAAGAAATAAGTCGAACAAGTTGAAAACCCCAAAAGTCACATCTACACATGATGATTGTTCCACACACCAAGTTTCGTTGAGATATGTCTTATGGTTTTCAAGTTCTGCTCCGGAAACGAAATTCTAAGTTACATTTCCATGGAAACGCTAAAAAAAAATAACTCGAAGAAGTTGAAAACCCCAAAAGGCACATCCAGACATGATGGTTGTTCCACACACCAAGTTTCGTTGAGATATGTCTTATGGTATTAGAGTTCTGCTCCGGGAAAGAAATTCTAAGTTACATTTCCATGGAAACGGTCAAAAAGAATAACTCGAAGAAGTTGAAAACCCCAAAAGGCACATCTACACATGATGATTGTTCCACACACCAAGTTTCGTCGAGATATGTCTTATTGTTTTCAATTCTGCTCGGGAAACGAATTTCTAATTTACATTTCCATGGAAACGCTAAAAAAAAATAACTCGAAGAAGTTGAAAACCCCAAAAGGCACATCTACACATGATGATTTTTTCCACACACCAAGTTTCGTTGAGATATGTCTTATGGTTTTCAAGTTCTGCTCCGGAAACGAAATTCTAAGTTACATTTCCATGGAAACGGTCAAAAAAAATAACTCGAAGAAGTTGAAAACCCCAAAAGGCACATCTAGACATGATGATTGTTCCAAACACCAAGTTTCGTTGAGATATGTCTTATAGTTTTCGAGTTCTGCTCCGGAAACAAAATCGGGACGGACGGACGGAGCCCATTTCAATATCCCCCCCCAACTATGTTGGCGGGGGATAATAAGTTGTATCGAGAAAACTTGGACCAAGTGCTCTGCCGAGTTGAGTTTACGAAAATTATATCGCTATTGAGTGAGTGAGTTATTGCTTAACGCCTCTTCGGCAATATCGCAGCCATTAGCGGCGAGGATCGCTATTGAAAACGGGTTCCTTTCAATTTTTCAATACATATTTAGAAAGTACAAATAATTTGGTCCATAATTTGAAGTTTTAATGAACTGAATGCGATTAAATTTCTCGTCTTTTTGATGAAAATTCGCTTGTAAACTCACTCAAACCAGCACTGTCGTCAAATTGTACGTAGTTTGATTTGAAACCATTTTTATGCATGTTATTGATAAATTGATATTTTTAGTTACTTGCTACTGTGTTATGTTAGTGATAAATGAAGAGTCAACAAATAGTAATTATTTTTTCATACTTTATTAATAAATAAATTCACTTCCGGGTTCAAAAATGAAATGTCCGACTGGCAAAAATTTGAATCTGCAACCCTGGGGTACAGTATTATATATTGCCAAATGTGAGTTATATTGAAAATATAAGACTATCATCATGGTTTATCTATTGGTATTGTTTTGTTTTCAAAGTATCCAAAATGCAAACTATTATAAATATTAGGGATGTAACAATACATCAAACTATCGATGCATCGCAATAGTTGGCTTGGCAATAGTACTATATCGATAGTATACACAAAAATACTATCGCTATCGTAATAGTAAGGTTAACTATCGATACTATCGAAACTACTAAATTTCCCTTAATTATGAATGATTTACACAAGCCTCACTGCATTTAATTCAAGATTTTTCACTTTAGAATGTCAAAAGGGAAGAACTAGAGATAGGAAATAATACCTTACAAAAAGTCTTTTCATTTATGATTTCTTTACCGATTTTGGTTCCATAGTCCTTACATCAATTAAACATTTCTACTAAAACCTATAAGAAATCTTGCTGAATATTGCGTATTTGTACAAAAAAAACTATCACAGTAGTTATCGCAATAGTGAGTGGCAATAGACTATCGCTATCGCAATAGTCTCTTTGGGTCAATAGTCACCCCTAATAAATATATAAACAAATGTTCTGAGAAGATGGTTTACTCTACCTTTCAAAGTTGGCCCCTCCCTCTCTACCCCCATGAACAAATGGGCTGGCCCTTTCATGAAGCAAGAACATTTGCCGTAACTCTGATGCTGTGTTATTGTTTCTGTTTTATTTATTTGGCCGAGTTTATCTTGTTTCAGTAAAAAGTTATTGATTTTCATATTATCTATTAGTAACAAATATAGTCATGACAAAGTGATATATTGCCTTTGAATTTTGTTGAAATATTCACTAAGCTCAAATTCTAAAATTAGATCGGAAAATCCAATGCCGATGTAATTATTTAAATGCAGGTCGTTGTTAAATATATATGCATGCCACTATTTAAGAGGCATTTATATAATTTTGTGTGAATTATTTTTCTAAAGTGTTTGCTAATAATGTATAGTGACTGCATTTACACTGCCATTGTCAATCATAATTTTTGTACTGGTCAAAGTCACTGAACACCCGTTTTACTGGTCATGATGCACCAGCTGAATATTTCTTTGTAGGCCTATCTTTCGATATTGGATGGTTTTATTGCAACATCTCAAAGACATGGCTGGTAATATTCAAAATAAAGTTTTATCTTATTTGAGGACTGTCAGATAGTTCTGACATATTCAGCAAGACAGTTGGGCCGGGGGAGAAAAATTCAAGCCAGTCCGACAGAAAAGTTGACTGCCTCGGGCAAGCTGTTATTTTGATCACTGTCGCCAACACAACTGATACAGCCGTATCAGGTGAGACCATAATGGTCTCTGAAAAATTGCGAACCTGTTTGTCTGAATTCCAAAGGCATTTTCAACTAGAAATATGTGCATGTGATGCACTGTGATGTCCCCCGCTCCAACTTTCGATCCAACCTAGTCATATTACCCTTATTTTTCACTTATGCTAAGCACTAAGTTCAATACTGCATTAATAACGAGAAATAAAAAATTCAGAATAGCCAAAGTAGCAAAAGGCACCACTCTATCACTAGGTCTAAGCAAATACAAAGTTTGTTGAAAAAATATTGAACGGTTTTGGAGATAGAGGCCGGAAAAGGTCCCTACCCCCAATATGCACTAAGTTCAAATTGTTTCCATGGAAACAAGAAAAAATAAAATATTCAGAATAACCAAAATAGCAAAAGGCACCAATCCAACATTAGGTCTAACCACATACCAAGTTTCGTAAAGAAATACTAGATAGATTTTGAAATAGAGGCCGGAAAAGGTCCCTACCCCCAATTTGCACTGAGTTCAAATTGTTTCCATGGAAACCAGAAAAAAAAATAAATTCAGAATAACCAAAATAGCAAAAGGCACCACTCCACCACTAGGTTTAACCACATACCAAGTTTTGTGAAAAAATACTGAACGGTTTTTGAGATATGAGCCGGAAATGAAACCTTTCGGAATGACGGAATGATGGAATAACGTACGGAGGCGAAAACATTATGTCTCCAGAAAATTTTTTCGGGGGACATAAAAACTCAACGGGCTCTGGACAAACGATAATTGAATATACTTTTTTCAAATGATAGGTCTTTCAATGGGTATGGCTTCAACATGAATGAGTCATCACCTATGACAACACTGGGAACGAGTTCTTGTCTGCCAGGGAGACATATGGGTGCTGGGATGTTAAGAGTATTGTTCTCCAATGCCTGGAATAGATCTGATTGGCATAAACGCCAGTATCACCTGCCCTTCCATTTGCAACAACATCAACATATATGAATCTACAGTTAGCATCAACCAGTGCCAAAAGGATTATGCTGAAATTCTTTTTGTAATTGAAACAAACCGAGCCACTATTGTTGGGTGCCTTAATGGCAACATGTTTTCCATCCAACGCACCAATACAATTGGGTAACTGCCACTTTGACATGAAGTCTTCTTGAATTTTAACCCTTAACTTGCGAATCCCGGAATTATCTGGGCGGGCTATAAGCGATTCCGAGGTACCTCAATACGGATCCCGGATCGCTTACTTAGAAGAATTCACGGCTGTCTAAGTACTTTTCTATCCCCCATACCGGGTCCCGAGTCGATTGTTTCCGCGACTCGCTGCATGAGAATGGCTGTATTTATGCCTCGCAGCCCGCAATGAGAATAAAGCTTTGTTCAGTGTCTGGTCAGAACGTCCAGCAAAATTCAAACCAATTTTCGTGTGCATTGTTGACCCGTAACGCATCGATAATTAGCTTTACAAAAGGCCAATTATGTCGGGCTTAGCCCCCGAAGCATTAATTCGCTTGAGGCTATTTTCACCCACGTGTTTGTATTGCGTCGGGTTTGCCTCGCCCGAGACTGCTATCTGCCTCGCATCTCGCGAGACGGGGAAAAAAATCGCTAACTCGCCTTACTCCCGCACTTCATATCATGTGAGCGAATTGTTTGTTTTAAAAAAAAAATACGGCAAAATAAAGGGGAAACAATGGACTACATTCCCATAAAAAATTAGCAAATGTCAAAAAAATAATAAAGACACAGCAAGCGCCGTGGAAAAGAGCACGTTTACACCGACAATCCCTTTAACAATCGGCGATTTTCACAACTTGTTACACATTTATCACGGCTAAAATACTGAATGCATTTTCATGATTTTTATTTAAGGATTGTTTTACATGTTTTGTGCCTCTATCGAAGTATAACAGCAACAATGATGTTATACGAAATTTGTTGCTGTTATACTTCGATAGAGGCACAAAACATGTAAAACAATCCTTATAATTACAAAATCAACAAGTTTTTCTTTAAATATTTACACAAATCTAATATATTGTCATTAATCACGGGAGGCAGCAGCTTGTTACACGCAACAATACATGGCTGAAGCAAAATTGAGGAATCCTTAATCTAAAACGGCAGAGGATTCAATTTCGTTTTCCCAGCATTCACATGCATACAATCAGGGTTCGTTTTTTCTGGTTTACGCAATTTGTGATTAACCCTCATTAGCATATCACGCGACGTTCAAACATGGCCACCGTTTGCAAAGCGCTAGTGGATGAACAAGCTTGAGGACTTGTATCGACTAAAATGAAGTGTTCCCGGTGAAATTAATTGTCTCATTCGGAAAAGGAATGGATATTTCAGTTATTGGCGTAGGTTTGAAGACGAAATGACATGTGTATATCTTATTTTGCATCAAAACGTTACGCTCAGTTGTGAGAACCAACTGACACGACCGTTTGTTCTGATGGATTGTGACGTCACAAGGTACGAATGCACGAGGTATGGTAGCACATTTTATCTGCATTCATCGAGAAATGGCAGCAGGTTTTTGAGAGCTCTCGTCCAATCAGAAACGCGGAAATAAGTGTAACAAAACCATTTTGTAATTATATCACAATAAACCAAAAAGAATAATCTTTTATTCTATATAAAATGCGCATAATTATTTCACAGAAATAAAGATACAATTTTACCTTTCTGAGAGGCATGTGAAACCAAACGGCACACAAACTAATCAACATATTTTCATCAGTTATGGTTCGAGGTTAGCTTTTATTTGAAAGGTAAAACAACATAACCATATTAGGGTTGACATGTGCTTATTTGTCAACTGGTTCGAGATTATGATTTCTTGGAAAAGTGCGATGAACGACCGTTCGCAATGCCGCATACATGTTGTAAGTATTTACGATTTTATTGGTGGAAATAAAGACAAACTTTACATAGCTATAGAATTATAACCAAAGGGCGCATTCTAATAATTTTTTATATCATTGTGTAGCTAGACATCTTGTCTTCAATTCAGTATATAAATGGAATTTTTTTCGTTTGGTATTTATGATGTTACGAGGCCCGAATTAAAGACAATCTTTCGAAAGTAATAGAATAAAAACGAAAAAACATAGAAAATTCATTCAAAGTTTCAGGTGTGAATTAGCCATTTGTGTACGGGTGTCGCTACTTGAATTTGTATTGAACGCCCGTATATAGTCCTTATTCGCCATGTAGATGCGGTATATTTTGTAAAAACGGTACTGGAATCGCCGCCTGGAAATTCCGCCAGCAGAGCTAGTTAGTGCCAAAGCCCAAACTACTGCTGCGAGCTGCGAGCCTGTAAATTCCGCCACAGGGGCTAAAAATGGTAAAATATATATACGCAACGTAAGGGTTAAGCTCATCAGGCCTGAAAGGCCCGATGGGCTTTTGGCATGGCATGGCATGGTCCGGCGATCAGTCCATCCGTCCATCCATCCGTAAACTTTTTGCTTTTTCGACTTCTTCTCCAGAACCAATGACTCCACAGAGCTGAAATTTTATGTGCAGACTATTTGGCCAATGGGGATTCTGAATTGTAGATTTTGTGACCCCATGACCCCAAATGGGGTCACAGGGGTCACATTCTACAAAAACCTATTTTCATCTTCTTCAGTTCCTAAAGGTCTAGAGAGCTTTTCAGTTCCTAAAGGTCTCACAACTTTTCAGCTCTCCAGACCTTTTGGAACTGGAGAAGAAGATGAAAATAGGTTTTTGGTGTTGTGACCCCTGTGACCCAATTTGGGGTCACGGGGTCACGAAATCTACAATTTAGAATCCCCATTACCCAAGGAGTCTGCACACAACTTTTCAGCTCTCTAGACCTTTTTGAACTGGAGAAGAAGATGAAAATAGGTTTATGGTGTCGTGACCCCTGTGACCCCATTTGAGGTCACAGGGTCATGACATCTACACTTTAGAATTCCCATTAGCCAAGGAGTCTGCACACAAAATTTCAGCTCCCTAGACCAAGTGGTTCTGGAGAAGAAGATGAAAATGCAAAAAGTTTACAGACCCATGGACTGACTGACGGTCGGCGGACACCATGCCATGCCATAAGCCCATTGGGCCTTTTAGGCCAGAATTGTGTTGTTAGAAGTGAAATACCTGATCTTGATCCAGTCAGAGCAGTCTGGGCTGGCAAGGAGGGTCTCCAGATGGTCCCGTCCCCTGTAACGTGGAGGCCGTGCATTCATATGCTGGGGTAGTGTCTCCAATATTCCAACAGGGATGTACCTGAGGACATGAGCCAACACAATATTGTCATGTTCATATCAACGCTAGAAAGGACCTATACTGAAAAGTCATTTTACTGTAACTGTAAGTACAGGAATATTCATTAAAGAGGCAGGATACCTTTGTTTCAGCACACGCTTACTATAATAAGTTGTATGCTTCTCACGAGGGTAATATTGTCTCATGTACCATTTTGTTTACATTTAGGGTCAAGGTCATTCAAGCGATATCAGCTGATCATTCATCGGCAGTCAAAACACAATAAATATAATAATACTAATTTTTTTGAGATGACGGAAAGATATGGTACATGGTACATGAGACTGTATTACCCAAGAGAGAAGTATACAACGTATTTATCTTTCCGTCATCTCAAAAAAAGTAGTATTATTATATTTATTGTGTTTTGAATGCCGATGACTAATTAGCTGATATCGCTTGAATGACCTTGACCCTAAACGTAAACAAAATGGCATCACCCGTCTCGAATGAAATGTTAAAAGTCGTATAACGTATTGCTACAAGCTTTTATATGCCTTAAAAGGAGTTATTCTTTGTTTATTTTAGTGTGCAAGCAATGCAAAATAAGATTTGTTTCCAAACAAAGCAGCAATTATTGGAAAAATAAGTCAATAATTAATAGACTCGTAAACAGTTGATTGAACAGTTATATTATAACGTCATCTGACAATAATGCGACACCTACTCTTAGCTAGGAGCTGTTACTATGGCAGCGGGGTACATGAAATTAGTACACCGTGAGACTGACAGGGTACATAATGTAATAACCGTTAGGCAATCAGAAATGAGTATATTACTGTAAGGAAAGATAATGTTATTTGTATAGTCTTATAGTTTTTGTGTCAATGTTAATTAAACGACATCTCGACAGGCGTATTTGCAATTCAAATGAACATTTTGTTACTTAGGAAGATGATTATAGTATATATTTAGCAATTAAATATATGCTTATACAATAAAAGTGAAATATTGACAATTACATTTATTGTTTTTAATTATTAGTAAACTTACTTCTGATATATATTTGCCTTATCCCTTTGTTCCAAACAAAGACTTCCATGAACCCTCTAAGTTTTTTACCTCGTGGTATGCCACCTCAGGACTTCATGTCGAGCTCTTCCCTTGATAGTGATACTTCCCCCTTGACAGGAGGTGAATTACTTCTCATGACAGGAAATGAGTGTGAAGCCCTCTACTAATTTTCTAGTAACCACCCCAAACTGTAATATTAAAGAGGGAAGGCTACCATAAGGGAGGGACAGACTCTATGTATATCAGAGGTGAGTTTACTAATAATTAAAAACAATAAAAGTAATTCTTAATACTTATTGCGTAAACGTTCCCTCCGATATATATTTGCCTAGAATCCTATGCTAGGATGGCGGGTTTATTACAGCCCTTAGCATACCGAAACAAAAGGTAAAAATAAAATCTTGAAAACACTTGGAGACCAAACTATTACATTAAATGGGATATGATTTCAAAATATAGTAACATTATTACAGTTATACAATTGCCAAAGAAAATTTGGCCTTACCGCTAATGGAGGGTTTAGACTTATGTTGACTACAAAACAGCCTAAGTTAACTCAGTTAATTATTTATCGATTTTGATGAAATAAAGAAACTAGAATCATTGTTCTTTCCAATCAATATGGTCACGTCAGTTCAAATGTGGTTCAGACCTGCAAACAGATCTTGGAAAACTTGGTAGAAACTAGAAGAGCGTTTGCGGGATGCCGCAAAAGCAGAGCAGCTCCGAAACTTTGGGTCTCGCCTTTCCCTGTTCCGCCTTCTCCTCAGCATAAATAAAATGGGAATTTTTTTTAAAGTTTTTTTTCATTATTCAAGTTATTCTAACAAGTTGAATCATCACTGGGGTCACTTTTCACAACTTTGTTCTTTAAACCTATTTCTGATTTCAAAATTGGATCAAAAGATTAACATGGCCTTAACCAATATCTCATGACCTTGAACTTCAAGGTCACACCATCAATGATTACTTTTCATTGTGTATAACAATCATGTAATGATTCAAAAGTGTTCATTGTGAACAAAAGGCATATTCACAATAGCACGCTTATGTTGTGACCTTGCTGTGACCTTGACCTTTGACATATTTTAGCAAAAATGTTTTCAAATCTTGGTCTTTCTCCATAGTTGATATACACCAAATAAGAGCCTGACAGCACAAAAATGTTTGAAGTTATCGTGTTTACAAGGATTATTGTAGTGAATTAAGGACTCTTGACCTTGACCTTTGACCTTGAATGTGACATGTCAAAATCATTCACCTGATTTATAAGAAAGAAGCTATGTATAAGAGTTGTTAATACCTTCTTGGGAAAAGGTTATTTAGTGATTTCAGAACTGGTGACCTTGACCTTATTTCGTGACCTTGACCTTTTAAATTCAAGGTCACACAATCAGTGATCACTTTTCATTGTGTATAACAATCAAATAATGATTCAAAGTGTTAATAGTTGAAATAAGACATTTTCGCAAAAGCATGCTTTAGTCGTGCTCTCGCTGTGACCTTGACCTTTGACGGATGTTAGCGAAAACCTTTTCAAATCTTGGCCTTTCTCCATAGTTGATATACACCAAATAAGAGCCTGATAGCACAAATATTTTTCAAGTTATCGTGTTTACAAGGATTTTTTTAGTGATTTCAGAACTCGTGACCTTGACCTTTGACCTTGAATGTGAACATGTCAAAATCATCCACCAGGTTTTGAGAAAGAAGCTATGTATAAGAGTTGTTAATACCTTCTTGGGAAAAGGTCATCTAGTGATTTCAGAACTGGTGACCTTGACCATATTTCGTGACCATGACCTTTTAAATTCAAGGTCACAGAATCAGTGATCACTTTTCATTGTGTATAACAATCATGTAATGATTCAAAGTGTTAATAGTTGAAATAAGACATTTTCGCAAAAGCATGATTAAGTCGTGCCCTCGCTGTGACCTTGACCTTTGACAGATGTTAGCGAAAACCTTTTCAAATCTTGGCCTTTCTCCATAGTTGATATACACCAAATGAGAGCCTGATAGCACAAATATTTTTCAAGTTATTGTGTTTACAAGGATTTTTTTAGCGATTTCAGAACTCGTGACCTTGACCTTTGACCTTGAATATGAACATGTCAAAAAAATTCCCAAGGGGCATAAGTAAGGAGTTATGTATATGAGTTCTCAAAACCTTATAGGAAAAAAGTTATAGTGAATACAAAACGCGCAGGCGGCGGCGGCGGCGACGGAAACTGCACAAAAACTGATAGCAGCTCCGACTTAGTCGGAGCTGCTAATTACTGAGTCTGACATCTTGCCAGGAAGACACCCCTCGGTAAACAGGCCACAATATTGCTAATATTTGTCCGATTTCCATGGTATAAAGCGTTTTTAGAAACTGAAGTCATTGCTCTTTCCTGTCAATATAATCAATACATTTTAAAATGTGGTTGCAGTGTGCAGACACATCTCGAAAACATGACCAAAATTGGTGCTTTGAAATGTGGTTGCAACTGCAACTGCAACCACATTTTTTTTACTAATGAAACACTTGATCAATGGATTCATTCAACATGAATATCTTTAATTACTGTCGATAAGTCTGGGCTAAAATAAAATGTGGATGCAGAGTGCAGCCACATATCAAAATGTATCCCTTAAAGTATTTGGGAATAAGGACACATGAAATCATGTCTCGATGTTCAGCAATCCAGTCAGTTTTGACAAAAATTTGTTCATTATTCAAGTTATTCTAACAAATTGAATCATGACTGGGGTCACTTTTCACAAGTTTGTTCTTAAAACCTATTTCTGATTTCAAAATTGGATCAAAGGATTTACACGGCCTTAACCAAAATTTCATGACCTTGACCTTTGACCTTCAAGGTCACACCATCAATGATTACTTTTCATTGTGCATATAACAATCATGCAATGACTCAAAGTGTTCATTGTTAACATAAGGCATATTCACAAGAGCATGCTTAAGTTGTGACCTTACTGTGACCTTGACCTTTGACAGATTTTAGAGGAAACGTTTTCAAATCTTGGTTTTTCTCCATAGTTGATATACCGGTTTACCAAATAAGAGCCTGACAGCACAAAAATGTTTGAAGTTATTGTGTTTACAAGAATTGTTGTAGTGATTTAAGAACTCATGACCTTGACCTTTGACCTTGAATGTGAACATGTCAAAATCATTCACCAGATTTATAAGAAAAAAGCTATGTATATGAGGTGTTAATACCTTCTTGGAAAAAAGTTATTTAGAGATTTCAGAACTGGTCACCATGACCATATCTTGGGACCTTGACCTTTGATCTTCAAGGTCACACAGTCAATGATCACTTTTCATTGTGTATCACAATCATGTAATGATTTAAAGTGTTAATAGTTGAAATAAGACATTTTGCAAAAGCATGCTTAAGTTGTGACCTAGCTATGACCTTGACCTTTGACGGATGTAAGTGAAACCTTTTCAAATCTTGGCCTTTCTCCATAGTTGATATACACTAAAAAAGAGCCTGATAGCACAAGTATTTTTCAAGTTATCGTGTTTACAAGGAATTTTTTTTTAGTGATTTCAGAACTCGTGACCTTGACCTTTGACCTTGAATGTGAACATGTCAAAAAAATTCCCCAGGGGCATACGTAAGAAGTGATGTATATGAGTTCTCAAAACCTTCTAGGAAAAAAGTTATAGCGAATACAAAACACGGTGGCGGCGACAGAAACTGCGAAAAAACTGATAGCAGCTCTGACTAAGTCGGAGCTGCTAATAAATAAGTATGTCAAGTATCGAAGGCCTATCACCAATCAATAAACAAGAGCTATCAGAAGATGACATATCCCACCAGTTCCACAAAATTTGTAAAACACATCTTTGACAGATACTTGTGTATCTACTACCGTACTTCAGTTAGTGGGTATTACAGATGCTGAGTTTCAGGTATGTTAAGGGTTTTAGAAGCAGTCAAAATCAACAACAACCAACATCCCTCTCATGTTTCTATTGAAATAGAAAAAAATTAATTTTTCAGAAAAATCTGAAAATATCAAAAGGCACCACTTCAGTTAGTGGGTAATACACATGCAAAGTTTCAGGAAGATATGATGAACGGTTTTGGAGCTGTGCTCCGGAAACGAACCTGTCTCTGAACAAAGTCCAAATTCAACAAGTTTCTACGGAAACGAAAAAAAAAAAAATGTTCAGAAATCTGAAAATATCAAAAGGCACCACTTCAGTTAGTGTGTAATACACATGGAAAGTTTCAGGAAGATATGATGAACGGTTTTGGAGCTGTGCCCCGGAAACGAACCTGTCTCAACAAGTTCAACAAGTTTCTATGGAAACGAAAAAAAATTTAAAAAATTAAAAATCTGAAAATATCAAAAGGCACCACTCCAGTAAATGTGTAATACATTATATGTGAAGTTTCAGAAAGATATGATAAATGGTTTTCGAGTTCTGCTCCGGAAACGAAATGATTACGGACAGACAGATGGACGGACGGACGGACGGACGGGGCGTTGACTATATCCCACAGTATTACATACCAGTGGGATAAAAATTATGGCCATATGGTTAAGTTTCTCACAAAATGTATCCTACATCAAGGTCAAGGTCACATGGTCAAAGGTTATAACCTCAGTGTGAAATTGGAAACTTAACATTTTCAAATGCTGACAATTTACTGCCAGTCTGAAATCTGAAAGCCGAACATTCTAAGTCAAGAGCCATAACTCTGAAAACATTAATTCGATCGGTCCCCAAAATCACATGTGTATCACTGATGTATATCCAAAGCATGTATAAGTACTAAATAGAAACCTACCCCTAGGTTGATATGTTAAATATTTTACCTCGAGCGGTATAGTCGGTTTCCTGACACATCTCTCTTGGGATACAAAGATCTATCCTTACAACACATCAATTATCATCGCGTCTGTGTTTGAAGACCTGCTTATTGTTGTTCTTAAAGGGGGACACTTCGGCGAATTTAGCTATGGAAGGAGAAAATTCAGTAAGGTAATACGCGAGTAGGAAAATCTCAATTAGCGTTAGTCCTACTCAGCGATGCCTACTTTGACATGCGAGTAGCAATCTACAATGTGTGATTAGAATTTGATTGAAAACATATTTTATTCATTTAAGAAATGGATTGGGCACAAGTTGTGAAACTAATATAGAAGCCCTCTCCACGTAATCAACAACTATTTGACAAGGCTAAAATACATAACACAATATATGCAGAAGAGAGTAAGAAATCTACAAGTGACGAAGTGGGTAAACATGTAATATACATTATAAAGGCAACACACAATTGGAAATGTTATTATTCTTATGACAAACTGCACTTTGAATATGGTAAATACTTACATTAGTATTTATGTATTAATTGAACCGTTGACTCTTTCCAATGAATTTATGAACATGGTGAAATATGTTTTCATTGACTGTTTGTGGAAGATTTGGATTTCCATACAGGATTGTGTTAAGATTAAGATTAGAATAACGAACCTGTTTCATCATGAGCTACATAATCCATGCACATCGTCGTATAACACCCTTAGTTGCCTATAATTGTTGTTGGATAGAGGTTAACGTCTGCATCTAGAGATAGTGACCGTGAGTAAAAGTCTAATGATATGGATTTCTTCAAATGAGTGTCAAACAATCAAAATACAAAACTAGGATTGCCAAGGCAATACTTAGGTCTTCAAAACTTCTGCTTGACCTTGAACTCCATGTTGCACTCTCGGAGCTTCATTGTGAAAATGAGCTATCAAACAGGTCTCTATCTTATGTAGTTTTTTTACAAAAATTCTCCAAAGACAATGACCCTTTGAAAATGGAAAAATAGAGCCATGGGCTCTGTAGCTCAATAGGCCTTAATTATATAGATTAACAAGTAATTGTCACAAAAGTGACCATGTCCCCCGCCGCAATTAAGAAATGAGCTAAAAGAATGGACACACAGCTTGTACCGAGTAGTGACATTTACATGTTTGATTCAATTATTCGTATATCGGGCACAAATTTTAAAATGGTCAAAGTCTTGTAGTGACCTTGAAAATGGGGTCAAGGTCACCCAAATCGACTGGTGTCTGCGTATTCCCCAAATGAAGACAGGTACCAAATTTGAAGACTCTAGGTACAGCAGTTCATGAGATATCGTGCTAACAACATTTGACAATCAGTCTTGTAGTGACCTTGAAAGTAATACCAAGGTCAACCAAATGGACTGGTATCAGGATATTCCCCAAATGAAGATTGATACTAAATTTAAAACCAATAGTTCTAGCGGTTCATGAGGAATCGCACTAACAACATTTTCAAAACTGGTCAAAGTCTTGCCCTGACCTTGAAAATGAGGTCAAGGTCACCGAAAACTTTTCAGGTCTGCGTATTCCCCAGATGAAGACTGGTAACAAGTTTGAAGATTCTAGGTTGAGCAGTTCATTATATATCGCGCTAACAAAATTTTCAAAAGTAGTCAAAGTCTCGCCGTGACCTTGAAAATGAGGTCACGGTCACCAAAACCTTTTCAGGTCTGCGTATTCCTCAGATAAAGATTGGTAACAAGTTTGAAGATTCTAGGTTGAGCGGTTCATTAGATATCGCGCTAACAACATTTTCAAAACTGGTCAAAGTCTCGCCGTGACCTTGTAAATGAGGTCAAGGTCACCGAAAACTTTACAGGTCTGCATATTCCCCAGATGAAGACTGGTACCAAGTTTGAAGATTCTAGGTTGAGCGGTTCATTAGATATCGCGCTAACAAGAAGCGGGACCGACGTACGGAGCTGAATACTATGTCCCCTGCTCCGCGCTTCGCGGCGGCGGCGGCGGGGGACAATTAATTCAAAATGTCAACTTCTAGGTGAGAGGTATAACACATAGGAATCATTTCAATTGGAGAAGATGAAATAGGTCTTAACCCTTACGTTGCGTATATTTATTTTACCATTTTAAGCCCCTGTGGCGGAATTTACAGGCTCGCAGCTCGCAGCAGTAGTTTGAGCTTAGGCACTAACGAGCTCTGCTGGCGGAATTTACAGGCGGCGATTCCGGTACCGTTTTTACAAAATATACCGCATCTACATGGCGAATAAGGACTATATACGGGCGTTCAATACAAATTCAAGTAGCGACACCCGTACACAAATGGCTAATTCACACCCGAAACTTTGAATGAATTTTCTATGATTTTTCGTTTTTATTCTATTACTTTCGAAAGATTGTCTTTAATTCGGGCCTCCATTTATATACGGAATTAAAGACAAGATGTCTAGCTTCACTATGATATAAAAATTATTAGAATGCGACCTTTGGTTATAATTCTATAGCTATGTAAAGTTTGTCTTTATTTCCACCTATAAAATCGTCAATACTTACAACATGTATGCGGCATTGCAAACGGTCGTTCATCGCACTTTTCCAAGAAATCATAATCTCGAACCAGTTGACAAATAAGCACATGTCAACCCAAATATGGTTATGTTGTTTGACTTTTCAAATAAACGCTAACCTCGAACCATAACTGATGAAAATATGTTGATTAGTTTGTGTGCCGTTTGGTTTCACATGCCTCTCAGAAAGGTAAAATTGTATCTTTATTTCTGTGAATAAATCTGCGCATTTTATATAGAATAAAAGATTATTCTTTTCGGTTTATTGTGATATAAAAATTATGAAAATGCATTCAGTATTTTAGCCGTGATAAATGTTTTAGAAGTTGTAGAAATCGCCGATTGTTTCAAAATTTATGAAGTGTAAACATGACCTTTTTCACGGCGCTTGCTGTGTCTTTATTATTTTTTTGAGATTTTCTAATTTTATATGGGAATGTAGTCCATTGTTTCCCCTTTATTTTGCCGTATTTTTTTTTGAAAACAAACAATTCGCTCACATGATATGAAGTGCAGGAGTAAGGCGAGTTAGCGATTTTTTTCCCCGTCTCGCGAGATGCGAGGCAGATAGCAGTCTCGGGCGAGGCAAACCCTAGGCAATACAAACACGTGGGTGAAAATAGCCTCAAGCGAATTAATGCTTCGGGGGCTAAGCCCGACAAAATTGGCCTTTTGTAAAGCTAATTATCAATGCGTTACAGGTCAACAATGCACACGCAATTTGGTGTGAATTTTACTTGATATTTCGACCGGACATTCACACAGACTCGTTATCGTGGCTATCTGCGAGATGTATGTAAACAAGTTTTCATGTGGCGATATACGGACACACTTCGTCTCGCATTTCGCCTGGGGGGCAAATATAATTATTACTGACCCGGTAAATGCACTAAGTCCAGCGTACGGGTCTCGCCAAGGGTTCTAACATTTTTCTCTATGAGCCTCCCGGATAATTACGGGACCCGCAAGTTAAGGGTTAAGGTCCTTACCCCTCTGATCTTTCTTTGAGGCAAGAGATAAAATCCCCCACAAATAAAGTCACACTTGAAGATTTAATTCATCACTGTTGTTTCCTTTAAATTATCTCCCTTTAAAGAACACATAAAATCTCTAGATGAAATAGTTTTTCAGGTCATGACGTCTGTGACCTATATGTGGTGGTGCAGGATCACGAAACCTACAATTTAGAATCCTCATTGGCCAAGGAGTCTGCACACAACTTTTCAGCTCTCTAGACCATTTGGAACTTGAGAAGAAGATGAAAATAGGTTTTTGGGGTTGTGACCCCAGTGACCCCATTTGGGTCACAGGTGCACTAAATCTACAATTTAGAATCCCCATTAGCCATGCAGTCTGCACACAACTTTTCAGCTCCCTAGACCTTTTGGAACTGGAGAAGAAGATGAAAATAGGTTTTTGGGGTTGTGACCCCTGTGACCCCATTTGAGGTCATGGGGTCATGAAATCTACAATTTAGAATCCCCATTAGCCAAGGAGTCTGTTTGTTAAACACGGATGCCCCCGGATATACCAAAGAACTGAGCAATCCAAAGTTATGGCCAAGGTTAATGTTATCTGAAGATGTCCACTGCGGCAAGGTCAAGGTCACAAGGTCAAATATGATGACCTCATCTGAAGGTCTCATCATTAGGTATGCACATTCCAAGTATGAAAGCCGTAACTCTTCACAATCAAAAGTTATGGCTAAGGTTAACGTTTTCTAAATATTGTCCACTGTGGCAAGGTCAAGGTCACAAGGTCAAATATGATGACCTCATCTGAAAGGTCTCATCACAAGGTATGCACATGCCAAGTATGAAAGCCGTAGCTCTGAGCAATCCAAAGTTATGGCCAAGGTTAAAGTTTTCTGAAAATGTCAATTGCGGCAAGGTCAAGGTCACAAGGTCAAATATGATGACCTCATCTGAAAGGTCTCATCACAAGGTATGCACATGCCAAGTATGAAAGCCGTAACTCTTCACAATCAAAAGTTATGGCCAAGGTTAACGTTTTCTAAATATTGTCCACTGTGGCAAGGTCAAGGCCAAGGTTAATGTTTTGTTGACAAACACACGGACAGACGGACGGACGGACGGACAGACGGACAGGTGAAAAACAATATACATAAAAAGCCTCTTCAGATTATTTTTTTCCAAATCAGCCTCTAGCAAAGTAGGCTGCAGAAAAAAAAATTACTGGACAAAACCGTCCAAAAAAACAAGTCCGTGAAATTGAATGTTTGAGTGATATTTTGCCAGTGAATGAAGTCTTTAATCATAAAAATCCATATTTTTGTCCAGTACAGTTTAATAAAGAAAACAAACACAATGTTAATTCTGAACAATCTGTTAAATGGACCAGGTGCTTAAGTACAAATCTGATATGCAAATCATTGGCGTCTTTTACCACCCACTTTCAAACAGTCATTGTAGTTCATATTATTACCGCAAGGCGCAGGAAGAGTAGCCTCCCTTTATCGAGAATTACAAACGGTGTGTGCATGTCTAGCGTCTCGTGAGATAATGTTCCAGACTTCATTAATTATTTGGTTATTTTTGTATGAGATAACTCAACGTTCATCAATGTAAATCTTTTTGTTTGGTTTTATTGGCTTAACATTTGCAGTATTACGTTTATTAATCACATTGATTAACTTTTACATAGCCATTCACCGATGTAGATCTTTGTCTCACAGACTAAAAAATTTCCTGGTATCTAAAGTCAGCATTCACCGGTTTGAACACCTGTGCTTCGCGATATAGTATCTATGAGGCAGATTTTATAGTTTGAAAAACGAATTATGTACGATCAGTTGAACGATTTATTTCGTTGTATTAACATCCGAATATTCTACTAAAAAAATTGTTTATGATTCTCAATTTATTTCGTCGGTGGTATTTTAAAAAAGGGCAAATTTGAATTTTTTTTTTTTTTCCAATTTAACCAAAATTACGTTCGGCGGATCCGTAAACCAAGTAAAAGAAAAAGTGTGGCCTAAATTAAAAACTAGATTTTCAGCACTCTACATTAACATTTCATCGATTTTACCCAGAACAGAATCTGAAAGAAAATGTGTACCGAAAAAGAAAACGCCTTTTTCATTTCGATTTGAAATTAATAATGATGTCTTATCACAGATATATCATTGTAGGCTAAAGCCTACACCCGTCATATTTCTCTACATGTACAGTTGTATTACACTGAATAAAATAACTGCCTGAATGTAAGTAATTGTAAATGAACAAGATTATAAATTTAACGAAAGCCCCATTTTTTCTTTCTAAAAACTGTAAACCAGTAATAATGTTGAAAATTGTATGATTTCTAAGTTATAATGCAATTATTCTATTATCAATAAAAAGTTACCATGAGAAATATTGACTCAGTAGACCTCAAACTATACAGGCCTCTTGAAACAGAAAATCAAGTACAACAAACAATTAAATGAAAATGACGTTTATAATTGAAATTGCATGATTGTTTTCATATTTGAATTGTCAGTTATTCATTTCAAAACATATTGTAGCCTATAAAATAACCTTACGCTCCGCTCGATTGGAAAAAGAACAAAACTAAAACCAGCTATTGAATTTTGAAAAATGCTTCAAGAACTCCGAAATTACTCCCTACAGATGCATAAATACCCATTCTATCGGAAACTTACAATGTCAAAAGTTGTTATTATGTTTTAAACGAATCATCGACGAAAATCAACAAATCACCCAAGTATTCCATTCTACAACTCCTGTGTATGACATTTCTGCTTTCTAGACCTTTTCGTACCAGAGAAGAAGATGAAAATAGGTAATTTAGGTCATGACCCCTGTGACTTCAATCTGGGGTCACAGGGTCACCAAATCTATAATTTATAATCCCAATTGGCCAAGGAGTCTGTATAAACAACACTTCAGATTTCTGGACCTTTTTGCACTTGAGAGGAAGATGAAAATAGGTTTTTAAGGTTGTGACCCCTATGACCTCATTTTGGATCACAGGGTCACCAAATCTACAATTTAGAAACACCATTGGCCATGGAGTCTGTACACAACATTTCAGCTTTCTAGACCTTTTGGTACTGGAGAAGAAGATGAAAATAGGTTTTTTAGATTGTGACCCCTGTGACCCTATTTGGATGGAGGGATTGACACCGGACACCATATGTCATGCCATTAGCCCATCAGGGCAGATGAGCTAAAAACAACAGTTAACATAGAAAACAGCCATAGTTTACCGTATTTCTAAGTCAACATTCCAAACAGTGCAAGAGAATGAAGATTTCAATCTTCTCAATCCCTAGCCCACTAAGCCGATATATCAGGGTATATAGACCACAAAGAACTACATAGTTATGCCAGGAGGGGAAAGATGTTCATTTCCAAGTAAAACTTAAAAATGTTCAAACAGAATTTGTGTATGTCTTGCTTGTTTGGTTTCAAGAAAGCTTATGAGAGGGCTTCATACTCACTTCCTGTCATGAAATTAACTTCATGTCAAGGGGAAGTACATGTATCACTATCAAGAGAAGTAACTTTTCATAAGGTCCTGAGGTGGTAAAACACATGGTTGGATGCCATGAAATGCCATGCCATGCCAAAAGCCCATCATGGCTTTCAGGCCAGATGAGCTAATAAACTAAATTTGTATACTGACCGATAGGAAAAGGACAACTGCTCCAACAGAAATCTTCTCACATTTTCAACACCTCTTTGGTCTGATCCCCAATGTTCAAGGCCAAAATTTACAAAGTCTTTGAGAAGATCTAATCTCTCAGAAGCTGAGATATCCCAGTGGCGGCGTTCCTTTATTTCTGTGAATATCCAGGGCTTGATCAAGGCTCCCCTGAAATAGTCAGAAATCACAATGGAGATAATGGAAAAAATAATAATACAAAAACATTCATTGACTTTCAATGCTTTTAATTAATTTAAAGAAGTAAAATGGAGTCACAGGCTCTGTAGATATCCTGATCACTAAAATTAACCCTTACGTTGCGTATATATATTTTACCCTTTTTAGCCCCTGTGAATTTACAGGCTCGCAGCTCGCAGCAGTAGTTTGAGCTTAGGCACTAACGAGCTCTGCTGGCGGAATTTCCAGGCGGCGATTCCGGTACAGTTTTTACGAAATATACCGCATCTACATGGCGAATACGGGCTATATAAGGGCGTTGAATACAAATTCAAGTCGCGGCACCCGTACACAAATGGTTGCTTTATATCCGCATCTTTGAATTATTTTTCTTTACTTTTCTATTACTTTGTAAAGATTGTCTTTAATTCGGGCCTTATAACATCATGAATTTGGAGCGCGCTACTGAAATTTTTATATGGACTTGAAGACCAGATGTTTGTCTTTACAATGATATAAAAAATATTAGAATGCGACCTATGGTTATAATTCTATTGTCATCTAAAGTTTGTCTTTATTTCCAGCTTTATGAAATCAAAACTCCTGAGCGCGCATATTGCGAAATTTATATGTGCTTGTAGATAGTTTATTCCTCTTTACAATGACATAAAAATTATTAGAATACGACTTATGGTTCAGAAAATATAACCAACCAAAGGAGAGTGACGCTACCCCGACAGTACCACGTGAATGGTCCCGACGCGCACCAAGTTACTGGCACTGCTTGGTCCCCCCGGGACTGTGCTAATTACAGTACCGTTACCTCCTCGAGACCTCCTCGAAAGTGCCAGGGCCGAGCGCGCGTGGAACTAATGGGTACTAATGAGCACAGCATACACTTATCACCGCAGCGATCGCAATACATGTTGCGCGGTGTAAAGTTTGTCTTTATTTCCAGCTTTATAAAATCGTAAATTTTTTCGCGAGCATGCGAAACCCGTATGTACTTGAAGACAATTTATTCCTCTTTACAATGATATAAAAATTATTGGAATACGTCAAATGGTTCGCAATATATGAAGAGCGTAAGGAAGGCACCCCCAGTACTTAGAAAATTCATTTTTGAAAAACTAACTTTTTGCGACATCTGGCGCATCACTTGCCGCATGTTTATTTTTCGCTGCGCATATACATATGATACATGGAATTGAAGACAATTTATTGCTCTTTACGATGATGTAAAAAGAAAAAAAATGCGCAACTTCGTTCGGAAGCTATAGCGGGCCAAATGAAGGTACCCTCGGTACTTTGAGGCAACTTTTTGACTATCGCGCATATCGGGGCACGTGCCGCAACTTTAGTTTTTCGTGCGCATGTGTAAATTTTATATTGAATCAAAGCCGAATCTTTCCTCTTTACCCCATGTAAGTTTTATGAAAATCGGCCACCGGGTTCAGCATTTATGGGTGTTTTTTATGATGCGGTTCTGGCTGAACTTCCAATGAAAGCTCGCATTCACTTTCTCTGTCTCTTTGATAAAATAAAAAATATTTTATTTGCAATGACATGTATTACAATGAAATTACAATGCATTTATGTACAAATATACACAATATTTACCTGCGGTTGTGCGCAGAACAGCTTTAGGGACCTAACAAGGTATGTATATAATGTGTATATACTAGTCCACACTTCGGCTCTCTTTACTTTCAATTTTCTTCTTCTTCATTCCCTTCTTCATTTCTTTCTTTTTCCGTGGCAGTGATGTAAGCCCTGGAATAGTCAGTGGCGGTGTGGTACAGTTTGAAGCATGGTGCGGCGCACAGAGAAACATTACAATCTGTACATTCATAAGAAGACTCTCTGCCTACTCGTTTTTTCTTCCTTGCTGGCCCATTGCCTTCTTCAATCTGTTTTGCGAGGACGGCGCGTTTTGCCTTAGAGCATACCACACACATCCTTGTGACGTTTTTCTTCCTTCCGACAGGCTCAATCTTCGTCGGAAAGTGACGTCCATGAAGACGAGTGACACTCTCGTCGCTCGTGCTCGGCCGACCACGGGGACGTCTGCAAAGTGATGGAACTTGTTCCTTGTCCGCAAATGTTACTATATGTTGTGCCAAAGCCTTCCTGTATTCCCGACTTGTTTTTAGAGGTTTATCTTTGCTGTATTCTTTATAAACGATGTAAGAGTTCAACATGGCAACGTTGAGAACGTGAAACCAAACCCATTTCCACCACTTCAGGGTCTTCACTCGGAACGGCGTGTACGACAACATCTGGTCGGCCCGATCAACACCTCCCATGTACTTGTTGTACGTTGTTACAATGCGCGGCTTGAGAACTGGTTCCCCTGTTGCCCGGTTCTTCTTCCCTGTTTGTTCAAGTTGTGTATCTTCAACAGTAGACATGAGAAGCACTGATTTTCTATCTTCGTAGCGAAGAACGAGTAGGCCATGGTTGTGAGAAACTGTCATGTCCCCTTGCTTGGCTTTCTTTTTAGGTTTCTTGACTGAATCAGGAAGTCCCTTTCGATTGGCTCTCAACGTCCCCGTGGCACCTATTCCCCGCTCCCACAAATTTATGTACAGATTTGTGGACGAATAGTAGTTGTCCATAAAGATGTGATGCCCCTGTCCAACGTAGTCGTTCACCAAGTCCATGACTACATCATAAGTTTTGCCACCTTCAGAAACCGGTTCATTCGTTTTTCCAGTGTAGAGTTTGAATTTGCAAACGTATCCGTTGTGCGAGTCACACAACATGAAAGCCTTTATCCCATACTTCTTAGGCTTGTCGGGAAGATAAACTTTGAAAGATAAGTTACCTTTCCAGGGCACCATGCCCTCGTCGACTGAAATGTTTTGATGCGGTTTATACACTCTTGAAAAACGGTGAACTATCCGGTTATACAAGTGTCCCAGTTTATTTATTGGTGAAAAGCACGGGGTGTTACGGCCCGGCATCCTCCTGTTGTCAGCCAAGTGTAGGTAGGTTATAAGAAGCCAAAACCTGTCTCGGGGCATGCACTTGGCGAAGAAAGGTGTTGAGGTAACATCACTTGTTGACCAGTAATCAGCAAAGTTTCTCTGCACAACCAATGACATGGCAATTGTCATGGCTACAAATACCTTCATCTCTTCTGCATTAGTGTCTTGCCACTGTTGCATTCTTGAACGGGGTCTTAGAATTTTGTCCTCCATTGCTTGTTTGAAATATCTATTGGTTTCCGTTGCCATATCCTCATAGTCATCATTATGTATAAACAAATTGAAAAAGTCAATAGGTTCAGGGTTCCCAGGAAGTTCTATGAACTGGCGCAACCCAGTTTGACCAGTGAAAGGCAAGTTTACACGTGGCCGCGGACCATCCACCCACTCATCAAACGTCTGTGAATTATCTTGATTATATTGTGGTATTTCGGCAAACTCCTCCTCAAAACCACTAAAGTCTTCTTCGGTGGAATTACCGGCGGCTAGAATCTTTCTGGCAATCTCTGTCTCTATATCACTCAGACCATCTGTGTCACCATGTTCACTATCTATTACAGTGTCCCGATCATATGCATCATCACTGTCTAAACCACTGCTACCATCACTGTCAGTTGACTCCATATCAGAGGCTTCATCAGCATGGATCTCGTTGATGAAGTCGTCGTCGCTTGAAACGGCTTCAAAGCTGCGTGTCCTAGTATGCAACGCCCTAGGCCGTCGCAGGGCCTTGCGGCCACATCCGCGCAGCATTCTGCTTCAACCTGTAAATGATTGAAAATGCGTTAGATGTATGCAACATATAACATGTGATTAGAGACAATAAACATACAGAGATAATGAATGTGAGCTTCATGGACGTTCATTTGCCAGTTTCAGAACCTCCCGGCGCATCTAGGACGACTGCGCCGCAAGCGCCGACGGCTTCTGACATCGCGCCGATTTTTCCGACGCATATGTCAAACGGACCATTTTCTGATTTCCTCGGCGACGTGTAGCACCGGGCGCGAGGCTATGTCAGGGAAGCTCGGGTTGTCAGTTGCCGAATGACTTCTCTTTTCGAGAAGCAGAGCATCCAAGGAGCGGTCTCTCGAGGCGGAGCCCGGACCCATGGGAGCATACTCCCATGCTCTCCGGGAATTCCCGTCCCCGTCTTCCGCGGCGGACCCCGGATTCAATCACGGGACAGGTTTCCCATGTTTCCCACGAGAGACTCCGAGGAACAATCCTATGGGACGAACCCCGGATTCTATTGGGAATGGGTTCCCATGCCCTCTCGACATATATAGCAGAAACCTTCATACCTCGGAATGACACGAACCTTTATTTCAAAGTAGAAAAAAAAAAATAATTTGCACAAAAAGTTTGGGGGGTGGCGACCAAAAGCGGGGGGGTCCGCGCACCCCCCGGTAGATATTTATACTTGTGGGTCGGTCCCGAAGATGACGGACCACGCCCATGTTCATGGGAATTTTTTCTCATTATGTCATGGCGAATCCCGTCGGAAATTCCCCTGCTCACGAAAAAACTAATACCTAAAAAAGTAATTGTGATACAAAAGAACTTTGGTAATAAAAGTGGTGAGGAATCAAATTCTCCATCTGCTCAGTTCAGTCCGCTACACATATAAATAATTCTTCAAATCTTATTGAATGAAACGTCTTTTATTCAATAATGTAAAAGATAAAATAATAAATTCAATTCAAATGGTTTGGAAAGGTGCGCCCTCGCATTTGAATTTTAGAAATAAAAACCTTTCGCAAATGGCATCAGTAACAAAAATGTTCACGCATTTTTAGAAACTCCGAAAAGTGAAATATTTTCCTGAGAAAATATTCCCACGAAAAGGCTTTTCCCCGAGCCGCGGGTCCCGTACTCAAATATATTTTCACTTTTATGTTATATTTTTTTTTCCAAAACTGGAAACAAAATTCCGTCATGACAGTTGTTCATCGTTTATAAAGCTCTATATTTGCGTATCAAAAGAACAGTATTTTAGTTATATATTATCATACTTCTTCACTTATGCGTACATCAATATTGCGGCGCTTTGCGCATGCATAGTTCTTCCCAAAAACATGCGCATTATATCTGGAATTAAAGACAATGTTTTTCTCTTTACAATGATGTAAAAATTATAAGGCTCTGTAGCTCAGTTTATTTTGTTTGATGATGAAGACAGAAATATGTTGTCTCAATATAATGCACAATCCCTAACCCTGACAAATCTTAGTCTTGAAATTGAGAGAGAGCACTCAGCAAGGTCAACACACAGGAGATTATGCAATATTCTGACCCCTTGGCTCTGGTTACAAGCCAGCTGTGTTTTTTGTGTTTTACCGCCAAATTATGTAATAGACTCTTGCTTGCACTGAACACTGGCAGCACTGATCTAACTGTATAAGGCTTAAAGAGAACAGGCAATGTGATGAATCTCATGGTACATAGTACAGTTTTGAATCACCTTGGCTAAACAATCTCGGTTCTAAGCCTTGTCATCCAAACATCTAAACATTCTGAACAAAATATTCCTTCTAGTTTGTTCTGGATGAAAACAGGATTTTAGGTAATGGCCTACAGGGCACTTATTTGGGGCCACTGGGTCACCAAATCTACAATTTAGAATCTCCAATGGCTAAAGACTCTTTACACAACATGACAACCTTCTAGGTCTTTTCGTTCTGGAGAAGAAGATGAAAATAATCTTATCTTATCATTTCATCACCAGTCATATGCAGTTCACATATCTCATGTAAAATAAAAGAATTCTTAACTCCTCTTCAATTTAGTCCTTTATGCCTTGTCACAATTTTCAGTTCATAGGCTATTCAATAGTTCTCATTTCACATTGATTACATCAATTTGACAAACATGTCCACAATGTAGATTGTTATCTAAAGTCGACATACATTTCAAATAAAGTGTCTGAAGTGTCATAAAATATCAATTCAAAATTCATTTTCAAAGGTTTTTTTTAGGCTGTGGCCCATATTTGGGGTCATAGGGTCACCAAATTTACAAGTTTGAATCCCCATTGGCTAAAGAGTTTGCATACAATATTACAGCCTTCTAGATCTTTTTGTTCCGGAGAAAAAGATGAAAACAAGATTTTAGGTAATGGCCTGTGAGGCCCTTATTTGGGGTCACAGGGTCACCAAATCTACAATTTAGAATCTTCATTGGCTAAAGACTCATTACACAACATGACAACCTTCTAGGTCTTTTCGTTCGTGAGAAAAAGATGAAAATAATCTTATCTTATCATTTCATCACCAGTCATATGCAGTTCACATATCTCATGTAAAATAAAAGAATTCTTAACTCCTCTTCAATTTAGTCCTTTATGACTTGTCACAATTTTCATTTCATAGGCTATTCAACAGTTCTCATTTCACATTGATTACATCAATTTGACAAACATGTCCACAATGTAAATTGTTCTTTCAAGTCGACATACATTTCAAATAAAGTGAAAGAAGTGCACATAAAATATCAGTTCAAAATTCAATTTCGACAGGTTTTTTTGGCTGTGGCCCATATTTGGGGTCTCAGGGTCACCAAATTTACAAGTTAGAATCCCCATTTGCTAAAGAGTTTGCATACAATATTACAGCCTTCTAGGTCTTTTTGATTTGGAGAAAAAGATGAAAACAGGATTTTAGGTAATGGCCTGTGAGGCCCTTATTTGGGGTCACAGGGTCACCAAATCTACAATTTAGAATCCCCATTGGCCAAGGAGTCTGTACATATAATTTCAGCTCTCTGGAGTCATTGGTTCTGGAGAAGAAGATGAAAATAGCTTTATAGCTTATGACCCCTGTGGCCCTTATTTGGGGTCACATGGTCACCAAATCTACAATTTAGAATCCCCATTGGCCAAGGAGTCTGTACATAAAATTTCAGCTCTCTGGAGTCATTGGTTCTGGAGAAGAAGATGAAAATAGCTTTATAGCTTATGACCCCTGTGGCCCTTATTTGGGGTCACATGGTCACCAAATCTACAATTTAGAATCCCCATTGGCCAAGGAGTCTGTACATAACATTTCAGCTCTCTAGAGTTATTGGTTCTGGAGAAGAAGTCGAAAAAGTGAAAAGTTTACGGACGGACGGATGGATGGACGGACGCCATCCCATGCCATAAGCCCATCGGGCCTTTCAGGCCTGATGAGCTAAAAATCAGACTTGCGGTTCAAAAGTTATGAAGTGCGAAAATTATACCTTTTGGCGCGGCGCTTTGCGCATGCAGAGTTCTTCCCGAAAACATGCGCATTATACATGGAATTGAAGACAATGTTTTTCTCTTTACAATGATGTAAAAATTATAAAAATTGGACTTGCGGTTCACAAGTTATAAAGCCCGTATTGATGGTATATGCTAAGAGCGCCACTTATTCAAAGCCGAATATCACCTTCTGCGCGACACCTGGCGCATCAAAAGTTATTGCCGAAAATACACGTATTTTATATGGAATTGAAGACAATTCTTTTATCTATATACTGATAAAAAAAATTATGAAAATATCCCAAGTAGTTTCTTAGAAATAGAACGCCGAGGCATGTTGGGGTAAATGCGCCACATGTATCAAAATTCAAAAGTGCGAAAGTCGCCTATCTCTGTGCGATTGCTGTATTTTCAGTTATGTTAGCGCAATTGCGATTTTTATATGGGAATAAAGGCCATTCTTTCCTCTTTATTTTGGTATAAAAAAAATGAAAACAACCAATTGGTTCATATGATACGAAGTGCGAGAGAAAGGTAGCTTATCGCAATATCTTCCCGTAATTAGAGGCTATCTGCCCATGTGGCGAGATGCGAGACAGATAAGCATAGGCTATCTGCCCATGTGGCGGGATGCGAGACAGATAAGCCTGTACAGGCCTATCTCACCCGGGGGCAGTGCAGACACTTAGGTGATAATTAGCCGCCGGGAAGTGTAGCCATCGGAGCGAAGCAGGACAAAATTGGCCTTTTGTAAAGCTAATTATCGATGCGTTACGGGTCAACAATGCACACGCAAATTGGTGTGAATTTTGCTGGACGTTCTGACCAGACACTGAAGAAAGCTTTATTCTCATTGCGAGCTGCGAGGCATAAATACAGCCATTCTCATGCAGCGAGTCGCGGAAACAATCGACTCGGGACCAGGTATGGGGGATAGAGAAGTACTTAGACAGAAGGGAATTCTTCTAAGTAAGCGATCCGGGATCCGTATTGAGGTACCTACGAATCGCTTATAGCCCGCCCGGATAATTCCGGGACCCGCATGTTAAGGGTTAAGTGTCCATAGTCAGCGTACGAGACGAACATCACTTGACACAGGGATTCTCAACTACTACTTCACCTCATCATGTAACAAGCAAAAAATAGAGCCATGGGCTCTGTAGTTCATCAGGATTGTATTGATTTATTATCTATGGTTGAATATCTAAGTTATCTCAAGTAATACATTGTTAACAATACATATGACAAGTCATAGAAGATTGTCCTTTTTCGAAAATCGCCATTTTCAGCAAATTTGAAAGAATCATCACTGCTTAACTTATTAATCTATTGAAATTCTATGCATACCTCCTTATGCACAATTTCAAGAACAACAACTTTTATGTTGAGCGCTTTCATCAACAAGAGTCATCAGAAGATGACATATCCCACCGGTTCCACAAAATTTGTAAAACACATCTTTGACAGATACTTGTGAATCTACTACCGTACTTCAGTTAGTGGGTATTACAGATGCTGAGTTTCAGGTATGTTAAGGGTTTTAGACTTCTGCTCCAGCAGTCAAAATCAACAACAACCAACATCCCTCTCTTGTTTCTATCGAAACAGAAAAAAAAAAAATTTCAGAAAAAAATCTGAAAATATCAAAAGGCACCACTTCAGTTAGTGGGTAATACACATGCAAAGTTTCAGGAAGATATGATGAATGGTTTTGGAGCTGTGCTCCGTAAACGAACCTGTCTCTGAACAAAGTCCAACTTCAACATGTTTCTATGGAAACAGAACAAAATAAAATTTTCAGAAATCTTAAAATATCAAAAGGCACCACTTCAGTTAGTGGGTAATACACATGCAAAGTTTCAGGAAGATATGATGAATGGTTTTGGAGCTGTGCTCCGGAAACGAACCTGTCTCTGAACAAAGTCCAACTTCAACATGTTTCTATGGAAACAGAAAAAAATAAAATTTTCAGAATCTGAAAATATCAAAAGGCACCACTTCAGTTAGTGGGTAATACACATGCAAAGTTTCAGTAAGATATGATGAACAGTTTTGGAGCTGTGCTCCGGAAACGAACCTGTCTCTGACAAAGTCCAAATTCAACAAGTTTCTATGGAAACGAAAAAAAAAATCTGAAAATATCAAAAGGCACCATTGCAGTAAATGTGTAATACATATGTGAAGTTTCAGAAAGATATAATAAATGGTTTTAGAGTTCTGTTCCGGAAACGAAATGATTACGGACGGATAGACGGATGGACGGCTGACACCATGCCATGCCATAAGCCCATCGTCAAACTGAAATAACTCAACACATACAAGCAAATGAACTTGACTCAATCCTTTCGTCAAAAAGAGCAAACAAGAAAATATATTATAGGATAAAATGGAAGGATGATGAAAGAGGAAATACTTGGGAATATGG